>PYUH01000362.1:229586-322927 GCA_016808085.1 Suaeda aralocaspica | reverse complement strand
CCCCCCCTTACCCCTCGGTGGTGCCGAGAACCCTACCCCTCGGCGGCATCGCAAAGGCCACCACCACCCACGAATGAAAACCCTACCCTCCACGCAAAAAAAACCACCTATCACCCACTTAACCACCTTCGCCACCCCCGCAACCACCGCACTTGTAATCGCCGCCCTATTACTCCCTTCGCCGCCGACTATAACCCCTCAACCACCCTCTAACAACCACATTAAATCTAGGGTTTGTTTAGAGGGTGGTTGGGGGTTATAGCCGGCGATAAGGGAATAGTAGCTAGGGGCGACAATACAGGTGGGTGGTTGCGGTGGTTACAGTGGTGATAGGGTGGTTTTTGTGTGGGAGTGGTTAGGGTTCGATTCTTGGGTGTTGGTGGTGATAAGCCTATCGCACACCTATCAAAAATATCAACAACTCTAACTAATGCAGCTAGGAAGTAGGGATTGAATCCTTGGGGAAGCTATTAAATTCTATTAGTTCTAAAATGTCTAAACTATTATAAAAGGCCTTGGATTTGTTATTCTTACTAACAACTAATAATGAAGTAAAGCGGAAATTAAATTGGAATTTAACAATCAATAAAATCTAGGCAAAATGGTTCACTAAGAACAAGCACAAAAGCATTATTGCTCAAAATAAATCTCTTGCAAATACCAAAATAGGTCGAAAAGGTCTCTTGATCAAAATCTTCTTGGAACTAAGATCTTCTAATAGGCTCTCCAATTTGTTAGATTGGTTTCACTTGTTATCCTAAGGTCTATTATGGAGTTTTTACTTCTCCGCGCATAATCAATAAAACCCAAAACAATTAAATCTGGCCACAATTCAATTGTAAGCAATTAAAAGCTAATAACAAGAATTTTGGCATGAACAAGAAAAAATAATGGCTAACCTCACAATTCTGGGCTAAAAGTTCATAGATTCCCTAACCCTAGAAAAGGAATCTACTCCACTAATTAAAGTCAACATAAAATTATAATTAAATTCATAATAAACAATCAAATAATATAACTAAATAATTAACAACAACTAATAAAAGAAGAAATAAGTACAAGGAAATTAAAGAACTAAGACTTGGTTTATTAATAATGAATAATGTTGAACAAAAGAAACTATAGAGAAAACTAAAGAATAGTAAAGTAAATTAAAAGGTAGATAAAAGGTGTTTACAACCGAGACCAAGGTATTTATAGGAAGAGGAAAACAAGAAGGAAAACGGTGCGGAGTGGGAGGTTTGGCATGCCGGGCGAGGCTCGTCGATCGGGCGCACAACACACAACATAAACAAGGAAGAGGTGCTAAGGCCGGCTAGCAGAGAGAAGCACGTTAACCGCCAATACACATAGTCTTCCATCTTCTTTCTTTGAGCAAAATAAGCCATTATGTTGTAAGGCCGGCTAGCCGGGCGATGCAGTTTTGCACTATTTCTTCTTTCTTCACTAATTTTGGCTTTTTTTTTCAATTCTCTCCTAATTGCCTTGATAATTAGCCAAAATATCTTATTTGTAGTCACATATTCTACATACTCCAATCTCTTGAGGATGAAAATACTTGTAAAAAATAGCCAAAAAATGCCTGAATTCTCACAAAACTCAAACAAAACCACACTATAATATAGAGAATAATTAGTAGAATTAGCTCTAATGAGCTTGGTTAGCACTCAAATTATAGATGAAATAGGGAGAAGCTATATAAAATCATAACATCAGCTGGCCTTCGTGACACTGGAAAGGGGTGGAGTTAGGGTTCTCGGTGCCGACGAGGGGTGATTTAAGAAGGTGGGTGGTTGGGGTTAGTGTTAAGGTGGTTTGTGTGATGGTTGGGCGGTTAATACGGTGGTTTTGTTGGTGGCCTCCATTCCTTTATCTTTTTCAAAACAAACAACTATTTCCATCAAAGGTATATCTTTCCTTTCTCCTCCATTCCCATTCCTAAAGTTTTTCTCTCCCCCTTGCTCCAACCAAACGACCCCTGATTTAATTATAATTTTATATTCCATATAATATTATTCAGTTTCATATGATCATATTCATAATGATATAATCATGTTAATTCCATAAAATCATATTCAGAATTATATAATCATGTTCAATATCATATAATCATTTCATACGATATATCATATTCAGTTTCATATAATCTTATTCAGAAATCAGAATGATATATCATGTTTAGTTTCATATAATCATATTCAAAATGACATAATCATGTTAGTTTCATATAATCGTATTCAGTTTCATGTATCATATTTATAATTATATAATCATGTTTAATTCTATATAATCATATTCTCAATGATATAATCGTTTTTAATTGCTAAAATTTTAATTTTAATCAGGTTTAGCTTCATAATAGTCATGTTTAGGCTGATATAATCATGTTCTTCTATATATTCATGTTCAGATACATAATCATATTAAAAGTGGTATATCATATTGAAAATGTTTGTATCATATCCAAAGGTACACTAAAAATCTGACAAAATATCCAAATTATGAACAAAAAATAACCAATTGACATTTCATGAGATTTTTTTGGAGCATGACATACAAAAGAATGTAAATCTCGCCGTTGACTCCACGATTTAGTATTTGGCCTCTAAGCCTTGCCATTAGCACTTTTTGAGCAGAAAGAGTGAAAGAGCGAAGAAAATTATAATGGAAATTGAAAGGAAAATGATTGAAAAGGATTAGGTACAAATAAAGAAGTTGAGAGTACTAAGAGGAGAAGCCAAATTTTGGGAAATGAAATGAAATATATTGTAAAAAATCACGTGACACAACCCAATAACACCACAAACTCCATTATAATATCCGTTGCACAATAAGTTAAGTGTACACCGAGCCTATTGTATTTTTTTTTTTTACTGTCACAAAGAACTGTCTTACTTTGACTTAGCAAAAATCGTGTAGACTCAACCTTTGCCTCCAATGCTCTAATTTGGCATTAACCCATCCTTAGTTTCATCCACCAAAATGATATTATCTGTAAACAACATGCAGCATGGTACCTCATCTGAATTGACCTTATTATTCTTCTATACTGTTGCAAAAAGAAGAGGTTAATGCCGACCTTTGCTACAACCCAATTGTTATGGGGAATCCTTTTGTCAATCTAGCACAAGTCCTCACAAATTTGTGGACACATCCTGATACATATCTTTAATCCTTAACAAGGTCATATACTTTCGTGAGATACCTTTTTCAGCATTTTGCACCAAAGTACGTCTGTGGAGCCTTTTCAATACCCTTTTTTAGATCAATGAAGATTGAAAACCATATGGAGGTCTCTTTCAAGGTTGTACAAGTGCAGTGTATTATATTTATTAAAATGAAAACAAGGGGAAACTGATTTGTAGTTGTTAAACTTAATAAAAACTGGAAGTGCTATCGAACGGATCCTTAGTTTTTTTAGTTTTAGATTTAAATTTTCAGTTAGTTTTCAGTTGACTTCCTCTGCTTTGATTTTCACTTCAACTTTTGATAATTTTCAGTTGAACAGGGATTTTTTTAACCAAATGCAACGCTAGTAAAAAGAACTAGAGAATCAAAAGATAAAGATGTCAGTGACGACACAGACAATTGCTCAAATGCCATGGTCCAGAGCATCGAGACGGATTATTGTTCCTTTATGCTCGTCACGTAAATTTGTATGTTCATCCTCAATGGACAAACAAAAGCCCAAAAGCTGATTCTTTCATTCAAGCCTGGATGCTGTTTGTGTGATGGTCTGAAAGAGAAACTAGTTGCTGCTCTTTCACTCTCTTCGCCCCATATTCCTTGCATGTCGACCTCAGGTAATATTTGTTTTCTTTTATATAGCCTATCTTCCTTTATTTTTCTTTGGTTGAATTGATTATATAGAGTTTTTTTTTTTCTTTTCGAAAAAAATAGATTAGAGATATTATGACAAATCCATTGGGAGAAGGCCTACCAGTATGAGATTCCTGTTTCCAAGCTACGAGCTGATGGCACTGAGGTCAGTTGAACCATTTTTTAATCATTTTTCCCGTGTTGTTGGCACTTTTGACTTAGAAACCCTAGAGATAACCTTACTATTTCACCAATCTCTCATTGATAAGGAGCTGGTTGAAGACAGACATGACAGCTCTACTGTTTCATTCTGATGACATTTATTTTAGATCAAACATATGGGAATCAAAAGAAGGGGAGATAAAACTTTTATTTCCCTATTAGAAGTCAAATACCAGGAGAGAAAGGATCCCTTCTCTCTTTGGATAACAAAGATATGAGCTATAGTTAACTACCTACTAGTTACCTTTAAATCAGTGCAAAGACTACCTGGTTCTATGTTCATTGCCCCTCGAATATTTGTCGAGTACTAGAAGGAGGGACAAGTAGACCACATGTCTAGGTTTGTACGTGTGGTGAGAGATTCTACACATGCGTAATTTTGTGGGCCAAATCAGGCAATATTTCCGTCACTATTATAACCGTTATTACATTTTTTAATTATTTGTGCTCATAATTATGGGTCGGATTTATTGCATTGCATTTCATTGACTCCCTTCCCTGTTTTGCTCCTTTCCTTAGGCTATATATATCCCCTCTTCTCTTCATTCAACACAAAAATCACACAATTTTTTTTTTACCTTACAAAAAAATATCGCATTGTTTGAGTGAGTTCTCAATTCACTGCTTTGAAGTACACCATTGGGGTGAAGGACGTATAACCTTTGGAGGTCAGTTGCGAGAGTTGGAGGGCAAATTTGGATTAAGGCAGTGATCTTTTGCCACGCCATGGTTTCTTCTTCATTCCAGATAGCTATTATTTACGCTATTAGTCATAATTCCAACAAAAGAATGGTAAAGTGCAATTGGCCTCGCTTGTAGCCTCACAAAGGCTCCATTTGGCCTATTATGGACTATTTCATATCAATGCCCAGTCACGTGCTGCAACTACAACATCTTTATTTCCTAGCCTTTTCTACCTTTGAGAAAGTTTAAAGCTTTTGGCTCTGTTTCCATCTCCAACACTGCATGTTCTCTTTAAGGCTTGAAATTTTTGGTCTTGCCACTGTCTTGAATTCTTGATTATCTTGTTACTTTGCTCCAAATGTCACCGCCATGTCAATTATATGAATTAATTTGTGTGGCTTACCTGCTTCCATACTTTTGTTTGTCTTTCCATCTCACTGTTTTCCTATAGCTAGATTCCAACTGGACTCCATATATATTGCCAAAATTGTTTAAGATCTTCTATATTATGATGATTTTTTCTATGTTGACTCCTACTCTTGAAAGCTTTTGTTACAAAGGCTCTCTAATTATGAAACAATAAAATTCTAAAACATAAGAAGATAAAAATATGAAACTATGGTAAACTTCTAATACTGTGAAACAATCTACACCATTAAATAACTAACTGTTGCCGATAAATCTGTTAGTAGAATAAATTGGAAATTTTCAACTATCATAGTTCACTAATCACCACCTGCATGTATGGCTGTATTATGCATTCAAAACTTTACCCTAAATTGTTGCTTTCATACCCGTCATCCACAAATGATTCCTATTACTTATTAATTAATCAAAGTATAGATTCACCTATATCCAACCATTGCCAAGACCAAAGGTCCTCTAAGTTGCAATTAATGTTTATAATCAAATTCTTGTGCATTGATCTTCATTTAAACTAAAAGAGCAAAGAAAGATTGTAATATAAATAACAATGAGTGAGTAAAAATAAATCTAAGATATACCTAGCAAACAAACAGTCCACCCACCATTAGGATCAGCCTTGTCGATTATTCTGGTGCTCCCTCGTTAAAAGCCCCAAACAATTCAGTTTTATTTCTTTTATTTTTTATTTTTTCTGTTTCTTCCTCTCTTATTCTTCTGTATTTCGTTCTTATTTTTTCTTCTCATTGTTTGTTTGTTTTATTTAGAATTGACCTATTCTTATCCTTTTTTTTCCCTTTTTCTATTCTTCTTTCTTTTTTGGCAATCCTCTTTCAATTTTTTGGTTTTATTGTATGCTTTACAAATAAGAATCTAATCTCCTATATCACTAGCATTGCCCTTTCTATGTTGCTACTACGCCTCTTTAAATTTGTTGCAAAAAAAACGAAATACATAAAATAAAACAAAAAATGAGCCTGAGCCACCAGAGGCCCTTGAGTGCAAGCAAAGGCCTGTTGCCTGTCAAATTTTAAAACTAAGGTTATTTGCGCATCACATTTGTAAATAATTATTATAATTAATTCATGAACTGTGAATTGAATATATATCAAAATAAATCTTAAAATGCAAATACTCTGTGTTCAACAATGAACCATAGTTAAGGAAATTGGAAAGTTATATTATGTCGAATATAATTAAATAGAAGCAGCAAGTTCAATCACCAAACTCATGAAGGGCATATGAGTTCATGGTAATGCCCTTCAGACTCACTAATACACCGGCAACTTTCCAATTTCTCATGATGATGTGTTCCACCCCATCTCGTGGAAATTTGTCCTTGTATTTTGATGATATCCTCGTTTATAGTGCAAGTGAGGACTGACATGTGAGGCACTTGCAACTAGTGTTATCAACCTTGGCACAACAACTATATGCAAGCAAGAAGTGCGAGCTTGGAAAGTGGACTTGGGCATCATCTCAAGTAGGGTGGTAGCCATGGACCAAGAAAAAGTCAAGGCAACACTTCAATGGCCACCCGAAACGCTAAGGGACTTAAGGGGATTCTTGGAGTTGATCGGCTATTATCGAAGGTTCGTGGCAAAAATATCTCATGTGGCCACACCTTCACCGACTAGCTGAAAAAGACGTTTTAAGTGGTCCGAGAAGCAGTGAAGGCCTTTGATGAGATCAAGGGACAAATGACACTGCACCACTCCTACTTATGCCAGCTTCCAAGAAGGCTTTATTGTAGAGGTGGATGCTTGGGTATTGGACTTAGGGCGGTATTGATGCAAAGGGAGGCTTGCTTTCTACAGCAAAGTGTTAGGGGTGGGCAGCCGTGGGAAATCGATCTATGAGAAGGAACTAAAGGCCGTTTGTCTGGCAATTCAAAAGTGGAAACACTACTTGTTGGGGAGGAGGTTTGTGGTGAGGAGTGATCAACAAAGCCTTATACCCTCACCGTTGGGGATGGAGTATCAAAGTTGTTAAGGAAACTAATAGGTTTCGACTGTGAAATTCAATACAGGCTCGGTGAATCGAACCAAATAGTGGATGCCCTTTCAAGGAGAGGTCGAGTGTGGGGCATAGATATCGACCAACCTGTGAATTGGGACGGGCTGCTAAGGGGATTGAAGAGGATGCAGGGCCTCAACATTTGAGGCGAGAGGTGGAAAAAGGGAAGCAATGCAGGAGGCTGTTATGTAAGGGTCGTCTTGTTATCCCTAGATTTTGAGTACAAGGGCCCTAATGTGTACTACCATGATTACCAGAGGGCGGCCACTGTTGGGAAACAAAAACACCTTCAATGGCATCCAAGTTGTTTGGAGTTTTGACAAGGGTGAGAGGAACGTAGCTAATTATGTGAAGGCGTGTCTTATTTGCCAACGCAACAGCTGTCGCAGCAGAGTCGTGCCGGCGTACTCCAACCTTAACGGTGCCCGAAGCATATGGGAGACGTATCGATGACCTTTAACGTGCCGAAGCTATATGGGAGGACGTATCGATGATTTCATCGAAGGGCTACCTAAGTCTAGAGGGGTCGACACAGTTCTTAGTGGTGGAGCGCCTGTCCAAATAAGCTCACTTCATGGGGCTGAAACATCCTTTATAGCAGCAATTATGGCGGAGGGGAGGTGGTGAAGTCACATGGATTTCCACGGAGCATAGTTTCTTGAGTATCTTTTGGAGGGAACTTTTCTGGTTACACAGTGCTGACTTGTGGCGCAGCACCTCTTCTCACCCCAAATTGACGGTCAAACGGAGTAGTGAACGAAGCTCTTGATCATACCTTCGTTGTTTCATTGGAGATCTCCAAGGGTGGGCAAGTGACTTCCATGGCCGGATATTCCTACAACACCGTTCCCCACTCCACTAAGATGTGGCCATTCCATGGGGTTTATTGAAGGAAAGCACCCAAGCTCATGAATTGGTCGGGGGCTGACCCCAGCTGACAGCTTGAGGAAGCTCTCCAAGAAAGGGAGGTGACGGTCAAACGGAAGTAGTGACAAAGGTCTCGAATCATACCTTCGGTGTTTCGTTGGAGATCATCCCAAGGGTGGGCCAATTGCTTCCATGGGCCAAATGTTCCTACAACACCGCTCCCCCCTCCCCAAAGATGTCGCCATTCCACGTGTTTTATGGAAGGGAACCACCAAGCTCATGCAATTGGTCGGGGCAACCCCAGTTGACAGCTTGGAGGAAGCTCTCCAGAAGTGACATGATGCTGATGAGCTTAACATAACTTGGTGCGTGCCTAGCAAGTGATGAGAGAACGCTGATGCAAACAAGAGAGAAGTGGAATTTCAGGTTGGTGATCGGGCCGGCCTTATGAAGTTGTCAGCTAATATTGCGGCCTATATGAGATAATTCAGAAATTGGGTTTGTGGCATTAAGCTCAAGCTGCCAGAGCAATGTAACTTCACCAATGTTCCATGTTCTCAATTGAAGAAAGTATTAGGGGAGCTTCAAGTTCACCACAATCCCTCACCAACTTACAGCTGAGCTCGAACTGAGGGTGGAACCGAATGTCCTTGCTGTCCAGGAAGTTGACAAGCAGCGCCAACAGAAGTCCTGATTAAGTGGCTTGGGTACCAAATTCTGAAGTACATGGGAAAGAGCAGAGGCAATGAGAGAGCCGGTTTCCAGAGTCCCACCTGAGGACAATGTGTAAGTTCAGCTGGGTGACGCCAATGAGCCAATCACATCCACCTGTCATTCACACTATTAAGCCAACCAAGAAGGGAGACAACCACTGTGGAAGCAGACAAACCACTACACCAACCCTCTAATGGCTGAAACCATTATTTGTCTCCACTAGTTCCATTTGATGAGCTTCGTTTGTGTTAGAGCAACCTGCCAAAGTAGTGTGCTTGTAGCAATTAAGGCTAGAGCCATGAGTGGTAGCATAAGTTATCACCTAAGGGGAGACAGTAGGGTATTGAGACAAGAAAAGTGAAAACTTGGAGACTGGTGACTGTAATTACCACTTTTGTAATCATTTGGCTATTATTAGCTTAATTATCAATTAAGTCCATTGTTAAACTCTAATCTTTGATATAATCTGTGCGGTGCATTTTCGTAGTCATATGTAAAGACAGTCCTAATAACAATTGTGTTTCTAATTCCAAATATATCGTCTCTTTTCCACTACCTAATTCAAATAATTATTCATTCTAGGTTACAAGATTGGCTATTTTTTATCACCAGTGAAGTATACGTTTCTCTATCTCCTCAACTTGTATTTTTTACATTTCGGTCTGATCATATTGTTTTAACTTATAACTTATGTTACATGGACTTGACTGAAGACCTTCAACTTCTATGATTTGGTCCAAACTAAAAATTGGAGGATCTCTCTAACTTTTTAAGTACATGGAATTTGACGTCGTAGCCTCATAGGTGAAATGATGGGTCAATCTTTGGTTCAAATGTTATGTTGTCATTATACATACCTTGCAGCTAGTGCAAGCTCTAAAGATTAAAGATGACAGATTGATAGGTCAAGTATAATCCCATGATAGTATATGACTCTCTCCCTTTGTTTATGCAGGAAATACACCTAATTGTCTCCCCGCGTTGGCGTTGAAGTCATCCGAAGAAAAATAAAAAATGCTTTCACAGATTAAAAGTTTATGATTTTTGGATTCAAAACTATGTAATACCTCTTCATCATACTTAAATCGAAATCATCTTTATTTTTTTTCAAGGTGCTATTTCTTTGCTTCCGTTTCTCTTCATCTTTCTTCCAAGGGTCTTTGTCTCATTTGTTTGTATGTTAAGAACAAGCGTTGTCGTCTCATCTGTTGGATGTTAACAAGGGCCATTATGTCATCTGTTTGCTCCATTTTCTCTTCATCTTTCTTTCAAGGGCCATTGTCTCATCTGGTTGGATGTTAACAACAAAACTGCGTATGATGCCTCAACAATTCATGGAATAATCAAGTGATCCATTGGTTTATAAGAATTGTAAGCTAAATAAACACAGCAAGATGCCCTTACTGATATATGGATATCGGAGACTTGTGGGTGATACATGATATCATTACAAATTAAGTGAGCTCTAAACAAATTGTAAACTACAATCCCATGCAAATTCCATACAAATGCATCACTAGCTTGGAGGGCAATGAGGTATATATTACTACTCCGTAATATAATTTTATTGAGTCAATATTTATAACGTCTTGTTTCTTTCTTGGAAAAAAAAAAGCAAAATTAAAGCAGGATATAGCTAATCTTCACTATTCAACTTGTCAACGTCTCTCCTCGCTCTTTGATGACTATTTAAGCTGTTTTTTTTTGAAAAGTAGTGCTTCAAGTCCGTATCTGAAAATTGAAGCCACATTGCCTAATATTGTTAATGCGTGATCATTTTGGGACTAAACAACATAGGTGTATCGTCTAGGGTTGAACTTGGTCAGTGCCGGGGCTGAGTTTTATATGAGGTCTGACTAACGTCTAAAATGAGCCCTTAGAAATAACAATAATGGTGATTTGGGAGAAGAAAGTAAAGAAGATGTGTCATGGGAAATTGAGAAATTGAAAATGAGGAGGGAACAAAGAGAAAGCTAATTAACACTTTTTGATTACTCATTTAAGTTTAATGGCATCCCCAAAATTTTAGTTGTTGGAAAAATTAAACCCTTGACCAATAGTATGAGGGGAACTTTTAACTTAACCACTAATTCTCTTTTTTTTTTTTTTTTTTTTTAACAAAAGGTGTAATAAATCGGTAAAATATATTTGAGGCCATGTGTGGGTCGTTCACCCTGCACACACTTAGAATCGACCCCGGATTTGGTACGACGTAGCATACATATCACCAGTTTAAGGCTAGGACTCATGTAATAATTATAGTTTTATTCCTTTAGTTTAATTTGTGTTCAATAACAATTTCATGTTAAGCATGTTCATTTAGTACCTAAATTTCAATTAAATTCATTTAGTGTTTGTTTTATTTTATTTACTTTATTTTTTATTTTTTGAAAATCACTTAAGTTAGTTGATGCACTTATTTCATTTGTTAACACTTATTTTATATGTTTGTTTATTTATATTTATAATTCAGTATTTATTTTTAATTTTAGTTTTTTAATTTTTAATTTAATAAAAAAAAAGAAATTCAAACTAAACAAATAAAAAAAAGGATAAAAGATGTAGACACCTACATTTGTCTCTGCTCTTAGGACGATGATACCACGTTGCTAATTACTATGTCGATCTTGGAAAACGTTCAAAAGGCCCAACTTGAGAAATTTAGAAATTCCTTAAAAAAAAATGAAATCGTAAAAAAAATCCCAAAACATCACAAATCGCCCCTTGTCTCAAGTACTTCGGCTAGGCCTGAGCACGGATCGGCGAAATTTTGGAAATCAATATTTATATCCGTATCCAAAATTTCGGATTCCGTATTGATATCCGATAATGTTCGGTCGAATACTCCGAATATCCAATTTCTAATTTTACTTTCACAAAATAAAACATAGATATTTGCACCACAAGAATACGACAAGACAATATAAGTACCAAATAAAAGAAATGAATATGTTAAATCTTCCATTAGCAATCGCACAAAATTTAATTTTTGTAGAAGTACTCCGTAGATTCTTAGTTACTATTTTAGTATACTCAAAAGTCGGAACTTTATAGGAATGAATATTTTTTGTACATTTAATACATAAAAGTTGATATCTAGATGTCAGGCATCAAAATTTTCGGATATCCGTTCGTAGTTGAAATTTCGGATATCCATAAAGGCCAAAAATGATATTTGAATAGGTATTTGATATTTGCCTTTTCGAATCGATATCCTAAAGTCGGATCAAATACAGATCAATTTTCAGATATTTTTGCTCACCCTACTTCGGCACAATTCAGAGTTAGATTCATATAAACTCAAATTCCACATGGTGTATAAGAAGAAAATGTCATAATGAAAACTTACACAGATCTTCAAATCATAGGCTTATGCCAGCCAGAGCAGTAATGCTCATATGAGATCTCTGAACAGATCACTAAACTAGGGGATGCTCGCCTCTCTGCCATATCTCGTATTCCCCAAAGTCAGAATCAAGAACTTCCAACTCCATCATAGAAGGAGGGTCATGAGGAACAACAAAGTGCTCAGTAGAGTCTAAACAGCCACCCTCTCTCCCAGTACCACAATCAGTCCCTTGGTGCACCAGAAGTAGCACTAACAATATTTAGTTACTTCGCGAGATGGAAGTCCTCCCTCCCGCCTCATCAAGGTCATCCCATGGGCCGACGAACAATATTGCGAAATCATGTAATGAGCTTAAATTGGTGTTCTCCAAAAGACTGGGTAAAAATGTGCATCCTCAAGCTATATTGAACAAATTTGAGACCCTTGGCTCCACTTGGAAATGATATCACCTCTTGTGTGCCAAGAGTGGATGTGGCGGTCGCCAGGTTGAGGAGGGCAAGAGACAAAAGTACCAAAATCCCAACTGCAATCAAAAAGTAAGTTATACATGATTTCATCAAAAAATAAAAATGCAAAAATGACTAGGCATACCTTAAGTAACGCAACCGCCTCCCAAGGCGGGCTTGGTGCCCATCTTGGCCCTTGCGACCACCTCCTTTAGCCTGTAAATGAGGTAAGCGTATCCAAGACCTCCCCAGTCATATCTATGGACCTATGAAAGGTCTCTAAAGATGCCAGATATCTAAGACTGCTTCTGTACACTCAGGGCTCAACTACGACATGGTAAGGAGCACAAAAGCATATGCGCACCTTTTGATCATGGTGGTTAAAACACCTGGAATTCCTAACTTTCTCTCTAGTTTTTCCGAAAAACATATTATAATAATAAAGAATATTTATTATTTAAACTCTATAATAACAGGAAAAATCAAAGCATTACCGCCACCGTGATAATGGCTAAGAGTCTTACAAAGTACTACATCGGAAGTCTTTAAAACCAAAACCAATTTAAACTCAAACCAATATTTAAAAATACACTCAACACACCAAAACTAAAATCAAACAAACCAACTTAAAACTTTATACACTTTGGAACCATATTAATGGCCCTTCAAATCAAAAACTTTAAACTTTGGAAATAGAAACCAACATCAATAGTAAATACTACTAAAATCCAAAAGCAGTTAAACTAAGAAACTCGACGACTACAATGCAACCACTCTCACTCCAGCCCGCATGAATGACTTATGTCCACTTGTACTAGTAGCTTTCTCTTATTCTAGACAACCACTCGCCAACAAGTGGGTATTGTAGGGCCGAGTCCAAGACAAAACCATGCATACAAAGCAAACAGTCACAAAGCTGAGTACATAACTACTAAAGAAATGCAACGGATCAAAGTAAAAAAAAGTAAAATATTCATACTCTTACCGTTGACAACTCTTCACAGTGCATAGACTCACTTTAACATTAATTATTATATTTAAACTTTGGATTTCGCATCGACGGGTTTCCTTTCCTTTAAAATCGCCCTATTGGGCACCAACTTGGGAGCACTCCAAAAGGTATTACCTATGTCACTAAAGGGACGAAATTCCAGCACTTAAAAAATGAAAGAGTACAACGTCTTGTACTCTAATTAGATGTCATAGATCAATGTTTCATACGACTTCCCCCATGTTCATACCAGGTATATACGTTCCAAGAGTTTTGTGCGAATCCTCTTTCACTTTACGTGATTAACCGGTTTAACCTTGTTATGACTCACATCAACATCGCATAAAAGCATGTATAGAATCAAACAGCCATATTAATTATATTTGATTTAATGGATTAAAAAAAATAATCTTGTGTGTCCTTTAATTAAACTAAACCTCCTTTACCACACTTAACTGTGAGTGGCTAACTATTTACCTTTTCCTTGACCACACATTAAACTGTGAGTGCTACATAAGATTTGCTCATTAACTTCTATAATCATGTGAAAATTCACAAACTACCTTTCTTTGATTAAGTAACTAATCAACATAATAACTTTCTTTTCTTCTTTGTTAACTATTGCCACTTAAGAATAATTTAACAATCCATTAATCATGGAGACACCTAATTTAGTCCCCGGTCCCGTGGTAAAACTCCATGATGAACAATAAAACCCACTTCTGTAGATTATTGGACATTATGATGTTATGGACTAATTTTACTATTTTCTTAAATTACAAATAATTTCAAAAAAAAAAAACCATTTACATTATTGGATTTTTATATAAGACCAATATTTATTTTTTTTTCAAAAATAAATAAAATAAAACGAGTTTAAGCGTAACGCGACTCAGCAAGTCGCGCTGACGCAGCGACTTGTCAGCGCGACAAGCAAACCATCGCTAAGCTGCGCAGCGTGACAGCTGTGTCACGCTGGTTGGTCAGCATTACTAGACTTGTAACGCTCCCACCCCCTACCCCTCGGTGGTGCCGAGAACCCTACCCCTCGGCGGCATCGCAAAGGCCACCACCACCCACGAATGAAAACCCTACCCTCCACGCAGAAAAACCACCCTATCACCCACTTAACCACCTTCGCCACCCCCGCAACCACCGCACTTGTAATCGCCGCCCCTATTACTCCCTTCGCCGCCGACTATAACCCCTCAACCACCCTCTAAACAACCACATTAAATCTAGGGTTTGTTTAGAGGGTGGTTGGGGGGTTATAGCCGGCGATGAAGGGAATAGTAGCTAGGGGCGACAATTACAGGTGGGGTGGTTGCGCAGGTGGTTACAGTGGGTGATAGGGTGGTTTTTGTGTGGAGAGTGGTTAGGGTTTCGATTCTTGGGTGTTGGTGGTGATAAGCCTATCGCACACCTATCAAAAATAATCAACAACTCCAACTAATGCAGCTAGGGAAGTAGGGATTGAATCCTTGGGGAAGCTATTAAATTCTATTAGTTCTAAAATGTCTAAACTATTATAAAAGGCCTTTGGATTTGTTATTCTTACTAACAACTAATAATGAAGTAAAGGCGGAAATTAAATTGGAATTTAACAAATATCAATAAAATCTAGGGCAAAATGGTTCACTAAGAACAAGCAACCAAAAGCATATAATTGCTCAAAATAAATCTCTTGCAAATACCAAAATAGGTCGAAAAGGTCTCTTGAGTCAAAATCTTCTTGGAACTAAGATCTTCTAATAGGCTCTCGCAATTTGTTAGATTGGTTTCACTTGTTATCCTAAGGTCTATTATGGAGTTTTTACTTCTCCGCGCATAATTCAATAAAACCCAAATCAAACAATTAAATCTGGCCACAATTCAATTGTAAGCAATTAAAAGCTAATAACAAGAATTTTGGCATGAACAAGAAATAAAATAATGGCTACCTCACAATTCTGGGCTAAAAGTTCATAGATTCCCTAACCCTAGAAAAGGAATCTACTCACCATAATTAAAGTCAACATAAAATTATAATTAAATTCATAATAAACAATCAAAATAATATAACTAAATAATTAAAACAAACTAATAAAAAGAAGAAATAAGTACAAGGAAATTAAAGAACTAAGAACTTGGTTTATTGAATAATGAATAATGTTGAACAAAAGAAACTATAGAGAAAACTAAAGAATATGTAAAAAGTAAAATTAAAAGGTAGATAAAAGGTGTTTACAACCGAATGACCAAGGGTATTTATAGGAAGAGGAGAAAACAAGAAGGAAAACGGTGCGGATGTGGGAGGGCTGGCATGCCGGGCGAGGCTCGTCGATCGGGCGCACAACACACAACATAAACAAGGGAAGAATGTGCTAAGGCCGGCTAGCAGAGAGAAGCACGTTAACCGGACAATACACATAGTCTTCCATTTCTTCTTTCTTTGAGCAAAATAAGCCATTATGTTGTAAGGCCGGCTAGCCGGGCGATGCACGTTTTGCACTATTTTCTTCTTTCTTCACTAATTTTGGCTTTTTTTTCAATTCTCCTCCAACTTGCCTTGATTAATTAGGCCAAAATACATCTTAATTTGTAGTCACATTATTCTACATACTCCAATTCTCTTGAGGATGAAAATACTTGTAAAAAATAGCCAAAAATGCCTGAATTCTACAAAACTCAAAACAAAACCACACTATAATATAGAGAATAATTAGTAGAATTAGCTCTAATGAGCTTGGTTAGCACTCAAATTATAGATGAAATAGGGGAGAAGCATATATATAAAATCATAACATCAGCTGGCCTTCGTGACACTGGAAAGGGGTGGAGTTAGGGTTCTCGGTGCCGACGAGGGGTGATTTAAAGAAGGTGGGTGGTTGGGGTTAGTGTTAAGGTGGTTTGTGTGATGGTTGGGCGGTAATACGGTGGTTTTGTTGGTGGCCTCCATTCCTTTATCTTTTTCAAAACAAACAACTATTTCCATCAAAGGTAATATCTTTCCTTTCTCCTCCATTCCCATTCCTAAAGTTTTTCTCTCCCCCTTGCTCCAACCAAACGACCCCTGATTTAATTATAATTTTATATTCCATATAATATTATTCAGTTTCATATGATCATATTCATAATGATATAATCATGTTGAATTCCATAAAATCATATTCAGAATTATATAATCATGTTCAATATCATATAATCATATTCATATCGATATATCATATTCAGTTTCATATAATCTTATTCAGAAATCAGAATGATATAATCATGTTTAGTTTCATATAATCATATTCAAAATGACATAATCATGTTCAGTTTCATATAATCGTATTCAGTTTCATGTAATCATATTTATAATTATATAATCATGTTTAATTCTATATAATCATATTCTCAATGATATAATCGTTTTTAAATTGCTAAAATGTTAATTTTAATCAGGTTTAGCTTCATATATAGTCATGTTTAGGCTGATATAATCATGTTCAATTCTATATATTCATGTTCAGAATGACATAATCATATTAAAAGTGGTATAATCATATTGAAAATGTTTGTAATCATATTCAAAAGGTACACTAAAAATCTGACAAAATATCCAAATTATGAACAAAAAATAACCTAATTTGACAATTTCATGAGATTTTTTTGGAGCATGACATACAAAAGAATGTAAATCTCGCCGTTGACTCCACGATTTAGTAATTTGGCCTCTAAGCCTTGCCATTAGCAATCTTTTTGAGCAGAAAGAGTGAAAGAGCGAAGAAAATTATAATGGAAATTGGAAAGGAAAATGATTGAAAAGGATTAGAGTACAAATAAAGAAGTTGAGAGTACTAAGAGGGAGAAGCCAAATTTTGGGAAATGAAATGAAATATATTGTAAAAAAAATCACGTGACAACAACCCAATAACCCACAAACTTTCCATTATAATATCCGTTGCACAATAAGTTAAGTGTACACCGAGCCTATTGTATTTTTTTTTTTTTACTGTGTCACAAAGAACTGTCTTACTTTGACTTAGCAAAAATCGTGTAGACTCCAACCTTTGCCTCCAATGCTCTAATTTGGCATTAACCCCATCCTTAGTTTCATCCACCAAAATGATATTATCTGTAAACAACATGCAGCATGGTACCTCATCTTGAATTGACCTTATTACTTCATCTATAACTGTTGCAAAAAGAAAGAGGTTAATGCCGACCTTTGCTACAACCCAATTGTTATGGGGAATCCTTTTGTCAATCTAGCACAAGTCCTCACAAATTTGTGGACACATCCTGATACATATCTTTAATCCTTAACAAGATCAATATACTTTCGTGAGATACCTTTTTTCAGCATTTTGCACCAAAGTACGTCTGTGGAGCCTTTTCATACACCTTTTTTAGATCAATGAAAGATTGAAAACCATATGGAGGTCCTTCTTCAAGGTTGTACAAGTGCAGTGTATTATAATTTATTAAAATGAAAACAAAGGGGAAACTGATTTGTAAGTTGTTAAAACTTAAATAAAAACTGGAAGTGCTATCGGACGGATCCTTAGTTTTTTTAGTTTTAGATTTAAATTTTCAGTTAGTTTCAGTTGACTTCCGCTTGCAGTTGATTTTCACTTCAACTTTTGATAATTTTCAGTTGAACAGGGATTTTTTTAACCAAAGTGGCAACGCTAGTAAAAAGAACTAGAGAATCAAATAAAGATAAAGATGTCAGTGACGACACAGACAATTGCTCAAATGCCATGGTCCAGAGCATCGAGACGGATTATTGTTCCTTTATGCTCGTCACGTAAATTTGTATGTTCATCCTCAATGGACAAACAAAAGCCCAGAAAGCTGATTCTTTATTCAAAGCCTGGATGCTGTTTGTGTGATGGTCTGAAAGAGAAACTAGTTGCTGCTCTTTCACTCTCTTCGCCCACAGATTCCTTGCATGTCGACCTTCAGGTAATATTTGTTTTCTTTATATATGCCTATCTTCCTTTATTTTTCTTTGGTTGAATTGATTATATATGAGTTTTTTTTTTTTTTTTTCTTTTCGAAAAAAATAGATTAGAGATATTATGACAAATCCAGATTGGGAGAAGGCCTACCAGTATGAGATTCCTGTTTTAGCCAAGCTACGAGCTGATGGCACTGAGGTCAGTTGAACCATTTTTTAATCATTTTTTCCCGTGTTGTTGGCATCTTTTGACTTAGAAACCCTAGAGATAACCTTACTATTTCACCAATCTGCTCATTGATAAGGATGCTTTGGTTGAAGACAGACATGACAGCTCTACTGTTTCATCTGATGACATTTATTTTAGATCAAACATATGGAATCAAAAGAAGGGGAGATAAAACTTTTATTTCCCTATTTAGAAGTCAAATAACAGGAGAGAAAGGATCCCCTTCCTCTCTTTGGATAACAAAGATATGAGCTATAGTTATACTACCTAGCTAGGTTACCTTTAAATCAGTGCAAAGACTACCTGGTTCATATGTTCAATTGCCCCTCGAATATTTGTCGAGTACTAGAAAGGAGGGACAAGTAGACCACATGTGCTAGGTGTGTACGTGTGGTGAGAGATTCTATACACATGCGTAATTTTGTGGGCCAAATCAGGCACAATATTTCCGTCACTATTATAACCGTTATTACATTTTTTTAATTATTTGTGCTCATAATTATGGGCGTGATTTATTGCATTGCATTTCATTGACTCCCTTCCCTGTTTTTGCTCCTTTCCTTAGGCTATATATATCCCCTCTTCTTCTTCATTCAGAACACAAAAATCACACAATTTTTTTTTTTACCTTACAAAAAAAATATCGCATTGTTTGAGTGAGTTCTCAATTCACTGCTTTGAAGTACACCATTGGGGTGAAGGACGTATAACCTTTGGAGGTCAGTTGCTGAGAGTTGGAGGGCAAATTTGGATTTAAGGCAGTGATCTTTTGCCACGCCATGGTGTTCTTCTTCCATTTCCAGATAAGCTATTATTTACGCTATTAGTCATAATTCCAACAAAAGAATGGTAAAGTGCAATTGGCTCGCTTAGATAGCCTCACAAAGGCTCCATTGGCCTATTATGGACTATTTCATATCAATGCCCAGTCACGTGCTGCAACTACAATCATCTTTATTTCCTAGCCTTTTCTACCTTTGAGAAAGTTTAAAGCTTTTGGCTCTGTTTCCATCTCCAACACTGCATGTTCTCTTTAAGGCTTGAAATTTTTGGTCTTGCCACTGTCTTGAATTCTTGATTATCTTGTTACTTTGCTCCAAATGTCACCGCCATGTCAATTATATGAATTAATTTGTGTGGCTTACTGGCTTCCATGACTTTTGTTTGTCTTTCCATTCTCACTGTTTTCCTATAGCTAGATTCCCAACTGGACTCCATATATATTGCCAAAATTGTTTAAGATCTTCTAGATTATGATGGATTTTCTATGTTGACTCCTACTCTTGGAAAGCTTTTGTTTACAAAGGCTCTCTAATTAATGAAACAATAAAATTCTAAAACATAAGAAGATAAAAATATGAAACTATGGTAAACTTCTAATACTTGTGAAACAATCTACACCATTAAATAACTAACTGTTGCCGATAAAATCTGTTAGTAGAAATAAATTTGAAATTTTCAACTATCATAGTTCACTAATCACCACCTGCATGTATGGCTGTATTATGCATTCAAAACTTTACCCTAAATTGTTGCTTTCATACCCGTCATCTCACAAATGATTCCTATTACTTATTAATTAATCAAAGTATAGATTCACCTATATCCAACCATTGCCAAGACCAAAAGGTCCTCTAAGTTCAATTAATGTTTTATAAATCAAATTCTTGTGCATTGATCTTCATTTTAACTAAAAGAGCAAAGAAAGATTGTAATATAAATAACTAATGAGTGAGTAAAAATAAAATCTAAGATATACCTAGCAAAACCAAGCAGTCCACCACCATTAGGATCAGCCTTGTCGATTATTCTGGTGCTCCCTCGTTAAAAGCCCCAAACAAGTCAGTTTTTATTTCTTTTATTTTTTATTTTTTTCTGTTTCTTTCCTCTCTTATTCTTCTGTATTTCGTTCTTATGTTTTTCTTCTCATTGTTTGTTTGTTTTATTTAGAATTTTGACCTATTCTTATCCTTTTATTTTCCCTTTTTCTATTCTTCTTTCTTTTTTGGCAATCCTCTTTCAATTTTTTGGTTTTATTGTATGCTTTACATAATGAATCTAATCTCCTATATCACTAGCATTGCCTTTTCTATGTTGCTACTGCCTCATTTAAAATTTAGTTGCAAAAAAAAGAAAACAAAATAAATAAAATAAAAACAAAAAATGAGCCTGAGCCACCAGAGGCCCTTGAGGTGCAAGGCAAAGGCCCTGTTGCCTGTCAAATTTTAAAACTAAGGTTATTGTGCGCATCACATTTGTAAATAATTTATTATAATTAATTCAATGAACATGTGAATTGAATATATATCAAACTAAATCTTAAAATGCAAATACTCTGTGTTCAATCAATGAAACCATAGTTAAGGAAATTGGAAAGTTAGATTATGTCGAATATAATTAAATAGAAGCAGCAAGTTCAATCACCAAACTCATGAAGGGCATTATGAGTTCATGGTAATGCCCTTCAGACTCACTAATACACCGGCAACTTTCCAATTTCTCATGAATGATGTGTTCCACCCATCCTCGTGGAAATTTGTCCTTGTATTTTTTGATGATATCCTCGTTTATAGTGCAAGTGAGGACTGACATGTGAGGCACTTGCAACTAGTGTTATCAACCTTGGCACAACAACTATATGCAAGCAAGAAGTGCGAGCTTGGAAAGTGGACTTGGGGCATATCATCTCAAGTAGGGTGGTAGCCATGGACCAAGAAAAAGTCAAGGCAACACTTCAATGGCCTACTCCGAAAACGCTAAGGGACTTAAGGGGATTCTTGGAGTTGATCGGCTATTATCGAAGGTTCGTGGCAAAATATGCTCATGTGGCACAACCCTTCACCGACTAGCTGAAAAAAGACAGTTTTAAGTGGTCCGAGAAGCAGTGAAGGCCTTTGATGAGATCAAGGGACAAATGACTACTGCACCACTCCTACTTATGCCAGCTTCCAAGAAGGCTTTTATTGTAGAGGTGGATGCCTTGGGTATTGGACTTAGGGCGGTATTGATGCAAGAAGGGAGGCTTGCTTTCTACAGCAAAGTGTTAGGGGTGGGCAGCCGTGGGAAATCGATCTATGAGAAGGAACTAAAGGCCGTTTGTCTGGCAATTCAAAAGTGGAAACACTACTTGTTGGGGAGGAGGTTTGTGGTGAGGAGTGATCAACAAAGCCTTAAGTACCTCACCGTTGGGGATGGAGTATCAAAGGTTGTTAAGGAAACTAATAGGTTTCGACTGTGAAATTCAATACAGGCTCGGTGAATCGAACCAAATAGTGGATGCCCTTTCAAGGAGAGGTCGAGTGTGGGGCATAGATATCGACCAACCTTGTGAATTGGGACGGGCTGCTAAGGGAGATTGAAGAGGATGCAGGGCCTCAACATTTGAGGCGAGAGGTGGAAAAAGGGGAAGCAATGCAGGAGGCTGTTATGTAAGGGTCGTCTTGTTATCCCTAAGATTTTGAAGTACAAGGAGGCCCTAATGTGTACTTACCATGATTAACCAGAGGGCGGCCACTGTTGGGAAACAAAAACCTACCTTCAAATGGCATCCAAGTTGTTTTGGAGTTTTGACAAGGGGTGAGGAGGAACGTAGCTAATTATGTGAAGGCGTGTCTTATTTGCCAACGCAACAAGCTGTCGCAGCAGAGTCGTGCCGGCGTACTCCAACCTTTAACGGTGCCCGAAGCTATATGGGAGGACGTATCGATGACCTTTAACGGTGCCCGAAGCTATATGGGAGGACGTATCGATGAATTTCATCGAAGGGCTACCTAAGTCTAGAGGGGTCGACACAGTTCTATTAGTGGTGGAGCGCCTGTCCAAATAAGCTCACTTCATGGGGCTGAAACATCCTTTTATAGCAGCAATTATGGCGGATGGGAGGTGGTGAAGTCACATGGATTTCCACGGAGCATAGTTTCTTGAGTATCTTTTGGAGGGAACTTTTCTGGTTACACAGTGCTGACTTGTGGCGCAGCACCTCTTCTCACACCCAAATTGACGGTCAAACGGAAGTAGTGAACGAAGCTCTTGAATCATACCTTCGGTGTTTCATTGGAGATCATCCCAAAGGGTGGGCCAAGTGACTTCCATGGGCCGGATATTCCTACAACACCGTTCCCCACTCCACTAAGATGTGGCCATTCCATGTGGTTTATTGAAGGAAAGCACCCAAGCTCATGAAGATTGGTCGGGGGCTGACCCCAGCTGACAGCTTGGAGGAAGCTCTCCAAGAAAGGGAGGTGACGGTCAAACGGAAGTAGTGAACAAAGGTCTCGAATCATACCTTCGGTGTTTCGTTGGAGATCATCCCAAAGGGTGGGCCAAGTGGCTTCCATGGGCCAAATGTTCCTACAACACCGCTCCCCACTCCTCCACAAAGATGTCGCCATTCCACGTGTTTTATGGAAGGGAACCACCGAAGCTCATGCAGATTGGTCGGGGCAGACCCCAGTTGACAGCTTGGAGGAAGCTCTCCAAGAAAGTGACATGATGCTGGATGAGCTTAAACATAACTTGGTGCGTGCCTAGCAAGTGATGAAGAAGAACGCTGATGCAAACAAGAGAGAAGTGGAATTTCAGGTTGGTGATCGGGCCGGCCTTATGAGAAGTTGTCAGCTAGATATTGCGGCCTATATGAGATAATTCAGAAATTGGGTTTGTGGCATATAAGCTCAAGCTGCCAGAGCAATGTAACATTCACCAATGTTCCATGTATCTCAATTGAAGAAAGTATTAGGGGAGCATTCAAGTTCACCAACAATCCCTCACCAACTTACAGCTGAGCTCGAACTGATGGTGGAACCAGAAGCTGTCCTTGCTGTCCAGGAAGGTTGACAAGCAGCAGCAAAACAGAAAGTCCTGATTAAGTGGCTTGGGTTACCAAATTCTGAAGTAACATGGGAAAGAGCAGAGGCAATGAGAGAGCGGTTTCCAGAGTTCCACCTGAGGACAAGGTGTAAGTTCAGCTGGGGGGTGACGCAATGAGCCAATCACATCCACCTGTCATTCACACTTATTAACGCAAACCAAGAAGGGAGACAACCACTGTGGAAGCAGACAAACCAGCTACACCAACCCTCTAATGGCTGAAACCATTATTTTGTCTCCACTAGGTTCCGTTGATGAGCTTCGTTTGTGTTAGAGAACCTGCCAAAGTAGTGTGCTTGTAGCAATTAAGGCTTAGAGCCATGAGTGGTAGCATAAGTTATCACCTAAGGGGAGACAGTAGGGTATTGAGACAAGAAAAGTGAAAACTTGGAGACTGGTGACCTGTAATTACCACCTTTCGTAATCATTTGGCTATTATTAGCTTAATTATCAATTAAGTCCATTGTTAAACTCTAATCTTTTGATATAATCTGTGCGGGTGCATTTCGTAGTCATATGTAGAAGAAGTCCTAATAACAATTGTGTTTCTAATTCCAAAATATATCGTCTCTTTTCCACTACCTAATTCAAATAATTATTTCATTCTAGGTTACAAGATTGGCTATTTTTTATCACCAGTGAAGTATACGTTTCTCTATCTACCTCAACTTGTATTTTTTACATTTCGGTTCTGAAATCATATTGTTTTAACTTATAACATTATGTTACATGGACTTGACTTGAAGACCTTCAACTTCTATGATTTGGTCCAAACTAAAAAATTGGAGGATCTTCTAACTTTTTAAGTACATGGAATTTGACGTCGTAGCCTCATAGGTGAAATGATGGGTCAATCTTTGGTTCAAATGTTATGTTGTCATTATACATACTCTTGCAGCTAGTGCAAGCTCTAAAAGATAAAGATGACAGATTGATAGGTCAAGTATAATCCCATGATAAGTTATATGATCTCTTATCCCTTTGTTTATGCAGGAAATACTACCTAGATTGTCTCCCCGCGTTGGCGTTGAAGTCATCCGAAGAAAAATAGAAAATGCTTTCACAGATTAAAAAGGTTTATGATGTTTGGGATTCAAAAGCTATGTAATACCTCTTCATCATACTTAAATCGGAATCATCTTTATTTTTTTTCAAGGTGCTATTTCTTTGCTTCCGTTTTCTCTTCATCTTTCTTCCAAGGGTCTTTGTCTCATTTGTTTGTATGTTAAGAACAAGCGTTGTCGTCTCATCTGTTTGGATGTTAACAAGGGCCATTATGTCATCTGTTTGCTTCCATTTTCTCTTCATCTTTCTTTCAAGGGCCATTGTCTCATCTGGTTGGATGTTAACAACAAAACTGCGTATGATGCCTTCAACAATTCATGGAAATAAGCAAGTGATCCATTGGTTTATAAGAATTGTAAGCTAAATAAACACAGCAAGATGCCCTTACTGATATATGGATATCGGGACTTGTGGGTGATACATGATATCATTACAAATAATAAGTGAGCTCTAAACAAATTGTAAACTACAATCCCATGCAAATTCCATACAAATGCATCACTAGCTTGGAGGGCAATGAGGTATATATACTACTCCGTAATATAATTTTATTGAGGTCAATATTTTATAACGTCTTGTTTCTTTCTTGGGAAAAAAAAAAAGCAAAATTAAAGCAGGATATAGCTAAATCTTCACTATTCAACTTGTCAACGTCTCTCCTCGCTCTTTGATGACTATTTAAGCTTGTTTTTTGAAAAGTAGTGCTTCAAGTCCGTATCTGAAAAATTGAAGCCACATTGCCTAATATTGTTAATTGCGTGATCATTTTGAGGACTAAACAACATTAGGTGTATCGTCTAGGGTTGAACTTGGTCAGTGCCGGGGCTGAGTTATATGAGGTTCTGTACTAACGTCTAAAAATGAGCCCTTAAAGAAAATAACAATAATGGTGATTTTGGAGAAGAAAGTAGAAGAAGATGTGTCATGGGAAATTGAGAAATTGGAAAATGAAGGAGGGAACAAAGAGAAAGCTAATTAATACACTTTTTTGATTACTCATTTAAGTTTAATTGCATTCCCAAAATTTTAGTTGTTGGAAAAAATTAAACCCTTGACCAATAGTATGAGGGGAACTTTTAACTTAACCACTAATTCTTACCTTTTTTTTTTTTTTTTTTAACAAAAGTGTGTAATAAATCGGTAAAATATATTTGAGGCCATGTGTGGTCGTTCACCCTGCACACACTTAGAATCGACCCCGGATTTGGTACGACGTAGCATACGATAATCACCAGTTTAAGGCTAGGACTCATGTAAGTAATTAATTAGTTTTATTCCTTTAGTTTAATTGTTGTTCAATAACAAATTTCATGTTAAGCATGTTCAGTTTAGTACTCTAAATTTCAATTTAATTCAGTTAAGTGTTTGTTTTATTTTATTTTACTTTATTTTTTATTTTTTTGAAAATCACTTAAGTTTAGTTGATTGCACTTATTTCATTTGTTAACACTTATTTTATATGTTTGTTTAATTTATATTTATAATTCAGTATTTTATTTTTAATTTTAGTTTTTAATTTTTAATTTTAATAAAAAAAAAAGAAATTCAAACATAAACAAATAAAAAAAAAGGATAAAAGAAAGTGTAGACACCTACATTTGTCTCTGCTCTTAGGACGATGATACCACGTTGCTAATTACTTCGATCTTGGAAAACGTTCAAAAGGCCCAACTTGAGATAATTTCGAAATTCCTTAAAAAAAAATGAAAATCGTAAAAAAAAATCCCAAAAACATCACAAAAATCGCCCCTTTCAAGTACTTCGGCTTAGGCCTGAGCACGGATCGGATATCCGATCCGAAATTTTGGAAAATTAATATTTATATCCGTATCCAAAATTTTCGGATATCCGTATTTGATATCCGATAATGTTCGGATCGAATACTCCGGATATCCAATTTCTAATTTTACTTTCACAAAATAAAACATAGATATTTGCAACACAAGAATACGACAAGACAATATAAGTACCAAATAAAAGAAATGAATATGTTAAATCTTGTCCATTAGCAATCGCACAAAATTAATTTTTGTAGAAGTACTCCGTAAGATTCTTGAGTTTACTAGTTTAGTATACTCAAAAGTCGGAACTTTATAGGAATGACATATTTTTTGTACATTTAATACATAAAAGTTGATATCTAGATGTCAGGCATCAAAATTTTCGGATATCCAGTTCGGTAGTTGAAATTTCGGATATCCATAAAGGCCAAAAATGATATTTGAATAGGTATTTGATATTCGCCTTTTCGAATCGGATATCCTAAAGTCGGATCAAATACAGATCAGATTTTCAGATATTTTTGCTCAGCCCTACTTCGGCTGCAATTCAAGAGTTAGAATTCATATAAACTCAAATTCCACATGGGTATAAGAAGAAAATGCATAATGAAAACTTACACCAGTCTTCAGAATCATAGGCTTAGCCAGCCAGAGCAAGTAATGCTCATATGAGATCTCTGAACAGATCAACTAAAACTAGGGGATGCTCGCCTCTCTGCCATATCTCGTATTCCCCAAGTCAGAAGCAAGAACTTCCAACTCCATCATAGAAGGAGGGTCATGAGGAACAACAAAGTGTTCAGTAGAGTCTAAACAGCCACCCTCTCTCCCAAGTACCAAATCAGTCCCTTGGTGCACCAGAAGTAGCACTAACAATATGTTAGGTACTTCGCGAGATGGAAGTCCCTCCCGCCTTCATCAAGGTCATCCCATGGGCCGGACGAACAATATTTGCGAAATCATGTAATGAGCTTAAATTGGTGTTCTTCCAAAAGACATGGGTAAAATGTGCATCCCTCAAGCTATATTGAACAAAATTTGACCCTTGGCTCCACTTCTGGAAATGATATTCACCTCTTGTGTGCCAAGAGTGGATGTGGCGGTCGCCAGGTTGAGGAGGGGCAAGAGACAGAAAGTACTCAAAATCCCACAACTGCAATCAAAAAGTAAAGTTAGTACATGATTTCATCAAAAAAATAAAAATGCAAAAATGACTAGGCATACCTTAAGTAACGCCAACCGCCTCCCAAGGCGGGCTTGGTGCCATCTTGGCCCTTGCAGACCACCTCCTTTAGCCTGTAAATGAGGTAAGCGTATCCAAGACCTCCCCAGTCATATCTATGGACCTATGAAAGGTCTCTTAAAGATGCCAGATATCTAAGACTGCTTCTGTACACTCAGGGCTCCAACTACGACATGGTAAGGAGCAACAAAAGCATAATGCGCACCTTTTGATCAGTGGTGGTGTAACACCCTGGAATTTCCTAACTTTCTTCTCTAGTTTTTCCGAAAAACATATTATAAATAATAAAGAATAATTATTATTTAAACTCCTATATAACTAGGAAAAATCAAAGCATTACCGCCACCATGATAATGGCTAAGGCATTTATCAAAGTACTACATCGGAAGTCTTTAAAACCAAAACCAATTTAAAACTCAAACCAATATTTAAAATAAACTCAACACAACCCAAAACTAAAATCAAACAAAAACCAACTTAAAACTTTATTACACTTTGGAACCATATTAATGGCCCTTCAAAATCAAAAACTTTAAACTTTGGAAATAGAAACCAACATCAAATAGTAAATAACTACTAAAATCCAAAAGCAGTTAAACTAAGAAACTACGAAGACTACAATGCAACCACTCTCACTCCAGCCCGGCATGAATGACTTATGTCCACTTGTACTAGTAGCTTTCTCTTATTCTAGACAACCACTCGCCAACAAGTGGGTCATTGTAGGGCCGAGTCCAAGACAAAACCATGCATACAAAGCAAACAGTCAGCAAAGCTGAGTACATAACTACTAAAGACTATGCAACATGATCAAAGTAAAATAAAAGTAAAATATTCATACTCTTACCGTTGACAACTCTTCACATGTGCATAGACTCAGCTTTAAACAAATTAATTATTATATTTAAACTTTGGATTTCGCATCGAACGGGTTTCCTTTCCTTTAAAATCGCCCTATTGGGCACCAACTTGGGAGCAACTCCAAGAAGGTATTACCTATGTCACATAAAGTGACGGAATTCCAGCACATTAAAAAAATGAAAGAGTACAACGTCTTGTACTCTAATTAGATGTCATAGATCAATGTTTCATACGACTTCCCCCATTGTTCATACTCAAGGTATATACGTTCCAAGAGTTTTGGTGCGAATCCTCTTTCACTTTACGTGATTAACCGGTTTAACCTTGTTATGACTCACATACAACATCGCATAAAAGCATGTATAGAATCAAACAAGCCATATTAATTATATTTGATTTAAGGTGATTCTAAAAAAATAATCTTGTGTGTCCTTTAATTAAACTAAACTCCCTTTACCACACATTAACTGTGAGTGGCTAACTATTTACCTTTTCCTTGACCACACATTAAACTGTGAGTGGCTACATAAAGATTTGCTCATTAACTTCTAATAATCATGTGAAAATTCACAAACTACCTTTCTTGTTGATTAAGTAACTAATCAACATAAATAACTTTCTTTTCTTCTTTGTTAACTATTGGCCAACTTAAGGAATAATTTTAACAATCCAATTTAATCATTGTAGACACCTAATTTAGTCCCCGGTCCCGTGGTAAAACTCCATGATGAACAATAAAACCCACTTCTGTAGATTATTGGACAATTGATGTTATTGGACTTAATTTTACTATTTTTCTTAAATTACAAAATAATTTAAAAAAAAAAAACCATTTACATTATTGGATTTTTATATAAGACCAATATTTGATTTTTTTTTCAAAAATAAATAAATAAATAAATAAATAAAACGAGTTTAAGCGTAACGCGACTCAGCAAGTCGCGCTGACGCAGCAGCTTGTCAGCGCGACAAGCAAACCATCGCTAGCTGCGCAGCGTGACAGCTTGTGTCACGCTGGTTGGTCAGCATTACTAAACTTGTAACGCTACGTGGCTAGTGTGATAAAACCTGTCGCGCTACACATTTTTCTTATAAATACCCTTTTTTCTCCTCTAAAATGGGCCTCTTGACTCTCTTGATTTTTCTACCCATTCTCATACTTCCAAAACCGACATTCTCTCATTCTCCTAAACCTACTTTCTCTCTATTTTTTCTCCTTTTCTCTTTACATTTAAACTTTTCTCCATCAAATTATTTTTTTATTTCATTTCTAATAAAGTGGGTTAATTTCTTATTATTACGGATTAAATTCGAAACTTTGTCCAAATTAATACTCGAAGAAAAACAATAATCAAGCGAGAAGTGTAAGTTTTCTGAGAGTCTTAAATTAAAATTTATGTATTAATTGTTGTATTTATTTATTTATTTGTATATTTATTTCTTTTTTTTTTTACAATGTTTTTGTTAAAGGGCTTAATTTGAATTAATTTATCACATTAAACTAAGATAATTTTTGGACAAATTGTATCATGCTAGGAACCTTGAATTAATCTTAATGACGATTTGACTAAATTAATTAGTTTTATATGATTTCACCATAATAATAGTAATTTTGTGTTAGGTTGTAAATTATTATTTTGTGGTTCTTTATATAACTTGTGTATAATTGAGAGGAAACTAGTAATGGCCGCCTAAGGGCTAATATGACACACCATATTAGTACCTTCACCCCCGAATCCAACTCATCCCCATGGGATTGAAAGGGTTATTCGTGCAATTTAGGTTATCGTCTCGTATTCGTATCCCATTCGTAATCAATCTAAATACAAGGTTTATGAGTTTGATTCCTAAAACTCATTGGCGACTCCTTACTAGCATCGTCCGTATCCGTTGATATTAGCTCACTCGAAAAAAGATAATTAAAAATTTTAAAACATTAAAATAGCATAGCGCAACAGACTTTGTCACGCTAACGTCGCAGCGTCACAAAGTTTGCTGCGCTACACCAGCAACATGACAAACTCTGTAGCGCTGCATAGTCAGCGTGACAAACTTTGTCACGCTACCACGCTAGTGCGACTGAAATTCCTGCGCTCCTGTGTTGTGTCAAAATACTTCTAAAAAAGTCCATTTCACCTTTCCTTAAGCCAATTTTTTAGGTCTAACTCGACCTATGGACGGTTTGGGAAAGGTGGCCAAAAAATTTGGGACCCTAAAATCCGGGGCCCCTACAATCATAAAGAATTCATATTACTATAAATGTGGAATGTCAAAACATTATAAAATCATGCTTTTCATACTTTCATAAACTTCTCACGCATGTCAACTCAAAGTCAATCAAACAACAGCTTATGTTTACAAGCATAACATACAAGATCATCAACCAAGCATGAACTCTAATTCTATAACTGCCTTTAGTACTTACATACTTTGTAATGTAGTGGTGCTCTGCCACAACTCCTAGAAATCAACTATCTCGAAGTCTCCTACATAGAGAAAATCGAATCTAAATTAAAACCTTGTTGACTAAGTTCTACAACAACTCTAAACTAACTTTCTATGTTGGAAACTTGTCCAAAACGTTCCCTATATGGTCTCTATTCAATTCCATATTTTATTTTAATTTTTCTATTGCAAAATACTTGATTTTCGGTAATTTTTCAATAATGGTAGCTTTATAAAATTCCTTAAAAGCAGTTTAAAACCCTTATAAACATCATATTTTGATCATAAAACACTATAGTCATATTCTAAGATCATCATACAATATTTAGATGCATTAAAAATAATTATGACTACTTATGTCACGTGTTACTATTTTTATTCTTATCCTTGGTGTCAATTAGCCTTCGGGCTAGACCTAATGGGGTTTCGTGAGCTCCCAAAAAGAGTACGATGGCGACTTCTCTACTTAGGTTTTGAGTTTCTAGTCTCACTCCCTAATCCAGGCATACTCACACTATGCAAAACTAACAAAGACATTCAATATCCGTAAAAAGGGCACATGGGCCCCCAAAGCCCCGGGTCCACAAAGAGTTAAACATAAACTAGTCTTCTACTCTTCAATGCGGCTTTTAGAGCCAGTCCGAGGTCTAGCACTTGGTTCTTCTCTCTTCCTCTTGTTGCTCCTAGGTGGATCTTCTGAAGTAATCTCATTTCCTTGTTCAACATTTCCATCATCCTCATCTTCACTCTCACTGTCGCTTAAAATGATTTATTTCATTTGTTTCATTTTCACTGATCATACTTTCATCCTCATATCCTTCTTCTTCTTCTTCTTCTTCTTCAACATCCTTATCTATGTCATTACCCTCATCATCATATTCATTTATACTTCCATATCTGAGACCTCAGCTCCCATGTGATACTCAAGGCTTAGTGGCACAGTTAACCATTCATAAATCCTGTCAGATATCTCTTCTCGCTCTTAACAAAATATACTGCTGGCAACCATCTCCCTTCTAAAGAAAATTTTTGGTAGTTGGGTGTCCTATCCTCAAGCAAGATGTTATGATACTTAGTTTTATGATCTACATAAGACACTTTATTCGGTAGGTACCTCATGAACATCCACACTATACAACCATGCAATGTAGTGCCTAGATAACCCATATTATATAGAAAAGTGGACCATTTTTTAATGCGGTCACAATAATTCTTAGCATTATCATAAACTCTACTATGATGATTGTAATCTGAAGGGGTCAACATCTGCAATTTAGAACAATCGTGAGTCCATAAACCAATCAACCAAAACAACAACTCAAAACTGGAAACACTTAGCATGCAAAACAAACAATACAAGACTTAGAAACATGCATAAATGTAATAAATTTTGCAAAAGTTCCCTTCCTAAGTCTCCCTACTCTCACTTTCAATTTTAAGTTCTAATCCTTGTGCTTCTGTACGTGCTTGCAAACATGTTTTTGAAAACCATTTTGTTTACAAAGACATTTTTGGGAAAAATGTGTTGCTCTGTTAACCACTTTGTAAAATTACCAAATTCCTTAGTTTCTTAAACTTACCTTTAACCTAATAACAAGAGAAACTTAACCATGTTATCGCCACGCCACAACTAATTATGAAAACTAGTTGCAACGCTAAGGGCAAGGGCAAAGCAAAATCACAAACAAAATATCCATTTTCTTAAATCACACACAATGAAACTCTTTTATTACTAAATCAAACCATTAAGTCAAACTTTTACAACTTGGAATTATTATGGCCCTTATTCGAAACCAACTAAAAAAATCAAATGTTTAGAAAAGAAAATAACTAAACTAAACTACTAAAAAATCACTCTTGAAGACTCCTTTCATCCCATGCTAATGCTCAAAAGAAAACCTGCATTTATTCTACTTCAACAAGCAGAGCGGAACAAAACAAAAACATGAAAATGTAAGTGTCAGCAAAAATTGAAGCATAAACAAACCCAACAATAGCATAACAACATGAGACACGACAACAAGAAAAACACACATAGGGTTAAATAATAAAATATAAAAAAAAGACTCTTAGAAACATTTACTCTTAATTTACTTGCTTATTAGCTTTACTTGAAACTCTACTTACTCAATAGCTTTTCTTGCTTTCAAGCATTGCTTGATAACTTTGCTTTCTTAAAGGATATAGGAAATATGAACGGGCTCTTTGGAAAGACGACCACTAATAAAGTACATTGGTGCTGCTGAACAATACGCGCAAACTGAAACATGTACGGTCTTTCGAACACGATACATGGTCTTCATCCACTCCATGTCCAAAACTCAACTCTTAAAAATTCCTTTACTAAACAGTGAAGAATCATCACAACCCATTATGGAAATACAACATTAAGGCAATACATACTTCCCCCATATGGTAAACTCATCGGCTTGAATGAGGACTCATGTTTCTTTGAACAACCTCGTTTTGAAAATGATATTACAACTTGACTATCTCAGCTTTTAACTTTGAACTTTGAAATTTTAACATTGAAAACTTCACTTTAACTTATATTTGAATTATAACTTTACTTACTTCAAATTAAAACATGAGTCACATTGTCAAAGTTCCTCAAGATATAGTAAACATTGCATAAACATGACTAAACATATACATAACCTTTAAACACGTGAAACATGTCATTTTAGACTCTTAATCTTCACTTTAAAACATGACTTCACTTTTGTCCAAAACTTAAAACATACTTTACTTCACTTCACACAACTCTAACAAACATCGAAAAGAGTTGGAAATATGAAATATGAACATAGAAATAACTTAAAAACAAGCAAACACTTATACATAGCTCATACAACATTTAGTAAAGTTTTAAATATTGTAAGTAACCTTGAAAGCTATTTTGGAAATTTCTAAAAATAGAAAGTGAATTTTCAAAATCTTTTTATTCAATTTAAGTGATATAAATAGTAATTAATTAAGGAAAAATATTATTTAGTGATAAAAACTCTTGATTTATTTTTCAAAAACCTTAACAGTAGTTGTGATATTAAAAAATCATTTTTCATTAATTAATTAAGGTCTAATTAGTTTTAATTAAAAACCGTCAATTTAAGCGATAAACGATGTTCTGCAGGTTAGGTACCTAGGAGACCGTGTAGCGAGGCAACATTGTTTGGATGGCTTCTTTCTTCCTCATGATCCCCCAAATTCCTTGGTTATCTGGAAGGCTTTTGTGACTAGTACATAAAAAGACATTTGGTGCGGTCAAAATCGGGCTTTTTACCATAGCAAATAAAAAAAATTATTTGCTGCGGTTTAAACTGCAACAAATAGTAGGTTATTTGCTGCGGTTCTCTCCAAAACCGCACCAAATAAGTGGTATTTTTGTGGGAATTATGGATTATTTGCTGCGGTTTTTGGAAAAAACCGTAGCAAATAAGTAATTTCCCTCCGTAAAAAAAACAATTATTTGCTGCAGTTTTATGGAAAACCGCAGCAAATAAGCATCAAAAAAAGAAAAAAAGAACTTTTTTTTGCATTTTATAAGCTGAAATGATAGCTTGAAAGTTACATATATATATTATAATTGATTTTCAGTCAAATTACATCTATAATCTCAACAAATTACACCATCAGAAACAAATACAGTTGCCCAACAAATTGCAGGTACAACAAAATAGAAACAGCAGCAACAACTAGAGAAGACCAACATATGCAGGAGCAGTTACAGAAGAACGGCAAAAGCGAGAACAGAAGGCGGCAGGCCGGAACAGATCAGCAGCTTAGAACAAAACTAGGCTACAACAACTAGGGATCAAAGACCGTCAGCTATAGCAACAAAGCAGTAACACAAATATAGGCTAAGCCATACAAAGCACCTGTTTATGTTCCTTGCCTTTGACCTTTTTCTATGTGCATTTTATTCCTTATTACTCTGTATATACAATTGGGAAAGTACATATATTGAGATTAGATAGGCCTTGGTGAAAGGTGACAATGTGACATGATATTATACTGATTAAAGCTTTATAACTCTACCTCATGGAGTCATGGGTAAATTTAACTTTGCATCTTCTCAACATTCAACACTTCCGATCACAAACAAGAGTACAAACTTGCATAATTTCAACCTACAGTTCTATAGTTCAATGGATAAACCAAGCTAAAGCATCGCATGAATTTAGCTCATTAAATCCAATACATGATTCAAGACTATAATCAAGGGGCAACTAGCAAGGAAGCTTATGAGTTATCAGCATGATTCACGTCTTATTAAGCCAAGGAAAGCAAAAATATCAACAATGAGGAGCAAGATAATATCTCATAATGAGGAGCAAGACTCAACTGAAACAATGTGTTTGCTGTCACAAATTTAAAACAAAACCAACCTTAAGATGCTCAATCCACATAGAAATAGCATACTAATCTCATAAGATTGACACTAGTTTAAATTTAATTTGCAGCATCAAAACAAAAAGGTCAACAAATTGTTGAACAAGTTGAATAAGTTGATTCAAATAATCCCAATATCTCATAATTGAGCATGAAATTCAAACAAAAAAGATAATAAAAAATCGAAAAAAAGAACTATAAGTAAAAGCCTAACCTTGACAGCTTCCTTGAGGATTGGTTCATCAAATGGATTGAAAAAGAAAGCTCTGATAGAAAACCTTCTCCAAACCTCAAAAAATCGAAAATAAGGAAGAAAACCACTAGTACAATCAATGACTAACTTACTCACACTCTGACTCACATACTCAATCCCTTGTCTCATTCACACACTCACATTTAGTTCCTAATCGAATCTCACACACTCATTCAATCAAGTATTTAACATTCATTCATTTAATCGATTCAATTCATTTCATTCATTCTATCAATCATCCCATCAATTCAATACAATACAACATATTCATTCAAGTATCCAGTCATAAACTAAATCATGCATTCATAAATTAATTCATTTATTCCATCATTCATTCAATTAGTCATAAACATCATCCAATAAATAAATCATTCATCGACTTCAGCAATTGAGCAATTGAAAGCAAGCAATAGATAACAGCAGCAGTAGCATCTCACCAGCATTAATTCAGAACCGCAATCTAACAACCCCAACCAAAATCCAACATACCCAACTAACAGCATAATTTTCTTTAAATTAAGAAATAAAAAAACCAAATCAAAACTGAAAAAAATAGGAAAAAAAAAAGATAAAAGCACAATAAAATCGAATTATTAGATAAAATTCGCCACAAAAAATCGAAAACAGTATCAGAAGAATAAATTAAAGGAAAAAACTAACCTCAAAATAGAATCAAAGCAATTGAGCGTCAAAATCGATCTTCAAAAACATTATCAACTTCAGAAAAATGAGATTCCAAAAAACAACAAAAATCAATCAAAATCAAAACAAAAGGAAAAAAATTGAGAAGAAAAAACCGAAAAAACAGGGAAAAAGGAAAAGAGAGCAGCCATACCTTAATGAAAAATCAAATAAATTGAAAAAGCATAAATCACCACTTGAACAATAAACAATCAAACCGGTAACCCAGAAAACCCACCCTCAACTACCCCGTAACCTAGGAAACCCGCCCTCAACAAACCCGTATGCAGGAAAAACCACCCTCAACCCAGATTCCAAACCCAGGAACCCTCAAACCGAAACTAAAACCACAAAATTAGTATCATCTTACTCACCTTTAAATCTCGTCCACTTTCCCCTTCACCTTCAAATAAGCAACAACAAATCGATTTCACTGCTAAGCCACAAAAAATCAATTTATGAACAAAAAATAATTCATAATCAAATAAAAAGAAGGAGGACGAGGATGAAAGAGAGATGAGAGAATGAGATGAAGTAACATAAAAGAAACAAAACACAAATCGAAGTAACATAATAAACCCTAGAAAATCGAAAAAACCTAAAATCTATTTGAACAATCAAAAATACCTTTAGTAAGAAGGTATCATAGTGGAAAAATTGAAGCTTTTCCATGATTCATAGTGAGATAGGCGAGAATGAGATAGAGATTTCGATTTGTGGAAAAATTTTGAAAGAAAGAGAGATGAGAAATTGTGCTTAATATTTGATTGAGAGGCAAAAAATATTTGATGAGGCGAGAGATTGAGAGAGGGGAGATCGAAGGAGAAGTGATTGAGAGAGAAAGAGAGATCAAAGAGGTTAGGTTAGAGTTTGGGCAAAAAGGGGTACGTGAACTCTTATATATGGGCAAGTATTTGGGCTTGGGTACGGTTGAGCATTTAATTGGCGCGTTTTGTGTTGGATTATTTGTTGTGGTTCTAAAAACCGCAGTAGAAAATACTTTTACGCAGAAGAGTTATCACCAACTATTGACTACGGTTTTTTAAAAATGTATAAAAACCGCAGAAAATGTACCGCAGCAAATGACGATTTTTTTACTATTATGTAGAACCGGGGTTTTGGGGGTCCACGTGCCCGTTTTATGGACATCGAATGTCTTTGTTAGTTTTCATAGTGTGAAAATGCTTGGCTTAGGGATGAGTCTAGAAGCTAAAAACCCAAGTAGAGAAGTCACCACCGTGTTCTTTTCAGGTGCTCATGGAACCCCATTAGGCCTAGTCCGAAGGCAAATTGACACCAAGGATAAGGTCTCATATCTTTGTATTCGAGGACGAGGGTAAGGACAAAGAAGTCAACAATGTCCCCTCCCCCCTATAACGACTTCTACTTGGTATCATATGTAATTTCATGATTATAAAATTTAATTATAGCAATAATATTTGAGGTTTATCCTTAAAATACATAATAACTTGCTAGGCGAGTTTAGTTAACGCACACATATATTTCTAATAACAAGAATTAGGTGATCACTTTAAGATTAATCAATATTCGTAGGTTCTTAAGCCAGTTGTCAAATATTTAATCTTTACATTATGTGAAAACATGCTTTTTCGGTCTTTTAATCAAACATGAATTATTAAGTGATTCAATAAACAATTAGCACATAAAATCATATTAAATAACCTAATTAATGTTTCTACCTGACATTGATTTTAATTTAAAGTCAAGCCATAATTAATCAAGATTTCATGAATTTAATTAAACATGTCAAATTTCTAAAAGGCAATAAAACCAAATAAACTAAATCAATTAAATGAAGATGTAGAAGTTGTTAATGTCGACCTCATTTGAAGTACCTTTCGTGCGGCGGTCAAAACAACGCCTTCTTGATAATTAAAATTATAATTCAAATGTGTTTAGGAGAATTAATTAATTTCTAATTGTGTTTAGGGGAGGTTTAGAAAGTATTTTTTGTAGAGAGAGAAAAAGGAAGGTTGGCACGAATTACGAGAAGGTGCACGAAATTTGAGATGTTAGAAATCACCAGAAATGAGCATTTATTTATAGTTAAAAGGTTGGAACTCGGAGTACAGGGGCACAAAACCTAAGCACATGCGCAGGCCCTATGCATAGGCACAAGTTGTGCGCCCGTGCGCAGGTGTTATGCCTAGGCGCACTTGTGGGGAATTTTGGAACTTTTTTTGCTTTTCCATATTTCCAAAGACGACCTTTTTTTGCGATTATGCGCACGAAGGACGTATTTTTATAACTTCCATAATTTTGAAATTTATTTCTATATTTCGATATTCACTTCCATATCATATTTGCGCGCTTAATTTATTTTTCTTAGTTTTCGGATGAACTAAAATAAAATAGAATAAAACAAAATAAAATAGAATTAAATTAAATTAATAAACTAAAATAAATTGCTTGTCGTTGACTTTGATTTGAAATATTGTACCAACAATGTGATACTGCAAAAAAATTAAATAATAAAAAAAATTTATGCAGTGTGTGTGAAAGCGTGAGAAAGTGCGAGGTGGCTTCTATTCGATGACGTCAGCACTGGTCTTACCACACCTAGGGGTGTCATATTGGATTACAACCCGATGGGTTAACTTAATTGTCCTTTACCGAAATTGAAATTATAACCTGATCTAAAATGGATTGAATTGAATTGAACCTGGATTGAAAATGAATCAAGCTGATATTAACTTGTACAAAGCCTAAAAAAAAGGACAAATCAAACTAAATTGAATTGAATATTAAGCAACCTGTTTGATCTTAACCTAACTCAACCTGAATTGAACTAATATGACCCAAAACTCATTCTTATGTAAAAATGAATTTTTATTTTAGCGTGTAATAATTTGTAACTTAATAACTCCCTTTAAAAATTAATTAACGTGACACATTAGATTGTGTATTGGAATCAACGTAAACTTAAACGTGGAAGCTTTCAAATATATTAATTAAATAAGGATTTGTATGTGTCAACTATACGAAAATCAATCGAAAATACAATTAATATGAAGTACCAAGACATAACATTCGATCTAAAATATATCTTAAAAGTTCATCATAAGGATATTTATCATATAATTTTAAACTTTCATTCAAAGAGTCAAAATTAAAGTCCCCACGAGAATCCGAAATAACCCAACCATGACCGAAAGAGACCATGACATATTTTTAAGTTACTTTACTTGACTTGTTTTAGATTGAACAAACTTGATCTGACTATAATGGTCCGAGCGTGTAACACCCTGGAATTTCATAACTTCCTACTTATTTTTTCCGGAAAACATATTATAAATATTAAAGAATTATAATTATTAAAACTTCTAAATATGGGAAAACCAAAGTATTACCGCCACCTTGATAACGGCTAAGACATTTATCAAAGTACTACATCGGAAGTCTTAAAACCAAAACCAATTTAAAACTAAACTTCATAACAAAAATGAAAACCAACTTTAAACTTTATTACACTTCGGAACCATATTAATGGCCCTTAAAAACCCAAAATTAAAATCTTCAAAATTAAAACAACATTCAAATAAATGTTAGTACTTCATAAGCAATATAAATAAAGCTACAAAACACCGCAAGCGCTCTCACTCCAGTCCATCATGAAATGACATATGCCCACTTGTACCTGTAGCTTTTCTTATACTAGACAGCTACTCACCACAAGTGGGTCATTGTAGGGCCAAGTCTAAGACAAAGCCATGCACACAAAACAAACAGTCAGCAAAGTTGAGTACATAACTACTAAAGACTATGCAACAGAATAATAAGAAATACAACATACACACAACTTACCTTTGACAACCTTTCACCTGTGCATAGACTCAACAAAATTAATTATTGTATTTAAACCTTTGGATTCTGCATCGAACGGATTTCCTCCTTAAAAATCGCCATATTGGGCACCAACTTGGGAGCAACTCTAAGAAGGCTATCGCACACCTATCAAAAATAAACCTAACCACTCTAACTAATATAGCTAGGGAAGTAGGGATCGAATCCATAAGAAAGCAATTAAACATATTAGTTCTAAAAAGTTTAGACTGTATAAAGGGCCTTTGAATGTTGAATTAAGACTAAAAAGTTAACTAAAACTAGAACTGAGTCGATTAAGGGAATGAATTTATGACTAAGCCTAGGACATCGGTTCACCACAAATTAACAAATGAATTGCACACAATTAATTAACAGATTATCTATTTCCTTGAATTAAGGTCCACTAATTCTCTCGAATCTAGTCCCCTTCAAAACTCCTCTAATGGCTCTCGCTCACTTAGACTCGTTTTGCCTATTGTCCTTATGATCTAATTGTGGTAATCTTACCTCTCGGCATCGATTTCAACAATATCAAACTAACAATTAAACCTAGCCAGTATTTAACTGAAAGCAATAAAAGTTGACAGCTGGAATTCAAGTACATTAATAACCAAACTAACAATTATGAACAAAGCATCAAAATCAATCCATGGATCCCCTAGTCCTAGAAAGGGAACTACTCACGCATAATAGTAACTGAAGGAACCAATATAATCATAAGAACTGACACTGAAAACATGACTACAACAATTAAACTAATTAACAAGAACAAAAATAACTCAAAAGCAAGAACTAAGACAAAAACAGGATCTAAAATTAAAATACTACTAACAATCATAACTAAGAAAAATAATTAAACTAATAAAAACGAGGTTAGAATAAAGAAGAACCTGAAATTGCGATTGTATTGAATGAGTGATAAAGTTTTAACAAAAGTGAGTTTTAGAGAGAAACTGAATAAAAAACCCTAAGGAGAAAAATAATCTCTAATCTAATGTGTTAAAAAAAACCTAACACAAGAACTATTTATATGAAAAGTACAATGCTCGAGCTAAAAAGAAGTGAAAAACGGGCTCGGGACAAACTGCCCGACCAATCGGGCAAAATCCGCCCGATCGGGCTCATGAAGCGAGTGATTTTGGCCTTGGAAACAATCCGCCCGACTGCCTGGGCGAAATATGCCCGATCGGACGCGATCAGTGTTTTCGTCCCATCTTCTTGAAAAATGCTAAGTAAATTCCGCCCGATCGCCCGGGCGAAATTCGCCCGACTGCCCGGGCGAAATGACTTTTTCGCCTAAATCAAGTTAGCTCGTCTTTTAGCTACTCCAGGCTTCGTCATAGCCTCCTGAGTATTTCAATTCTAACCCATGGCTTCTAGTATCTAGTTGTAACTCATATGGTTGCCTCAGAATCAATGCAAAAACACCGAAATCCTACAAAAAGTCACTAACAAGCACAAACAACTCCATACAACCAAATGTTAGCCAAAATAGCTCTCAAGAGCATAGGTTAGAGTCAAAATAAACCAGAAAAGGGGGTAAAACATAAGTATAAAATACACTTATCAAACTCTCCCAAGCCAAACCTTTGCTTGTCCTCAAGCAAACAAACTAAACTGAACAATGACTTCACCTCAAAACTTTTGAAAATACAATCAACTCAAGCAATTCCGAGCATGTAAGTTCCTGTACCAACATNTTCCGAGCATGTAAGTTCCTATACCAACATATCAAAATCCCTTGACCGCCATCCACTTAAATCAAAATCAATAAGCCAACCATGTAAGAAATAGAAGTCGATGACTAGAGTAGCTCACTCGGTGTCACTCCACACACAAAATTGAGCATAAACAGTGAAGCTCACCCTTAATCCCAAATAAGAATGCAAGTGCAATAAATGTTTAAATGCAAATTTTGAGAACCCAAACCCACATCTCACACCTCATGCAAGTGTTTAAGGGTAGTCACTCAATCCGAATGTGAAAGTCGACTCGAAATGCAAGTAATACTCACTATCTTTGGCAATTGACTCACTTCACAAGAACTAAAAACATGCACATGCCGATCAAAAAGGTCTTTTTAAGCTTATAACGTGGTTAGGGTGATGGGTAGGATAGAATTTGGGATAATGTGATGGGAAATGCGGGCTATACGCATATAACAATCAAAGACCACACTCAACATCTCCAACATCAAACCAATTCACATGGAATCACATCACACCATAAAGCTTTACATTTCAACTACTCCAAATATCACAAGCTTTTCTTCTTTAAAATCTTTCAATTCTTTTTTTCATTTCATTTTTCATTTCCCTTTTTTTTTCAACTTTCAAGATTTTTTTCAACTTAGGCTCACGACTCTTAATGACATGTCAAGGACAAAATCATCACACATACATAACTAGGCCAATAAAAGATCTAACATTTTAATTCTTCATTAAAACTAGCCTATACATTGGTATGCAGAGCCTTAATGTGAGACCTATTATCAAACTTTAACCACAACCTTTTCACAATTTTCCAATCCTCCAAAACATCCAACAAATGCAAAACAACAACAAAACAACTTCTCAACTCCCCCAAGCCAAGCTTGGGCATATATCGAATGATTAGAACAAGGCCAAATAGGGTTGTAATGTGGCTAAAATGCAATTGAAGAGTAAAAAGCTCAAAACAAGGATCAAGGGAAAATTGTGAAGGAATGCCTAAAATCTGAAAGCTCCTAAAAGAAGTGAATGCCTTTTATTGTTTGCGACATGTAACACACCAAAGCCAAGCTACTAGAGTCAAAAGCCAAAACATGGATTATACAAGCACCAAGAACTAAGCACACATAAAAAGAAATAAGCATAAGATAATGTATGCGGCTCAAATCCTCCCGTTAACACAGCTCAAGCCTCTACTCTACACATGGCTATAATGGCAAGATTAGATACTGTTTCAAGCTAAGCCAAGTTCAAGTCCAAGTTGGCAATTCCCAATACATAACTCATCACATGCCCAAATCAATCAAAAACATTTTTAAATAAAATGCGGGGCACAAGAAAGTCATCATTCAATCATTCAGTAATTCTTAAATCAAAATTAAACTCAATTCATTCAAATCATTCAATCTATAAAACAATAAAAACTAAACTAGGAAAGTCGTACAATTTTTTGGTCATATGTAAATTCCTACTTTTAGCAAGTAGTACAAACCATATGACTGTCCTAAGAAAGCAATAAATCTATACTAAAAAGCAATAAAACTATACTAATAAAGCAATACATCATACCTCCCCCATGCCGGACTCAACAATGTCCTCAGTGCTGGAAGGGAGTAAGGGAACAACTACTTAATCTGAGACCTGAAGGAACTCCTCGGTATCTCCCTCCTCATCATCATCGTCATCAGCAGCAACAGCTCCACCCATGCCGCTCGTGCCCTCCCCCGTAGGCCCATAGCCCCCCTGTGGATAAGTGTACCAGGATGGGTGGGCACCAGCGGGAGAAACCACTCCCTGGAGAGTGAAGTGATCATAAATGGGATACATGGCAAGCCGGTGGTCTTGCTGAAAAGTATCAAATTGCTGGTAGAATTGGGTCTGCTGTATCTGAAACTGACCGAACTGGTTCTGGAGTCGGTCAATCGATGCCCTCCTGTCACCTCTCTCAAAATAAGGGACATTAGTCCCAGGTACCCCGGCTTCCCCCTGTTGGGGAGGTTGAGAGTGAGATGGTTCACCCTGCTCTCGTCTGGTATAGGTACGGGTACTATACTCAGGAATGGATTCATGCCCATTGAGGGGCATGAGGTAGGAGTCCTGATTAGGAAGTAGCCCTGTATAAACAGGGTTAGGGAGTAACACAGATTGGGGTTTGCGGGACCCCACATACCATCGTAAACTTGTTTTGGGTGGCTAAGTCCACCCACTCCAAGTGGCTCAAGAAAGCAAAGTCAAACATGTTAGACCCCTGGACCTTGTTCCCGTTCAAAGTAGGAATGCCATGATATTGGGAAATCGTAGAGATTAGGCCTCCAAAAACAATGTTATTAGACTTTAGCTGGCCGTACTGGTCGGTACCTGGAAGAGTGTTGCTTTGGTTGTGGAGGTGTAGGATAAAGTGGTGAGGAATGTTGATGGTGTAAGGAAATTGGGTTTTAACTAAATGTTTCCCAAGGATGGCAACTTCGATTTTGCTCACATTATTTGGCTCCTTACAGCCAAATATAGTCAGACCCATGAATCGTTGAGCGATTCTAATAGCAAGCTGGTGCATGCGGTTAGCATGAGCATGCTGCCAGTTTTGCAAAGTATCACCTGTAAGAGCAGACCAAAGAGTGGCACCATTATACCCCTCAGGGGGCTTCATGGTGCCGTCAGAGCTCATACCAAAAATTCTACCAAAATCATCAGCATTTAGCTCCCATGTCCTGTTACCCAGTCGGTAACGGATGACCCTAACAGGTCGGGAGCTACTAGGACGGATAATAGATAAACTAGACAAAAACTCATAAGTAAGATCAACATACGTAGGGAGATTAAGATTATAGAAATAGCTCAAGCCCATATTAGTAAATAACTCTCTAGTGCTATCCTCAATTCTTAACCTTCTTAACAAAGAATGATCTAAAAATCTTGTAGGAACAACCACTCTACCAGTTAATAGATTAAATTTTACCCGTTGTTCTTCGGATTCAAAGACAATGTGCGGGAACCTTGGGTCTCGCGGAACTTGAGGTGGTGGTGGTGGTTGTTGTGGTTGCGGTTGGCCACGACCCCTTTGCTGCGTAGGTCGTGATCTTTAAGATGCCATGATGAGTTTTTGTAAATCTTGGGTGAGTATGGGGTTTTATGGGGGAGTGAGAGAGAGGTAGAAAGTGTGATTTTTGTGTGGGGGATCTTGAAGAGGAAGGAAAAAGAAAGATTTTGGTGAAAATTTGAAGTGATTTAGAGCAGTATTGAGTGAGTTATGAGTGAAAGAAGATTTGAAAGACGTTTAGTGGTTATGGAGTTTGAGAGAATTTGAGGGAGTTTGAAGTGAGGTTGAAGATGAATGAGGGAAGAGAGAGAAGGAGAGAAGATAAGGGGGAAAGGGGTGTCCGGGTGATCCGCCCGACCAAGGGTGATTTCGCCCGATTGAGATGCATTTTCGCCCGACTCGGGCGAAATTTACTTAGATTTTTTCAGTTCTTTCTTCAAAAACGTCATTCGCGCCCGATCGGGCAGATTTCTCCCAACTACTAGGGCGAATTGCTCGTCTTGTGTGCCCGATCGGGCGGCTCTCGCCCGATTGCCCGAGAGAAATCGGTTTCTTCTTTCCCATGGCCTATTTTCGTTCGTCACATCCGCCCGACTGCTCAGGCGAACCCCTTTGGAGCATGTTTAACCGCCTGTTTTCTTATGTTTATCGTAGAATGAATCCGGAGACCTATAGAACAAATGACTTTGACAGAAAGCATTTGTACCCTCACTCTCACTCACCAAAACTAAGGGAAGAGCTAGAGTCCCTACTAAACTAAAAAAATGAAAACAAAGAGCTACTAAAACTAAACTAACTACGGGTTGCCTCCCGCAAAGCGCTTGTTTAAGGTCATTAGCTTGACCATATTACCTTATAGCTCATAGGAGTGTGGGTCGCGGAGATTGATTTCTTCAACTAGGCCAACAACATCACCTTCATAGTAGTGCTTGAGGCGGTGTCCATTAACCTTAAATCACTAGTACAAAAAATACATTTTGCTGCGGTTTTTTGGGGTTTTATAAAAACCGCAGCAAATAAATTGATATTTTTGATAAGGAGTATTATTTGCTGCGGTTCTTTTGTAACCGCAGCAAATAAGTGCTGTAGATTTTTTTTTCTTTTTCTTTTTTTTTCCGTTGGGACTGTTATTAATTTTTTTTCTTTGTTTTTCTTTTGTTGTCCTTCTTTTTTCTCGTCTTTCTTCATTCCTCTCAAACACTCACATCAAACACTCACACTCAAACCTAACTCCCTCATTCTTCCTTCGATCTGAACTCACACTCACAAACGGCCTCTGAATAGTCCACAACGGCCTCTTCTTCGTCGTATTCTTCTTCTTCGTCGCCCTTATCTTCTTCTGTCGCCGTCTCCTACCTTCTTCGTCGGTCTCCGTCTTTAATTGTTGTTGTTTAGGTAATTTTTTGTTACAAAAAATTATGTTTTAATTTGTTAGAAAAAATTTGCTTCGTTTTGTTGGTTTTTATGACGAATTTGTCGTCGTTTTAGGGTTTTGGTTTTTTTTTTCTGCTTCTTAGGATTAGTTTGGTTCGTCGTATTCTTAGGGTTTTGTTGGTTTTTATGACGAATTTGGTTTTGTTGATTGAAATTTGCTTTTTCATTGTTTTGATTTTAGCGTTTCTTGCTAGAAATGTCGAAGTTCTTTCATCCGATTGTGCTTTTCGTTGTTTGTTCGTAGGATGCATGGGTTTTGGTTTTAGTTGTGCTCAAAAGCTGGTAATTAATTTATTAATTTCATTTAGAGAAATTGGTGTTTGTTTGCAGGTTGCTAAGTGGTTATAATTGATCAAATTGGGTTTAGATTGTCAGAATTAGATAGTTAGGGTGTAGGTAGTCGAATTGGCTGAGATTGGTCGAATTGGTTATGGTGGTTGAAACAACTACTGACGACCAAATTGGGTGGCTAGTGTGGTCGAATTAGATATGTTGTTCAAGTTTGGTGATTATGGTGGTTGTGTTAGGTGGCTTGTACTATCAAGGCCATGGTGGCTATGGTGGTCAAGTTGGGTGGATATGATGATAGCTTGTTTATGGTGGTGCTGTGGTGGCCTGGTGGAGGTCAGTTTTGGTTAAGTATAAATACATAACAATTGCGCTTAAATACACTCAAATACCCATTTATACAACTATCAAGGACATGTGTTGTTTTAGTCAAAATTGATGAATGTTCATTAGAGATAAAAGGCTAATGAAATATTGACATGTTAAAGTAAAATTGTATGAAAGAAAACTATAAATGAAAATGTGTCGAAGTAGCTGAAGTTGACATTTCTTTGTCACTAATAAATTTCGATATTCTAGCGTTTCTAGTGTTTGAGGTTTATAGAGATGGTAACGCTTGCTATTTATAGAATTAGTGCCAGTTTTGTTCAGTTTATAGTTAGTTTATAACTAAGCAGTTTAATTATTGTAAGTGATATCAATTAAATTAAATTAAATTAAGTACTAACTACGTTACTAATTCCTCTCTTGAAAGGATACACAAATTGCTTTCTCACTTTGTATGTTTCGCATATGAGGCATATGGCTTCATAGCCAAATGATGAGTGAGTGACTGAATTACATGGTGAGTGAGTGGCAGAGTGCCCAAATTGAGTAAATTATACATTACATGCCATGTCATCTGTTTGAAAAAATACCTTAGCTTTATTGCAATGCATGTATTACTTACTACTTTGTATTAGACAATTGTTAAGTTTTATTTGCTTGTTTAGATTTAGCTGAATTGGAATTTTTGTTCTATAGTTTTTCTTTATTCTGGTTGTATTTTCTTCGCTTGATTTGATGTTGTTGAATTGAATTTTTTGCTTTTTTAATTTTTGTTTGTTTTGGTTGAGTAAATCGCATTGCTTAATCTAGCTGATGATACATTAATTTTAATGTTTGTTTGTTTTGCTTGAATTTGTTGATTTACTTTTTCTCTTTATAAGAAATTGAGGTATTAGGTTATTTGTTTTAGGGTTTAGGTTCTCATAATTTGTTGTGGGTTGTTATGGGTATTTTTAAGAAAAAGTATTGTGGGTTTTCGTAAGCCATACACGTAATATGCAATTTCAAATTTTTTAGTATGTATTATTATCTATTACAATCTTTAATTTTATTTACACTTGGTATTTATAAAAATGCAATTTCTACTTCATAGCCAAGTAGCTAAGATTAAGTGCCTACTACATATCAAGTGACTTCACACAAAAATATGCCATAAATTAGTTAATTTTATCATCTAGTGTAATTATTTTCATATAATCCTCTGTTCTACATATAGTAACCAACAAAATTCAAAACTTGGAAACTCAAAATCGAGCTAAGCTGGAGCTCCATTTCAAATACTAAAGTCAAAACTCAAATCAGTATTTCAGTTATACAGTTAGAAGAAGTGTACATTTTCATTCATTCACAATAAAAATTATCCATTACTAATCCATAGTAATACCTCAGGAGTGGGTGTTTGGTTCAACCCTTTCTAGTAGTATGGAATGGGTGTCGCTATTAATGACGAAAAAGATGAAAAAGTTGGAATCATTTACCAAGGGTATAGGATTCCACACCTCCCTTGTTAACATATGAGCGATGAGCCAAACAACTTATAAAAAGAAACGGATTTTCACTCCATACTCTATGGTTTCATATTCTCATTCCATCCCATTCCAAGTTTTTGAACCAACATGCTCTTAGTCGCCACTCACAACTCGAAGGCTATTGGAAAACAAAACCAACCTCCCAAACTAACAAGTGTACATGGAATCTGAAAAATTCCTTATGATCTCTCACTACTACGTAATTTGCTTCTTCAATTATAGTAAGCAATTGCTGAACTGATAAACTAATTAAATGTTTATTAAAGCAAGAAGCACATTTTTGAAAGAATTATACACAACCATATATTAAATTTACTATGTTATTGTACTGAATACCTTCAATTGTGTGTTGTTAGTTGCACAAGATGTCAAAGGATCGGTCATGGATGTACAATTGCCGTGATAAGGCGAAATTTGTAGAAGGGGTGTTTGAGTTTTGTGAGCGTGCAGAAGCATATTCACAAACTCAAAAAACCGGGGGGTTTTACTGTCCATGTTTCAAGTGTGCCAATGATCGTAAGTTTGAAAGTATTGCTGAGGTCAGGCTGCACCTACTTCTTCATGGTTTTCGACCTGATTATTATGTGTGGAGTTATCAAGGTGAGACAGGAGTCCATGACGGTCCTTCTTCGCGTGGTAATCATCAACATGATGATAGTAGTCATCAACATAACAAGGACTATACTCATGCAACCAATGATGATGTCTATAGGAATGATGATTACGAACGCGATGAAGCGGATCATAGAGTCGAAGAGATGGTGGAAGGCCTTGAGAATGGACGAGGCTTTGAATCCATTTCAGAGGCCTCTCGAAAGCCTTTGTACCCCGGTTGTACTAAATTGACCATTCTTGTTGCTGTGATGGAATTGTTTAGTGTCAAGTCAGAAAACAATTGGACTGATAGAAGTTTCACAATGTTGCTAGAAAAGCTGAGTGGCATGTTTCCGGATGGCAATGAGCTTCCTAAGTCGACTTACTATGCTAAGAAGCTGATGTGTCCATTCGGCTTAGAGTATGAGAGAATACATGCTTGTCCAAATGATTGCATATTGTACCGAAAAGATTATGAGTTGTTGGATAAGTGTCCAAAGTGCAATTTGCCACGTTATGACCGACAAGGGGCACGGGGTAAAGCTGGTCCGCCGTCCAAGGTTTTGTGGTATCTCCCAATAATACCAAGATTCAAGCGGTTGTTTTCAATTACGAAGGATGCTAAGAATCTAAGGTGGCATGCGGAGGGTAGAAGGGTGAAGGGTTTGCTACAACATCCAGCTGATGGTCCGGAATGGAAGACTATCAACAGGAAGTATAAGACATTTGGAGATGACAATCGCAATCTCAGGCTTGGGTTGTGCACTGATGGAATGAACCCTTTCGGTACTCTTAGTTCGAAGCATAGTTCATGGCCGGTAATTTTAACGATCTATAATCTTCCACCTTGGTTGTGCATGAAAAGAAAGTACCTTATGCTATCACTTCTTATTTCTGGTCCAAAGCAACCCGGTAATGACATTGATGTGTATTTGGAGCCCTTAGTTGATGACTTAAGAAAATTATGGGATGAGGGTGTTTTGGTGTATGATTCCCATGCAAAGGAGACTTTCACGTTGCGTGCAATGCTTTTGTGCACTGTCAACGACTTTCCAGCTTATGGTAACTTATCTGGGTACAAGAACAAAGGGATGAAGGCTTGCCCTATTTGCATGGACGATGGTGATTCTACATGGGTAGGTAAGTATGTGGTGCCATCGAAGATCTTCCACCTAACCACCCTTTTCTGAAGAAAAAGAAGGANCAAGAACAAAGGGATGAAGGCTTGCCCTATTTGCATGGACGATGGTGATTCTACATGGGTGGGTAAGTATGTGGTGCCATAGAAGATTCCTTCCACCTAACCACCCTTTTCGGAAGAAAAAGAAGGCATTCAATGGGATGGTTGAGGATCGTGTTGCTCGTCGTCCATTAACTGGTTATGAGGTGTATTCACAAGTTAAGGGGGTTCAAACCATTTTTGGGAAACCGAACGTCAACTATTCCGGGTTGTGGAAAAAGGAGTCTATATTTTGGCAGCTTCCATATTGGAGAGATTTACAAGTCAGACATTGTCTCGATGTGATGCACATCGAGAAAAATGTTTGCGATGCCATACTTGCCACCCTTTTCAACATTCCGAACAAGACTAAAGACACTAAAGGAAATCGGGAGTTCTTGAAACAACTTGGAGTTCGACCCGAGCTCTGGCCTCAGCTGAAAGAGAGTAAAAAAAGGAAGAATCAGGAGGAAGATGTACCATCACAGAAAGGAAAGGGGAAGGAAAAGGTGCAACAAAGTTCAAATGAAGAGAAAAAAACCTACTACCTTCCTCCAGCTTGCTACACAATGTCGAAACAGGAGAAGATACACTTCTGCACATCTTTATACAACTTAAAGGTGCCGTCAGGGTATTCTTCTAACATGAGAAGATTTGTGACTTTAGATGGTGAGTTGATGTTATCTAGTATGAAATCACACGACTGTCATGTTATGATGCAAGTGTTTTTACCAATTGCAATCCGTGGGATTTTACCTAAACATGTTAGGTACACCATCACCGAACTATGTTCCTTCTTCAATACAATATGTAGCAAAGCACTAGATTCAACTATGTTGGATACCCTCCAAGCACGTGTAGTCGAAACTCTTTGTAAGTTTGAGATGTATTTCCCGCCTGCATTCTTCAATATAATGGTCCACCTAATTGTACATCTCGTTCGTGAGATTAAGCTTCTAGGTCTCGTGTTCTTGAGATGGTGCTATCCTTATGAAATACATATGGGGGTCTTAATTAGGTAACAAGGTGACGAATCCTGCAAGACCAGAATCTAGTATTGTTCAAGGGGTCATCAGTGATGAGGTCGGAAATTTCATAGCAGAATACGTTGAAGGTGCACATCCTATTGGTTTGCCTAAAACTCGTCATGAATGGAGGCTTGATGGTAAGGGTACTATTGGGTCAAGAACGAGTTTGGCGAATATGACAGTCCTCAACCAAGCTCATTTGTATGTGTTACATCATATGGCAGAATTTTCATCCTTTTCTTACTGAACATTGGCAGATCTTAAAGACTACAATCCAGGGATATCTGAAAGGGCATTGTCTAATTTGCATAATAGACATTTATTGAGTGGTTTCACAACCGAGTTGTTGTGTAGAATCTGCAGGGTGTGACTGAAATGGTGAAGTGGTTATTATGGTCCGGGAAACCGTTACAAATTATGAGGGTTATGATATAAATGGGTACTCATTTTGGACCACTTATCAGGATCAAAAGTCCCCATGTGTCCAGAATAGTGGTGTATCCTTGTTGGCATCATCAACCTTTTATGCTAGTGCAAAGTATCAAACTCCGGTATATGCTACGGTAATGTGTATGAGCCATGAGTTGTTGTGTGTGTATGTTGGAGTTATTAAGGGAGTTGGTTGCGTCTTGTGGTTCTTAATTGTTCGTTTATGTGTTCAAAGTTCCTGGTGTTCGTTTAACATGCACTTATGGTTTGTGTGATTGCTATTAAGGAAGTATCATTAAACTGGTTTTAAATTATTATTTATTAGGTATTCACAAAAGCTACATGGGTTCGAGAAGGGCCTTTCAGCAAAGCACAAATAAGCGAGGTTCGAGACAAGGTTGCGACATTCTTGTACACACATTGTTTATGAAGAAGCTAGGAATATATTAGTACATTCACTTGACTTAGTTATTAATTGAACTTTTAGCTATTGGTAATTTGTGTATTGGTACAGTGACACTGCAGTGTAGTAGTTTGGTGGTGGGATTAGCTGCTGTTATAGGCTATGTTGTTTGCTGTGGTTGCTGGTTGAGTGCTGTGCTGTGTTGTTTCTGTTTCTTTGTTTGTTTAGGTGCTGTGGTGTGTGGTTTCAGCATGTTTGTTGTAGTGTTGATTTGCTGCTGGCCTGGTTCAGTTGGTTTGTGTTGTGGTTGTGTTGCTGTGCAGTCTGGAGGTTCAGTTTTGGGTGCTTTTGGGGTGCTGCTGTAGATTGTGCTGTGCTGGGGCTGCTTTCTGGTTATGGCAGTGTTGGTTTTCACGTGTGCTGCCTGGCTCTCTGGTTAGTGTTTGGCTGGGTGCAGTTGGTGTGGAGAAAGGGGTGAATTGCTGTGGTGGTCAATGTTTGCTGAATATGCTGTTATTTTTTTGTTGTGAGGTGGTTGTGGATTGGTCTAGTTTGGCTGTGTGCTGCTGCTTGTTTTGCTGGTTGTGGCTAGCTGAGTTGTTGGTATGGCAGTTTGGTGGTGGTTTTGGCAGCTTGTTGGTTTTGGTAGTTTGTTGGTATAGCTGAGTTGTTGGTATGGCAGTTGCTGCTTCGGTTTTATAATGCTTGATTTGGGTTGTGGGTGTTTGGTTGTTCTTGGTTTTGTTTTTTAATTTGTTGGTGTTTTTTTTTTTGGTTTGTTTGTTTTATGTATAGTTTGAATTCTTTTGAGCTGCTTTGGCTGGACTGAGTTAGTTTGGCTAAGGCTGGCTATCTAGGTTGTATACTTTCCTTCTTTGGTAATAACAATCGATTAATTTATATTAATTGAACTGAATTTGGTTTCGATAAATTGGGTACTAGCTGCGGAATATTATTTGCAGGGAGCGTGGATGATATTAGGAATTAGGAGCGTAAAATAATTTCAGAAAATTACCTAAAAAAAAAGTATTATTTGCTGCGGTTATCCAATTAACCGCAGCAAATAACTCAATTGAAATTGGAGGGAAACATGACATTTGCTGCTGTTATTTGCTGCGGTTATTCAGTTAACCGCAGCAAATAAAATTTCATCATTTGCTGCTGCTATAAGTGTTGCGGTTCAAAACCGCAGCAAATAACCGGCAAAAAACCGCAGCAAAATGCGTTTTTTGTACTAGTGAATCGCTCTCCTTTCTCGTTCTGAACCTCTACAAATCCATACTTGCTCACCATAGTAACAATGAAAGGACCGCTCCACCTAGACCTCAACTTTCCGGGAAAAAGCTTCAATCTAGAATTGAATAATAAGACCTTATCACCTATTACAAACTCCTTTCTTACAATTCGCTTATCGTGCCATTTCTTAGTCTTTTCCTTATAAATGTTAGCACTATCATAGGCTCCGAATCGAAACTCGTCTAGCTCATTTAATTGAAGTAACCGCTTCTCACCTACAAGCTTGGCATCCATGTTGAGCTCCTTTACTGCCCTGTAAGCCTTGTATTCTAACTCAACCGGCAAATGACACGCTTTCATTCCCATACACTAACCGATAAGGAGATGTACCGATAGGTGTCTTGAAGGCCGTTCTATATGCCCATAATGCATCATGCAGATTGCTAATCCAATCATTCCTTGACTATGCAACCGTTTTCTCCAGGATAGCTTTGATTTCTCGATTTGAAACTTCCACCTGACCACTGGTTTGTGGATGATATGCTAATCCCGTTCTGTGGTAAACACCGTACTTCTCCAGCAGTTTATCTAGCCTTTTCTCGTGGAAATGCTTTCCCCCATCACAGATGACAGCTCTAGGGACTCCGAACCTAGGAAATATAACCTGCTTAAACAACCTCAAAACAGTGTTAGAATCGCAACGGGGGGTAGCAAGAGCTTCCACCAATTTAGAAACATAATCCACAACAACTAATATGAAATGATTTCCATTAGAGGATGGAAAGGGGCCCATGTACTCAATGCCCCAAACATCAAAAATCTCAACTTTCAATATAGCTGTTTGAGGCATTTCGTGCCGTTGTGAAATATTACCTGTTCGTTAGCACGAATCACAGGACATAATAAAAGCTCTAGCATCTTGTAGGATAGTAGGCCAATAAAAACCCGATTTGAGTACCTTAAACATTGTCTTAGAAGGTCCAGCATGACCTCCATACAGTGATGAATGGAAATGGTGAAGTACACCGTAGACTTCCCATCCCGGAACACATTTCCTGTATAGACCCTCTACACACTCACGAAACAAGTTAGGATCATCCCAAAAGTATCGCTTAACATCATGCAAAAACTTCTTTTTCTGCTGATAAGTCAAATCAGAAGGTAATACACCTCCGACAACATAGTTAGCAAAATCAGCAAACCAAGGAGAATTTACATAAACTGCAAACAGATGTTCATCAGGAAAAGAGTCATCGATGGGGGTAGAGATCTCCCCATCATCATACCGTATCCTCGATAGGTGGTCAGCTACCACATTCCCTGCTCCCTTCTTATTACGAATCTCGAGATCGAACTCTTGAAGCAACAAAATCCACCGAATAAGCCTCGGTTTGGCTTCCTTCTTCCCAAGTAGATACTTAAGAGCTGCATGGTCAGTGTAAACAATAACTTTAGAACGTACAAGATAAGCACAAAATTTATCTAATGCATAAACAATATCAAGCAACTCCTTTTCCGTGGTGGCATAGTTGACTTGAGCTTCATCCAAGGTCTTACTGGCATAGTAAATGGCATGTAAGACCTTATCCCTCCTTTGACCTAAAACTGCACCAACTGCAAAATCACTAGCATCACACATTATCTCAAAAGGTAAATTCCAATCGGGAGATTGTATAATGGGTGCCGAAATTAATGCATCTTTGATCATATTAAATGACTCAAGACACTCATCAGTGAATTTAAACTCAGCATCTTTCCAAAGCAATTGAGTTAGTGGTTTCGCAATTTTACAGAAATCCTTAATAAACCTGCGATAAAAACCAGCATGACCCAAAAAACTTCTTACCCCTTTAACATTCACCGGAGGTGGCAATTGCTCAATTACCTATATTTTCGCCTTATTCACCTCAATACCACGCTCGGACACCAAATGTCCCAATACTACTCCTTCATTGACCATGAAATGACATATTTCCCAATTTAAGACCAAATTTACCTGCTCACATCTTTCGAGAACTTTAGTCAAGTTAGTCAAACAGGAATCAAAATCAGAACCATAGACACTAAAATCATCCATGAAGACTTCCATAATAGACTCTATGAACTCAGAAAAGATGCTCATCATGCAACGTTGAAAAGTAGCTGGTGTATTACATAAACCAAAAGGCAATCTACGATATGCAAAAGTACCATAGGGACATTTAAAAGTAGTTTTCTCTCTATCATCAGGATGGATGGGAATCTGAAAACCCGAATATCCATCAAGATAACAGAAATACTTATTCTTAGCTAACCTTTCCAACATTTGATCAATAAAAGGGAGGGGGAAATGATCCTTTTTAGTTGCAACATTCAATTTTCTATAGTCAATACACATTCTCCATCCTGTAACAACTCTAGTAGGAATTAATTCATTTTTATCATTACGAACAACAGTTGTTCCCCCTTTCTTAGAGACTACCTGTACGGGACTTAGCCACTGGGAATCTGGCACCGAGTAAATGATACCTGCACCTAGAAGTTTAAGAACTTCTTTCTTCACCACCTCCTGCATGTTAGGATTCAAACGACGTTGATCCCGTATACAAGGTTTATGACCTTCCTCTAAATGAATTCTATGCATACAAAAATCAGGATCAATACCAGTCAAATCATCAATAGTATAACCAATAGCCTTCTTATGAGATTTAAGCACAGACAAAAGTTTATCAAGTTGACTATCAGTAAGAGAAGCACTAACAATGACTGGGTACAACTCCTTATCATCTAGAAAAGCATATTTTAGATTAGAGGGGAGGGGTTTCATCTCAGGTTGGGTTACCTCTTTGACAAAACAAACCTCTTGGGGTAGCTTAACAAATTTCCGGCTCTCCTCAAGATTTAATTCCTCACCAGTAAGATCCTGGACCAAATTATCGGCATCAGCTGTACGTTCACCTGCACAACCATCAAGACAAACAACGACCTCCAGAAGATCCTTTGTAGTGGATCGAGGCATATCATCAATAACAATCTCATCAATGACATCAATAACATAACATGATTGTTCCATCATAGGACTCTTAAGAGCAGCATTAAGATTAAAGGTAACCTTATCATCCCCTACATAAACAGTCAAGCTACCATTTTTGACATCAATAACAACACCTGCAGTGTGTAAGAATGGTCTACCAGGTATAATTGGGATATGAGCATCCTCATCCATATCTAACACAACAAATTCAACAGGAATAAAGAATTTCCCGACTCTCACTGGGACATCCTCTAAAATACCTTTAGGGTACTTCACTGTCCTATCTGCCATCTGCAAAGTAATGTTAGTAACCTTCAAAGCACCCATATCAAGTTTTTTGCAAATAAATAAATGCATGACACTAACACTAGCCCCTAAATCACATAAAGCTTTATCAATAAATAATGGGCCAATGTTACAAGGAATAAAATTTTTTTCGGGTCTTTCAACTTAGGTGGTGACTTGTTTTGCAATATGGCACTGCACTCCTCCGTAAGTGCTACGGTTTCCACCACATTCAACTCACGTTTCCTGCTCAAAATATCTTTCAAAAATATAGTGTAAGTAGGAATTTGAAAATCAATAAATGGAACAGTAACCTGCAAATTCTTCACAATATCTAAAAATTTACTGAAATGATTATCATTCTTACTCTTGGTCACCCTGTTCGGAAAGGGCAAACTAACCTGTGACCTCGGGATCGTATCAATCGATGTGTCATCTACCTTCTCCTTAGGTGCTTCAGTTTCCTTAGCTGGAACTATCTCTAAGTCTTCAATCACCACATCACTAGTCTTCTTAACTCCACCTGCAACATCAGAATTAACATCATCAGTAGGCATTTTCGGGCCCTCATAAGCAGTTCCACTCCTCAAAGTAATGGCATTGACATGGTCCCTCGGGGGATTCTATGATGCCTGTGATACTGGAGGTGTAGGTTGTGATGGAAGGTGGCCTGGTTGCCTTTGAGCAGTTGATTGTGCAATCTGAGCTATCTGAGTCTCCAGGTGCTTGTTGTGAGCCTGCATTGCCTCCATATTTTTCTGCATCTGCAACATCATATTCTTCAGCTCTGAAATTTCACCACTCGGTTGAGGTGGCAATGGTGGTGCTGATAGTGGTGGGTGTGGTGGAACATATCTCTGCATCTACTGGGGTGCCTGCTGAGATGATATAGCTTGCTGAGGATTCTGTAAATTGCTATTGTTCTTGTAAGAAAAGTATGGGTGATCCTTCCAGCCTGGATTATATGTATTGGAAAATGGGTTGTTCTTGTAGGCTTGAAAGGCACACACTTGCTCCACTGAACTGGTACATGACTGGGAACTATGACCGAATGAACCACAGGAATCACTGAAAGGGTCAGTGCATCCCGAAAGTGCTGCTATAGGTGATGGTGAAGGAGCTGTAGTACCAATCTTATCAAGCTTCTGACTTATGGCATTGATCTGTGCAGCTAAACTCTTATACTTATCATCAACTACATGTTTTCCACCCTTCTTGGAATGCCCTCTAAGGTTACCAAACTGTGAATTATGAGTAGCAATTTCATCAATCAGTTCATATGCAGCATTGACCTCCTGGTTCATGAATCGACCATTAGCAGCAGAATCTAACAAAGCTCTACTCTCATTACCCAAACCATTGTAGAATGACTGAACCACAAACCACTTCTCAAGCCCATGATGAGGACACATTCTCAATAACTCCTTCAACCGTTCCCAAGCATCATAAAGTGACTCATCTGTTTCCTGGTTGAAATTAGTAATTTGACTCTTCAATAAAGCAATTCTCTATGGTGGATAGTACTTCCTCTGAAAAGCAAGAGCTAAGTCTTCCCAACAAGTAATTGTAGCCATATTAAGATCATTCAACCAGGTTTAAGCCTTGTGCTTCAATTAAAATGGGAACATTCTCCTCCTAATGTAATCCTTAGAAACATTCATTTGCTTGATAGTGTCATAGTATTGAAGGAAATTTTGCTAATGTAAATTCGGATCCTCTTTCAATGTCCCTGAAAACTGATTTCGTTCAACCATAATCACAAGGGCCGGTTTTAGTTCAAAATTAGCAGCATCAGTATCAGGTACTGAATAACCTCCAGCCATAGACTCCGTACTAGGCAAGGAATAGTCTCTCAATGAACGTGCCGTGATAAGTTGATATTTTATATGTATTTTACCCCCGATCCCGATTGATTTTTAGCTCTAAGACGGCTCTTTTGAGCCATTTCTACTAACTTTTGCTATTTCGAGTGTTTGCTGTGCTTTTTATTAGATTTTACAGGAATCGATGATTTATCGTTGTTTTCCGAACCTTTTGAAGCACTTGAAGAAGTTAGTAAGACTTGAAGTCATTTGGGGAGCTTAATTGAAGATTAGAAGTGCTAAAATGAAGAATTAAAGAAGTAATTAAGGAAGAACGAGCAAAAACCGAGAAACGAACCCAATCCGAGCTGCCCGCCCGGACCGAGGCTGTGTGCCCGGGTGAGGGCTGCACGCCTGGACCCCTCCGGGCGGGTGGCTCTGAAGGAGTTTTCCGTGTTTTTTGAGCGTAATTACGGAAGTACTTAAGTGTTTAGTCTCCTAAATTGTCATTTACGCCTCTTTTACTTTAGAATCCTAGTTTTACTTTAAAATTCTCTAAAAGTATAGAAATCTTATCAATCTTTCAATCAATAATATTTAGGTTCTATTTCAATCTCAATTCTTTTTCTTAATTAATGTTTATTATTATTTTTAATTTATGTTCTTAGTTTNTATTTTCAATTTATGTTCTTAGTTTTAATAGTTTTATGTTTAGATTTAATTTCTTGATTATTGTTGGTTTGTTTAACTTAATCATGTTTAGGATTTTAATTGCTTTTATTGATTTAGTTTCTGTTCTTTCAATTATGAGTGAGTATTTTCTTTTCTAGAACCAGGGGATCCATGGATTAATTGGTGATGTTTTGCTCGTAAATATTAGTTTAACTATTAATGTGCTTGAATTCCTATTGTCAATTGTTATTGCTTTCAATTAAATACTGGCCAGGTTTAGTTGTTAGTTTGATATTGTTGAAATCGATGCCGAGAGGTAAGATTACCACAATTAGATCATAAGGACAATAGGCAAAACGAGTCTAAGTGAGCGAGAGCCATTAGAGGAGTTTTGAAGGGGACTAGATTCGAGAGAATTAGTGGACCTTAATTCAAGGAAATTGATAATCTAATTAATTATTTGTGTGCAATTCGTTGGTTAATCTGTGGTGAACCGATGTCCTAGGTTTAGTCATTAATTTCATTCCTTAATCAATCTAGCTCTAATTCTAGTTAATTTCTTGGTCACAATTGTCACTCAAAGGCCCTTTACACAGTTTAGACTTTTTAGAACTAATAGGTTTAATTGCTTCCCTGTGGATTCGATCCCTACTTCCCTAGCTATATTAGTTAGAGTGGTTAGGTTTATTTTTGATAGGTGTGCGATAGCCTCATCAAATTTTGGCACCGTTGCCGGGGAGGCAATTTTTAATTCTATTAGTCGGGTTTATACTGTTTATTTTTTTATTTTCGTTAGTCTCAAAGAACTTTTTGGTTCTTTGAGACAGTTTCTCATTATTGCTCGGAGTTGCATATTGTGCAGGTTTATAGGTTTATGCAAACCGACCACGAGCCTGACATTTTCATTTTTCCTGAGCCCAAGCAAGTATTTTTGAAGCGGTTGAGACGTAGTAGACGCCGAATTTTTCTTCCTCGATCCGTGGAGGAAACTGTTTCTGATTTGTCTCAGTTTTTCGAGTTCACCTTCAACCCGTTGTTTGAAGGGTATTTAGAGGTCGAAATGGCTGCCGAAGGAGAAGGACAAGGTAGAGGACCACCACCTCCACCACCGCCACCTGCGGCCCGTTCATTGAGAGACTATTCCTTGCCTAGTACGGAGTCTATGGCTGGAGGTTATTCAGTACCCGATACCGATGCTTCTAATTTTGAACTGAAACCGACCCTTGTGAATATGGTTGAATGAAATCAGTTTTCAGGGACATTGAAGGAGGATCCGAATTTACATTTGCAGAATTTCCTTCAATATTGTGATACTATCAAGCAAATGAACGTTTCTAAGGATTACATTAGGAGGAGAATGTTCCCATTTTCGTTGAAGGACAAGGCTAGAACCTGGTTGAATGATCTTAATATGGCTACAATTACTTGTTGGGAGGACTTGGCTCTTGCTTTTCAGAGGAAGTACTATCCACCACAGAGAACTGCTTTATTGAGGAGTCAAATTACTAATTTCAATCAGGAAACAGATGAGTCACTTTATGATGCTTGGGAACGGTTGAAGGAGTTATTGAGAATGTGTCCTCATCATGGGCTTGAGAAGTGGTTTCTGGTTCAGTCATTCTACAATGGTTTGGGTAATGAGAGTAGAGCTTTGTTAGATTCTGCTGCTAATGGTCGATTCATGAACCAGGAGGTCAATGCTGCATATGAACTGATTGATGAAATTGCTACTCATAATTCACAGTTTGGTAACCTTAGAGGGCATTCCAAGAAGGGTGGAAAACATGTAGTTGATGATAAGTATAAGAGTTTAGCTGCACAGATCAATGCCATAAGTCAGAAGCTTAATAAGATTGGTACTACAGCTCCTTCACCATCACCTATAGCAGCACTTTCGGGATGCACTGACCCTTTCAGTGATTCCTGTGGTTCATTCGGTCATAGTTCCCAGTCATGTACCAGTTCAGTGGAGCAAGTGTGTGCCTTTCAAGCCTACAAGAACAACCCATTTTCCAATACATATAATCCAGGCTGGAAGGATCACCCATACTTTTCTTACAAGAACAATAGCAATTTACAGAATCCTCAGCAAGCTATATCATCTCAGCAGGCACCCCAGCAGATGCAGAGATATGTACCACCACACCCACCAGGTTTCAGCAGGCCACCACTATCAGCACCACCATTGCTAGTTCAACCTAGTGGTGAAATTTCAAAGCTGAAAGATATGATGTTGCAGATGCAGAAAAATATGGAGTCAATGCAGGCTCACAACAAGCACCTGTAGACTCAGATAGCTTAGATTGCACAATCAACTGCTCAAAGGCAACTAGGCCACCTTCCATCACAACCTACACCTCCAGTATCACAGGCATCACAGAATCCCCCGAGGGACCATGTCAATGCCATTACTTTGAGAAGTGGAACTGCTTATGAGGGCCCGAAAATACCTATTGATGATGTTAATTCTGATGTTGCAGGTGGAGCTAAGAAGACCGGTGATGTGGTGATTGAAGATTTGGAGACAGTTCCAGCTAAGGAAACTGAAGCACCTAAGGAGAAGGTAGTTGACACATCGATTGATACGATCTCAAGGTCACAGGTTAGGTTTCCCTTTCCGAACAGGGTAACCAAGAGTAAGAATGATAATTATTTCAGTAAATTTTTAGATATTGTGAAGAATTTGCAGGTTACCGTTTCATTTACTGATTTGATAACTCAAATTCCTACTTATACTAAATTTTTAAAAGATATTTTAAGCAGGAAAGTGAGTTGAATGTGGTGGAGACCGTAGCACTTACGGAGGAGTGCAGTGCTATATTGCAAAACAAGTCACCACCTAAGCTAAAGGACCCGGGAAGTTTTTCTATCCCTTGTAATATTGGCCCATTATTTATTGATAAAGCTTTATGTGATTTAGGGGCTAGTGTTAGTGTCATGCCTTTATCTATTTGCAAAAAACTTGATATGGGTGCTTTAAAGGTTACTAACATCACTTTGCAGATGGCAGATAGGACAGTGAAATACCCTAAAGGTATTTTACAGGATGTCCCGGTGAGAGTCGGGAAATTCTTTATTCCTGTTGATTTCGTTGTGTTAGATATGGATGAGGATGCTCATATCCCAATTATACTTGGTAGACCATTCTTACACACTGCAGGTGCTGTTATTGATGTCAAAAATGGTAGTTTGACTCTTTCTGTAGGGGATGATAAAGTCACCTTTAATCTTAATGCTGCTCTTAAGAGTCCTATGATGGAACAGTCATGCTATGTTATTGATGTCATTGATGAGATTGTTATTGATGATATGCCTCGATCTACTACAAAGGATCTTTTGGAGGCCGTTGTTTGTCTTGATGTTGGTGCAGGTGAAGGTACAATTGATGCCGATGAATTGGTCCATGATATTACTGGTGAGGAATTAAATCCGGTGGAGAGCCGGAAATTTATTGAGTTACGACAAGAGGTTTGTTCTGTGAAAGAGGTAACCCAACCTTAGATGAAACCCCTCCCCTCTAATTTGAAATATGTTTTTCTAGATGATAAGGAGTTGTACCCAGTCATTGTCAGTGCTTCTCTTACTGATAGTCAATTAAATAAACTCTAGTCTGTGCTTAAGTCTCATAAGAAGGCTATTGGTTATACTATTGATGATTTGACTGGTATTAGTCCTGATTTTTGCATGCATAGAATTCATTTAGAGGAAGGTCATAAACCTTGTATACAGGGTCAACGTCGCTTGAATCCTAACATGCAAGAGGTGGTGAAAAAAGAAGTTCTTAAACTTCTAGATGCAGGTATCATTTACTCGGCGCCTGATTCCCAGTGGGTAAGTCCCGTACAGGTAGTCCCTAAGAAAGGGGGAACAACTATTGTTCGTAATGACAAAAATGAATTGATCCCTACTAGATTTGTTACAGGATGGAGAATGTGTATTGACTATAGAAAATTGAATGTTGCAACTAAAAAGGATCATTTCCCCCTCCCTTTTATTGATCAAATGTTGGAAAGATTAGCTAAGAATAAGTATTTCTGTTATCTTGATGGATATTTGGGTTTCTTTCAGATCCCCATCCATCCTGATGATAGGGAGAAAACTACTTTTACATGTCCTTATGGTACTTTTTGCATATCGTAGAATGCCTTTTGGTTTATGTAATGTACCAGCTACTTTTCAACGTTGCATGATGAGCATTTTTTCTGAGTTCATAGAGTCTATTATGGAAGTCTTCATGGATGATTTTAGTGTTTATGGTTCTGATTTTGATTCATGTTTGACTAACTTGACTAAAGTTCTCGAAAGATGTGAGCAGGTAAATCTGGTCTTAAATTGGGAAAAATGTCATTTCATGGTCAATGAAGGAGTAGTTTTGGGACATTTGGTGTCCGAACGTGGTATTGAGGTGGATAAGGCGAAAATACAGGTAATTGAGCAATTGCCACCTCCGGTGAATGTAAAAGGGGTAAGAAGTTTTTTTTGGGTCATGCTGGTTTTTATCGCAGGTTTATTAAGGATTTTTCTAAAATTGCGAAACCACTAATTCAATTGCTTTTGAAAGATGCTGAGTTTAAATTCACTGATGAGTGTCTTGAGTCCTTTAATATGATCAAAAATGCACTAATTTCAGCACCTATTATACAATCTCCCGATTGGAATTTACCTTTCGAAATAATGTGTGATGCTAGTGATTTTGCAGTTGGTGCAGTTTTAGGTCAAAGGAGGGATAAGGTCCTACATGCTATTTATTATGCTAGTAAGACCTTGGATGAAGCTCAAGTCAACTATGCCACCACGGAAAAGAGTTGCTTGCTATTGTTTATGCATTAGATAAATTTCGCGCTTACCTTGTAGGTTCGAAAGTTATTGTTTACACTGACCATGCAGCTCTTAAATACCTACTTGGGAAGAAGGAAGCCAAACCAAGGCTTATTCGGTGGATTTTGTTGCTTCAAGAGTTCGATCTCGAGATTCGTGATAAGAAGGGAGCAGAGAATGTGGTAGCTGACCACTTATCGAGAATACGGTATGATGATGGGGAGATCTCCACCCCCATTGATGATTCTTTTCCTGATGAACATTTGTTTGCAGTTTGTGTGAATTCTCCTTGGTTTGCTGATTTTGCTAACTATGTTGTAGGGGGTATCTTACCTTCTGATTTAACTTATCAGCAGAAAAAGAAGTTTTTGCATGATGTAAAGCGATACTTTTGGGATGATCCTAACTTATTTCGTGAGTGTGCAGATGGTTTATACAGGAAATGTGTTCCGGAATGGGATGTCTATGGTGTACTTCACCATTGCCATTCATCACCATATGGAGGTCATGCTGGACCTTCTAAGACGATGTTTAAGGTCCTTGAATCAGGTTTTTATTGGCCTACTATCCTACAAGATGCTAGAGCTTTCATTATGTCTTGTGATTCGTGCCAACGAACAGGTGATATTTCACAAAGGCACGAAATGCCTCAAACAGCTATATTGGAAGTTGAGATTTTTGATGTTTGGGGCATTGATTACATGGGCCCTTTTCCATCCTCCAATGGAAATCGTTTCATATCAGTTGCTGTGGATTATGTTTCTAAATGGGTGGAAGCTCTTGCTACCCCCTCCATTGTGATTCTAACACTGTTTTGAGGATGTTTAAGCAGATTATCTTTCCTAGGTTCGGAGTCCCTAGAGCTGTCATCAGTGATGGGGGAAAGCATTTCCATGAGAAAAGGCTAGATAAACTGCTGGAGAAGTACGGTGTTTACCATAGAACAGGATTAGCATACCATCCACAAACCAGTGGTCAGGTGGAAGTTTCAAATCGAGAAATCAAAGCTATCCTGGAGAAAACGGTTGCAAAGTGATGTAAGTCTAATATACCCCTCCAACAAATTGTAATGGTATTTAGACTCGAAAGTAAAACAACTCACCTTGAAACAACTTAAAAATTGCGAAATTAACCAAAACTCAAGAACACACTCAAAGTTCTGGGTTCTTAGGCTAGAGACAAGACACACTCAATCTCTCCCTAATCTTGTCACTCAAGAACTAACTCAAAGCAACAAGGAACACCACTCACACTTCGGACAAACACAAAGAAGAATGTTAGGCAACCTCACGGTTTTTTTTGTGAATAACTCAAAACTGATTTTATTTCTTGTTTGCTCTCCAATATATAGTAATGAGGAGTAGCAAATGAAAAGACAAAAGCCACCAAAAGTCAAGGGGAGAACCGTCCCTAAAGGGAAACAAACAACCAACAGTTTTCCTTAATTTAAGCTTCCACTAAATGCCTTAATTAGATAGTGATGATCAGCTAAAAATAAGGCCTAAAAAACCTCCTACATAACCAGTCATTAAGAGCAACTTTAAGAGTGACTCATGGCATTATTATAATCAGAAATAAACTAGGAATAAGATAGAAATCCACGCCCAAAACAGTAGCTTAATGGGCCACACGTGTAGCTTCTTTTAGACTTGTACTTTGGGCCTTCAATCAACCCTTGAGATGCAACACTTGAATTCGGTCTTTGTAGAAAATGGATAAAACCCAAGAGTTTCCAAGACTAGTGCAACCGGTTCATGAGACAAAGAACTTGACTTTGGATCACAAAGTCAAGGAAATATTGGAGTAGCAAGTTGTATGATGCATTAAGGGCATATGGAACGACCTTCAAGACACCTATCGGTACATATCCCTATCGGTTAGTGTATGGGAAAGCGTGTCATTTTCCAGTTGAATTAGAATACAAGGCCTACTGGGCAGTAAAGGAGCTCAACATGGATGCCAAGCTTGCAGGTTAGAAAAGATTACTTCAATTAAATGAGCTCCACGAATTTCGATTGGGAGCCTATGATAGTGCTACGATTTATAAGGAGAAGACTAAGAAATGGCACGATAAGCGAATTGTAAGAAAGTAATTTGAAACAGGTGATAAGGTCTTATTATTTAATTCTAGACTGAAGCTTTTCCATGGAAAGTTGAGGTCTAGGTGGAGCGGTCCTTTCATTCTTACTATGGTGAGCAAGTATGGATTTGTAGAGGTTCTGAACGAGAAAGGAGAATGATTTAAGGTTAATGGACACCGCCTCGAGCACTACTATGAAGGTGATGCTGTTGGTCTAGTTGAAGAAATTAATCTCCGAGACCCACACCCCTGATGTGGCATGACAAGTCAGCTGCCACGTGTCAGCCTCTGAGTGGACCACGTGTCCCTATTTCTATTACAAGATGATGACATGGGATTGCCACGTGGCAGTGATGAGTCTGCCATGAGTGGACCCTACACGGCCACGTGTCATCCTACAATTGGGCCACGAGTCCTTAAATGCCAGCATGGGATTGCCACGTGGTAGTGATAAGTTCACCTTAAGTGGGCCCCCACACTGCCACGTGTCATCTTCTGACTGGTCCATATGTAATCCTACATTTACCACATGTCAAGCCCTTATTCGCTAATGGAAAAAGAGCTAAAACAAACCATGAGGCCTTAAAAGGTTGGTGCTAAAAGCCCATAAGGCAAATGAAGGAAAGTAATTAAAGAGATGACGACAAGTGTCGCGATCTCATTGGATAAGAAATTGTACTTGAGGCTATAAATAGTCCACAAAAATCTGATAAAAAGTACACTCAAGATTAAGGCAAAAACACTTACTAAAAAGGGAAAACTTCTCTCTAGAACTTCTCCCTAGAATTGTTTACTTGTTGATTATTGTTCACTTACTCTCCTACATATACTTACTTAAGCATCGGAGGGGGAAATAATCCTACGAGGGTTATTGTCCCTTTTTTGTAGGTACTTGGAGGGTACGTCAACAGGCAACCAGTCCATTCACGCATCCAGTCTACGTCAGCGAAATCCTCACAGTCCCTACCCCACCTCATTGCTTTAGCAACAACATTTGGCGCCGTCTGTGGGGTGGATTCCTAACAATGACTGGAAGCGGAATTTCTACTGAGGATGAGACCAGATACCTAGACCAGACTGGAAATTACCAAACTGGGGAAGGTACTGGCTCACCGAGAAGAACACAAGAACAAGCTGATTTTGGAAACCAACCTGTGACTATGAGTCAACTCAAGAGTATCTTGGCTGGGTTCCAAGAGAACCTGGCGGAAACTCTACGGGAGTATTCCACCAAGAAAACTCAAGAGAAGGTTGAGACACAACACCCTTCATCTTCAAAGATGAAAGGTGTGATGATTGAGGAAGGCCAAGGCCAGGAGAGATTAACTTTCCATGAGAAAGTTGAGAAATTGAGAAAGGACCGAACTCCGCTGAAAACCCAATGGGGTAGAGTGAAGAAGTACCATGTCACTCCCAGATTTAAGCCTAAACGGGAGTTGGCAAGTAAGGAAGTTGGATCTAGCAAGACGCAAACTGATGCTAGGGAACTCATTGAGTTCAAGAAAGCCATTGCAAGTGATGCTCAGGAGTATTTGGAGCAAAAGAAATCATCCAGCAGAGATGCAAGAGAATATCTTGATGCCGAGAAAGTCTCTAGTATGGATACAAGAGAGTATCTGAAGGCTAAGAAGGCCTGGAAGGAAGGAGGACGACCTGGTTCATCTGAAGAATCATCGACTAGGGAGATGACTGACTCCCATCATGTTTCCTTGGATTCAGGAGAACATGCAAGCCTACGAGACTTAATTGAAAAGAAGAAAGCTGATAAGGCCGATTAGTGCAGAAAAGAACAGATGATCAAGTATTGGGAGGATGTAGGAAAATCAAATAATCCTTGCCGAGATTCAACAAAGGCTGTCCATAACCCTACGGGGGCTATTGGACAAACGCCTAATAACACAATGATGGAATGGAAGACACCGTTCTCCATGTCTATCATGATGGCTCCGCGTCCCAATAAGTTTAAAATGCCTCAAATTGAGCCATTTGACGGGACAACTGATCCGGAGGAGCATCTGGCTACCTATAAACATTTGATGTACTTTCAGGGTCCAGATGATGTAACCTGGTGCCGATACTTTCCGGCAACTCTGAAAGGAATTGCCCAGAAATGGTTCAATAGCCTCCCAGATCAATCAATCAACAATTTTCATGAATTGAGTACGATCTTTGTACATCATTTCATGGCTAACAAAAGGGAGAGGAAGACCAGCATGCATCTGGCCAAAATAGTTCAAGGAGAAAAGGAGTCTCTAAGAAGTTATGCGCAAAGATTCAATCTGGAAACTTTGCAAATCCACAATTTATCTGAAGGTGTGGCCTTCGATAACTTCTTTAGAGGTCTCCGAGGTATAACCTTTAAATTTTATATTGTAAGAAGAAATTGCAAAACGCTGAAAGGAATTTTGGAAGAAGTTGAATGTTTCATTCATGCTCAATAGCTCTGTGCTTCCACCAGGAAGGACAGAAGGGATGATAGAAAGAGTGAACCACACTCTAAACACAAGGACCAAAAGAAACATGCCACCTGGGCAACTAGGACATCAGGCATGGGAGGAAACTTCCAAAATAAGAAAACAAAGTTTAATGATGGTCCTAAGATAGAGTTCACCAAAGATCTCTATTCAGTTTTCAGAGAAATTCGTAACAAAGTTGAGATTGATGATCCACCACCTCTAAGAACTGCAAAGGAAGATAGGAACTCAAGTAAATATTGTCACTTTCACAAAGATACGGGGCATCATACTAATGATTGCTTCAATCTTAAGAGAACCCTTGAATCTCTCGCCATCAAGGGAAAAATTTCACAACACTTGATCAAATCCCAAGACAAGAACACCAAACAGAAGATGGAATTCAAGGCTAGTGAGCCTAAAGATGGTGCGGAGACCGAAGAGGATGTGGTGTATGTCATCTCCGGTGGGTTTGCAGCTGGCGGACCAACCCTTCGAGGGAATAAAGAGTACTTACGGAGTCTCTCCCGAGAAGGGTTACCGGAGATGGGGCATGATGCTAAGGTCAAATTTCCAGAAGTTATGATCAGTGATAAAGACCGAGGCAATGTTCGTACACCACATGATGATCCCTTGGTGGTGGAACTGAAAGTGGCCAACATGAGGGTCAAACGAATATTGATAGACACTGGCAGCTCATCTGACATCATTAGTTATGCTTGCCTCAAAAAGTTGAAGTATGATGTGTCTACCTTGGAACCTATCCATCACCCGATTATTGGTTTCGGGGGAGGAGTAATCAACCCTTTGGGTACTGTCTCCCTACCAGTAAGGATAGGGGAAAAGGAATGTGCAAGGAACATGGTCATCAAGTTCCTGGTGGTCAAAGAATTGTCACCTTACAATATAATTTTGGGACGGCCAACCTTGAACGCCTCCAGGGCAGTAATTGTTACACATCTCATGCTCATGAAGTATGAGTGTAATAATGGAACTGTAGGAACTCTTAGTGGGGATCAACAAATGGCCCGAGAATGTTATATCACCACTCTTAGACCTACTGTTTGGGTTGAAGAGGTGGAAGAGCCAACGAGGAAAAGGAAGACCGAGGGTATGGCTAAAAATGAATTAATGGCCATTCATAATTTGAGCCAAGTAACTCGGCCTCAGCCAGTTGGTGAACACGAAGATTTCGTTCTTGACGAAGTCAAGCCTGACAGAACAGTCAAGGTAGGCCAGGCCCCAGACGACCATGTTGGGGCAGAAATGAGGAAGCTACTTAGAGAGTTCAAGGATGTCTTTGCATATGAGGTGGAGGAGATGCCAGGCATTGACCCAAGTATAGGTGTACATAAGCTGAATGTAAAGCCCGATGCTAAGCCAATCCGCCAAAAGAAGGGGCGAACTTCGCAATAAGGCAGCAGAGGAAGAAGTGAATAAGCTTTTGGAAGCAGGATTCATCAGACCATGCCAGTATCCTGACTGGGTGGCTAATGTAGTCTTGGTTCCAAAGCCAAATGGTACCATGAGAATGTGTGTCGATTACACTGATCTCAACAAAGCTTGTCCAAAGGATAGCTTTCCATTGCCAAAGATCGACCGATTGGATGATTCAACGGCAGGGCATGCATTGTTGAGTTTTATGGACGCCTACTCAGGATTTCATCAAATTCCTCTATGGGAGGAAGATCAAGAAAAAACAGCTTTTGTAACTGAAAAGGGTCTATATTGCTATACAAGGATGCCATTCGGTCTTAAAAATGCTCCAGCAACCTTCCAACGTTTGGTAAATAATGTTTTCAAACACCAGTTGGGACGGAACATGGAAGCATACATCGATGACATGATTGTCAAGAGCAAAGAGATGAAAGATCACGTGGCGGACTTAAGAGAGACCTTCGAAACATTAAGGAGATATAAGATGAAGTTAAACCCAAAGAAGTGTGTTTTTGGGGTAACTTCTGGAAAATTTCTGGGCTTTCTTGTGGATGAACGAGGGATTGAGGTTAATCCAGACAAAGTCAAGGCTGTGCTAGATATGACTTCTCCTCGGAACGTTAAAGAGATGCAGAAGCTGACCGGATGCCTAGCTGCTCTTGGTAGATTCCTATCAAGGGCAGGTGATAAATGCCATTATTTCTTTGATACGATCAAAAGAAAGGCAAAGGCAGGCAAGGGCAGTCCTGTGTTCGAATGGACAGAGGAAGCCGAGTCAGCTTTCATTCATTTGAAAGAGCACCTACATACTCTCCCAAGATTAATCAGTCCCATTGAAAGAGAAACTTTATTTATTTATTTAGCGGTATCAGACCATGCACTCTCAGCCGTTCTGTTAGCTGAGAGAAATGGGGTCCAATATCGGGCATACTTTGTGAGTCACATACTCCAAAATGCTGAGATCAGATACGCTCTGATTGAAAAGTTTGGACTTGCATTGTTCATGGCCAGCCGGAAGTTGAGGCCCTATTTTCTTTCTCATAAAATCATTGTATACACTGCTCAAAAAAGCTCTGTCCAAGGAAACTTCCGGGAGAATGCTCAAGTGGGCTCTAGAAATGGACTCATTTGACATCACCTTCGAACCAAGGAAAGCTATTAAGGGCCAAGCTTTCGCCGATTTTATAGTTGAAATGACAAGGCCGCCTATGGAAAAACCAAGTATTGATCACTGGACCTTATATGTTGATGGCTCATCCACTGAGAATGGATGTGGGGCAGGTATTATTTGTAAGTCACCTGAGGGTGACATCTACGAATATGCCATGAGATTCAAATTTCAATCATCAAATAATGAGGCCGAGTACGAGGCATTGATTGCCGGAGTCAAACTGTGCCGAGCTGCTGGGGCAAAAAAGATAGAAGTAAGATCAGACTCTCAGCTTATTGTGAGCCAATACTTGGGTGATTATGCAGCTAGGGATGCTATCATGGCCAAATATTTGAATATACTCCAAGAGGAAGTAAAACGACTAGACAAGTTTGAAATCATGCAGATTCCAAGGTCTGAGAATAATCAAGCGGATGCTCTTTCCAAGTTAGCAAGCTCTGCAGTTGGTGACAATCCCCGAACAGTTTTTTGGGAAGTTAAAGAGAAAAGAAGCATAGAGGAGATGGAGGTTAACTTCATCAGCCGAGGAAGTTCTTGGACGGATGAGATTATTGACTACAAAACCAATGGAACCTTGCCAAACGACCCACAACTAGCAAAATATGTGAAAGCTAGAGATGCATGGTTTGTTTTATGGCAGGGGCAACTATATAAGAAGTCTTTTACTCATACTAAAATGCATCACCCCAGAAAAAGGAAAGGAGGTTCTTGAAGATATCCATGAGGGGTTTTGTGGCTCTCATATAGGGGGAAGGGCGCTGGCAGAAAAGGCATTAAGAACTGGGTATTACTGGCCTAGTCTGAGACATGATGCAATGACCTATGTCAAAAGATGTAAGAAGTGTCAGTTGTTCAGTAATTTACCACAAAAGCCAGCCAATAACTTGAACCCAATTTTGAGCCCAATACCTTTTGCTAAGTGGGGAATGGACATTCTTGGTCCATATCCACAAGCATCAGGACAAAGGAAGTATGTCTTGGTTGCAGTGGACTACTTTACCAAATGGGTAGAAGCAGAGCCAATGAGAAGTATTAAACATGGGGATGTCAAATGGTTTATTTGGAAAAATATAATAACAAGGTTCGGGGTACCTCAGTCAATAGTGTTCGATAATGGTCCTCAGTTTGAGACTCCGCAGTTAAGAGTATGGCTAGAAGATCAAGGCATCTCAGCTCATTTTGCCTCAGTTGGCTATCCACAAGCCAATGGACAAGTGGAGGCCTTCAACAAGATCATCAGCACGGGAATGAAGAAAAAGATGAATGCTGCCAAAGGTTTATGGGTGGACGAATTGTACAATGTCCTCTGGTCTATCAGGACAACAACAAAGAATTCCACAATGGAAACCCCATTTATGCTTGTATATGGATCGGAAGCAGTTCTTCCCATCGAAATGTGTGAGCCTACTCTAAGAATTATGTTATATGATGAAGGGGCTAACTGGGAAATGATGAAGGCCACCTTGGACATGTTACCTGAAGTTAGAGGCAATGCTTTACTTAGGCAAGAAGTGTACAAGCTGAAAAAGGCAAGAGAACATAACAAGAGGGTAAACCATAGGCCAATGAAGTTAGGGGATCGTGTGCTGAGGAAGATGAAGTCAATTGGGAGAGCTAATGAGCTGGGCAAACTTACTCCTAATTGGGAAGATCCATACAAGATAATTGAAGTATTAAGAGATGGAACCTATCGCTTACAAACTCTGGATGGGTATGAAGTACCCAGAACCTGGAATGCAAATAATCTGAAAAAATACTATTTATAAACTTGGTTTCAAGAAGCCATAGTGTAAGGCCATGTGCCCACCTATTTGATCCACGTTGATCAATGGGGAAAGGAATTTCATGTTGTACTAAATTGGCTACAGGCCGCAATTAATGAAATTTCTTCTTCCTCTAATGTTCGCCTCTATATATCAAGTTTATACCTGTTTAAATAGATGCTGACCTCAGCACTCAAGGGCACAGCCCCACACTTAACTATGAGTTAAAACTTGCTTAACAGTTTTGAAAGCAATAAGGGCAGGATCCCGAAAAATTAACCACCGGTTAATACTTGGAGGAAAAGCAATACGAGACTTTTATCTCCCTTAGGTGATTACGGATCACCAAATCGACTTTAAAGGCCCAATATTCGGTCTTAAGATGAAAATTCTTACTATAAACAAACTAATAACAATCTCGATCCCTATGTTTAGGGGCAATCAATATGGTTGATTGATTCATCACCTCATCACCTCTAAAGAGAAATAAATCAATCAAAGTCTAAAGTTTGTAAACACAGGGATCTTATTGATTGAAAGAATAATATAACGGTTAAAGTTACCGGATGTGCCAAAAATGGGTTTAAGCACATTCAATTAGGTCACCCAAAAGGGGACCAAACACCGGATGTACCAAATATGGGTTTGAACACATTCGATTAGGTCACCAAAAGGGGACCGAGTTTAATGATACAAACACTAAGTTTGGCACATCCGGTGTCATTATGTAAGATGCATTCGGTGTCAGGTCATCAAAAAAGGGATCGAGTCAAATAATAGAAACACCAAGTTTGGCACATCCGGTGTCATTAAGTATGACACATCCGGTGTCAATAAAGTACAACGCATCTGGTGTCAAGACACCTAAAAAGGTTAAGTCTACCAACAAAATCACTAACTTCGACACATCCGGTGTCATGTGATTATGCCGGATATGTCGAAATATATTGTAAACACTTAACAAATGTTTGGTTCATCTGAAATTCCCTAAGTCAAAGTTGAATCTCAATGTTTATTTATAGGGGTTATGACCGGTGGGTGAAATCTTTAAAAGGGATTTCTAAAAATTCCTAAGTCGTCTAATATCTCTAAGTTAAAATTTTTGGTTCATCCTTTCAATGCCAAATCAGAACAACTTATACTTTAAATCTCTAAGTGATTTATAGTCTAAAATTCAATGACCAATGTTCAATGGTTCATGATTTGTGTTTTTAAGAAAATTATGTCTTTATGAAGTCTAAGGGTTATGAATAATAAAACCTGCAAATATTTCTTAGTAAAAACACTTAGAAATATTTCTGAGTAAAAACACTTACAAATATTTCTAAGTAAAAACACTTAGAAATATAAAACATGCTTTGCAAATGGATTGTATCCAGACCTGTGAAATTTCTAAGTAAAAACACTTAGAAATATATAAGATGCTTTATAAATAAATTGTAACCACCATTGAAAAATTGCAACAAAGATAAACAAAGTAAAGGATGGATTGATAAAAGTATGCTTAAAAGCATAAATGTATAATACAATTGGTTTAAAATGTTAAAAGATTGTACAATACAACAAGTTATAAATTGAAAAGAAAAAAAATCAAGGAGCAGTGGGTGCAGGATGCTCTATGGTGGTGGACGCAGTAGTGTCTGCTCCTACTCCATCTTTCTCCTTGTCTTCTTCTTCATCTCCGGCTTCCTCCTCTTCGTCTTCGGCGTCAGAGGGGCAGAAAGGGCTGGGAGGAGTGTCCCCACATAGTTTGGCTAGGTGAGCCCTTGTTGCATAATCCAGTCTTTTTTCAAAGTACTGGAATGGGACATACTCCTTGAGGTCGAGTGTCTTGGCCTCTGCAATCCTTTGTCTGGTACATTCTTCACCTTCCAGATATTTTTGGACTGCAAATTGTCCGGCTTGGTTAAGTTCTTCTTCTTTCTTTTTCTCAACCTCTTCAAGCCGGACGTTAGCTTCTCTTAGTTGCTCATTTAAAGCAGCAACCTTCTTCTCAGCCTCTTCCGCTCTTAACTCGGCGTCCCTCTTGTCAGAGGCCATCTGCTCCAAGTCCGATACCTTCTTTTTGAGCTCCTCCAACTCGGTCCATAGTTCCATGTTCCTCTTATCCATGACCAAGTTCTGCTCTTTGGCCTATCCCAAAGAAGCAGACAGCTCATTCACAGCATGTGAATTTTGAGCTTAGATTCTGCGGACTTGTTCGCTTAAGTATCACTCGCAGATGGTTTGCATTCGGGCCGCCTTTGCCCTCTCTTTCTTGGTTTGAGCAACCAATTTTTGTAAGTATTGAAGCCGAAAGATGATTTGTCAAAAGAAAAATCCACAAGTTAGCAAAAATCCACTAACTAATAAAGTGACAGAATTAAAGAAGCAGTTGAAAGTTAGTAACAAAAGAAAGCATAATAAATAATTTACCTCAATACAACTGTTGAAACATGGACCTAGTTGTCCATCAAGGATGCCCCTTAGCGACTCCTTGTACTCTTTGTCTCCACAGCGGAGAACCTCTCTAACCAACTCCTTTTTGTAGTTGGAGTCGAAGGTTTTAGAGGTAGAAGGGATGTCACCTTCCTTGTCCAGGAAGTCCTTCTCCGAGTCAGCCACATCTGTAGTGGGAAATGGAATAATTATAGCCCGAGGGTCTCTAGGAGATGTAATAGAGTCTCCAGAACGAGTACTCGAGACGGATGTAACAACGTTACGTGCAAACTTAATACCTGTGGCCATAGCTGAGTCTAGGAACTCCAGGGGCATGTTCTCCCTAATGGCCTCCTGCATTCCGGCCGCTGGATCCTTGTCTGGAGGAGGAAGATCATTTGGATCCTGGAGGGAGGGATCCTGATCAGTTCCTCCAATGGTTCGGCCAGCACGTCTGGCCTCATCTTGTTCGACCGGATCCATTAGGTCGGTCTCAATTTCGTAGGGATTGTCAAAGACAGGGTCCCTTTGAAGGCTGCTGGTCGTCCTGCCAACCTTCTCCTTCCTCTTGTAGGGGACTTCCTTCGACGAAGGACTCTCCCCAACCGGCTTGCTTGGAGTTGAAGCCGGGGAGGATTCGGTGCTGGCCAGCGACGCTGGCATTTTCTTCTTGGCTTGGGGGTTGATGGAGAGTGGAGTAGAACTCTCCTTCCTTTTCATTTTAGTAGGGAGAGCTTTAAGCTTCTCCTTACCTTTGTCTTTTTTCTCTTTACCCAGCACTGAAGGCCGGGTATCTCTGGTCGACTGCAAAACCACAAAGATAATTCAGTAAATTATTACCCACACAAAGCCATTAACATTCCAAATAAGTAAAACTTGTAACAATAATAAGTTTTGGAAATTTCAAAGAACAGTTTATGCCGAGTGTGCCAAATTTGCATTAACACACCCTCAACTCGGTGACACAAGTCCTTAGCCACATCTACACATTCGGTGACATAAGTCAAGACCGAATGTGCCAAAACAGCATTAACATGTGGTTAACTCGGTCAAGTTCAAAAAGACTGAGTGGTGTCCACGTGGAAGCAGATTCGACACATTCAGCCTCAATAAAAGATACCGAATGTGCCAAATCTCCAGGTTAACACACAAAACTCGGCCTACCATCACTTAACCAAGTGCACCCTTATGAGGGAATATTTGACACATTCGGCATCAGAAATGACACCGAATGTGCCAAAACTGCACTTACACACGTTCAACTCGGCCTCATAATTGCTGACCGAGTTGAATGACACGCAAGCATAATTTGACACATTCGGTGTCATTAGTTGACGCCGAATGTGCCGAACTGTTTTAAAATCAAATCTTGTTCGGCCTCCGAAACAAGGCCGAGTTACAATTCTCTAAAAAATAATAATAACAAAGAAGAAAATATCAATAAAAGTAATAACAAAAATCAACAGTAACAAATACACAATGACAAACAATAAGAAACATGTAAAATATTGGGCTTTGTACATTTATAAAAGGAAACACTTATGTTTTTTAAATTTGTAAAAACTTAAAACCAAAGAAAGGTTGACACATTCGGTATCATGTGATGATACCGAATGTGCCAAAACCAGGTTCACTTGTTTTACATTCGGTCTTCCCGAGGGAGACCGAATGCAATCGTAGTGAAATGATATTTGGCACACCCGGTATCATACGATGACGCCGAATGTGCCAAATCCTGGTTTACCCTTGTTATATCCGGTCTTATTTGAGGAGACCGAACATAATCTTGGGGTTATAAATTTTGGCACATCCGGTGTCAAAACAAAGACACTGGATGTATCCAGTACTTACTATCAGTAAAAATATTAATAATACAAACACAGAAAACAACAAAAAATAGTAAGTGAATCCATGCCGAATCTAATTCATGAGCAATAAAATTTGACACACCCGGCGTCTGATAAGAACACCGGATCTGTTACATAGACTTTTAAAAGAATAAAATAATTTTCAAGTATAATGTATCCGACATCAATAAGAATACTTCTTAATTAAATGATTACAAGTTAATTATTACAAAGTATAATAACTGTAATTTACATTGTAAAAAAATATAATAAAATAAAAAAATAATAAAAATAAGTAAATAAAAAATAAATAATTAAATCAGAACAAAGAGAAGCCGAATGAAATGAGGGTGACAGGACTTTTGGCAAGTCCGGTATCTATACCTCCGTAGTCTGCCTCTTCTGAAGAGGCGTCTTCTCTTTCGATTGTGCAAGACGACGAAGGAATTCAGCCTGGTCCACCTTGCCTTTTTTCTCGTCAGGTAGTTCGTTCAAAGCTTTTTCTGCAAAATAAGACCGAATTACTTACACTTAACAAATTCAATGATAAAAACAATGCAAAAAAAAAAAATCACAAAAAAAAAGAGAAAAGGTAACCTACCAGCATCACCACCATACACTAACCCACAAGCTTCAAGAAACTTGTGGTCAGTGAAAAGAAATTTGAAAGGAATCCATTTGGAGGGAATCTCATAAGTCATCCCTTTCCATTTAGCAGTTGTTATTCTAAATGAATCTAAAATGGCTAAGTCATTTGTATTTAGTTTGGGTGGGTTGGTTACTTTGCCTTTGAACTTAGGACTTAAGTTCCACTTACTCATCCTAGCTACAAAATTAGGGTCCTCATACTTGATGAAGACAAAATCACCTCGCCAAGAGGTAGCCTTATTAGACTTCTCAATGGCAGTAATATAATCGTCATCATTAGCCAAAGTAAACCAGCCTTGTTTACATCCGGCAGCCTTAGTTAATTTATGCATATGTACAAAGGCTGCCGAAGAGGGTCTAAGATTATTTAATTTACAAGTGGCAGCATAAGTTACAATATGATGCCATGAATTTGGAGTTAACTAACATAAACCTAAGTCATAACGATTAAGAAGATTTAAAAAGAAAGGAAGAAATGGAATTGAAATGCCCATGTCTATCATAGACATATAGATGCCGAAGCATCCCTCTGGGGCACTAAGAAGGGAATCCCCCTTCTTAGGAAGAATAAGTTGAAAGCTCTTGTGATTAATAAAAGAATTACCATAAAGGACAATGTTAATGTCCTTTATGGCCTCCCATCTCACCAAAGCAGTCTCTGGTGTGGGATAGGTGGTGGGTTTACGGGGAGGTGCAGTGACCTCGGTATCAGAGTCAGTAGCCGAGTGTCCTGATTCGGCTTTGTTTGCAGATCTCTCCATCTCTTCAATGGAGTCTGCCGGGTCCTTGCTTGTAAATATCGTTGAAGTAGTTTGTTTTGTTCTTGCCATGTCCTCCTGCACAGGAAGGAATGGAAGATTCGGTGACCCCAATGAAGAAAGAATATTTGGGGCTATAGAATATTGGGAGCCAGGTGATGAACCCTGACCCACTCCTACTTGCTTATTACTAGGAACAATCACAAACTGAGTACAAGCAGCATTAAGAGGAGAAGACGAACTAGAAGAAAAGATAGAATAATTAAAGAAAAATAAAATGAAACCGGATCAGGTAATAGTTACCTGAGTAAAGAAGTTGCTAGGTTAAAGATCTGAATACACTATTCACTGACTGATGCTTTGCCTGAAATCGCCTAAACTCACCGGAAATCGCCTTTGGGAAATTTTTAAAAAAATTTACTGCTTTTTCTTACTACTTTCTCTCTCTAGAAAAATTCACAAATGTTAAAATGTGAAAAATGAAGTTACCTCTCAACTCTATTTAAAGAAGAAAGGTGAGGGTGAAAACGGGGGGAAAATTTGAAACCCTCCAATTCCCCCCAAATGTAAATGGGCCTGCACAGTAAGGCCCAGTCTGATTAAATCNTGGGCCTGCACAGCAAGACCCAGTTGGATTAAATCAGATGGGTAATGAATTATGGATTCATCAGCCCATCTGAGGGGCAATTGATGTGGCATGACAAGTCAGCTGCCACGTGTCAGCCTCTGAGTTGACCACGTGTCCCTATTTCTGTTACAAGATGATGACATGGGATTGCCATGTGGCAGTGATGAGTCTGCCATGAGTGGGCCCTACACGGCCACGTGTCATCCTACAATTGGGCCACGAGTCCTTAAATGCCAGCATGGGATTGCCACGTGGCAGTGATAAGTTCGCCTTGAGTGGGCCCCCACACTGCCACGTGTCATCTTCTGAGTGGTCCATATGTAATCCTACATTTACCACATGTCAAGCCCTTATTCGCTAATGGAAAAAGAGCTAAAACAAACCACGAGGTCTTAAAAGCTTGGTGCTAAAAGCCCATAAGGCAAATGAAGGAAGGTAATTAAAGAGATAACGACAAGTGTCGCGATCTCATTGGATAAGAAATTGTACTTGAGGCTATAAATAGTCCACAAAAATCTCATAAAAAGTACACTCAAGATTAAGACAAAAACACTTACTAAAAAGGGAAAACTTCTCTCTAGAACTTCTCTCTAGAATGGTTTACTTGTTGATTATTGTTCACTTACTCTCCTACAAATACTTACTTAAGCATCGGAGGGGGAAATAATACTACGAGGGTTATTGTCCCTTTTTTGCAAGTACTTGGAGGGTACGTCAACAGGCAACCAGTCCATTCACGCATCCAGTCTACGTCAGCGAAATCCTCACAGTCCCTACCCCACCTCATTGCTTTAGCAACAACATTTGGCGCCGTCTGTGGGGAGGATTCCTAACAATGACTGGAAGCGGAATTCCTACTGAGGATGAGACCAGATACCTAGACCAGACTGGAAATTACCAAACTGGGGAAGATACTGGCTCACCGAGAAGAACACAAGAGCAAGCTGATTTTGGAAACCAACCTGTGACTATGAGTCAACTCAAGAGTATCTTGGGCTGGGTTCCAAGAGAACCTGGCGGAAACTCTACGGGAGTATTCCACCAAGAAAACTCAAGAGAAGGTTGAGACACAACACCCTTCATCTTCAAAGATGAAAGGTGTGATGATTGAGGAAGGCCAAGGCCAGGAGAGATTAACTTTCCATGAGAAAGTTGAGAAATTGAGAAAGGACCGAACTCCGCTGAAAACCCAATGGGGTGCAATGAAGAATTACCCTGTCACTCCCAGCTTTAAGCCTAAACGGGAGTTGGCAGGTAAGGAAGTTGGATCTAGCAAGACGCAAACTGATGCTAGGGAACTCATTGAGTTCAAGAAAGCCATTGCAAGTGATGCTCGGGGGTATTTGGAGCAAAAGAAATCATCCAGCAGAGATGCAAGAGAATATCTTGATGCCGAGAAAGTCTCTAGTATGGATACAAGAGAGTATCTGAAGGCTAAGAAGGCCTGGAAGGAAGGAGGACGACCTGGTTCATCTGAAGAATCATCGACTAGGGAGATGACTGACTCCCATCATGTTTCCTTGGATTCAGGAGAACATGCAAGCCTACGAGACTTAATTGAAAAGAAGAAAGCTGATAAGGCCGATTAGTGCAGAAAAGAACAGATGATCAAGTATTGGGAGGATGTAGGAAAATCAAATAATCCTTGCCGAGATNAAAATCCTTGCCGAGAGTCAACAAAGGCTGTCCATAACCCTACGGGGGCTATTGGACAAACGCCTAATAACACAATGATGGAATGGAAGACACCGTTCTCCATGTCTATCATGATGGCTCCGCGTCCCAATAAGTTTAAAATGCCTCAAATTGAGCCATTTGACGGGACAACTGATCCGGAGGAGCATCTGGCTACCTATAAACATTTGATGTACTTTCAGGGTCCAGATGATGTAACCTGGTGCCGATACTTTCCGGCAACTCTGAAAGGAATTGCCCAGAAATGGTTCAATAGCCTCCCAGATCAATCAATCAACAATTTTCATGAATTGAGTACGATCTTTGTACATCATTTCATGGCTAACAAAAGGGAGAGGAAGACCAGCATGCATCTGGCCAAAATAGTTCAAGGAGAAAAGGGAGAGGAAGTTATGCGCAAAGATTCAATCTGGAAACTTTGCAAATCCACAATTTATCTGAAGGTGTGGCCTTCGATAACTTCTTTAGAGGTCTCCGAGGTATAACCTTTAAATTTTATATTGTAAGAAGAAATTGCAAAACGCTGAAAGGAATTCTGGAAGAAGTTGAATGTTTCATTCATGCTCAATAGCTCTGTGCTTCCACCANATAGAAAGAGTGAACCACACTCTAAACACAAGGACCAAAAGAAACATGCCACCTGGGCAACTAGGACATCAGGCAAGGGAGGAAACTTCCAAAATAAGAAAACAAAGTCTAATGATAGTCCTAAGATAGAGTTCACCAAAGATCTCTATTCAGTTTTCAGAGAAATTCGTAACAAAGTTGAGATTGATGATCCACCACCTCTAAGAACTGCCAAGGAAGATAGGGACTCAAGTAAATATTGTCACTTTCACAAAGATACGGGGCATCATACAAATGATTGCTTCAATCTGAAGAGAACCCTTGAATCTCTCACCATCAAGGGAAAAATTTCACAACACTTAATCAAATCCCAAGACAAGAACACCAAACAGAAGATGGAATTCAAGGCTAGTGAGCCTAAAGATGGTGCGGAGACTGAAGAGGATGTGGTGTATGTCATCTCTGGTGGGTTTGCAGCTGGCGGACCAACCCTTCGAGGGAATAAAGAGTACTTACAGAGTCTCTCCCAAGAAGGGTCACCGGAGATGGGGCATGATGCTAAGGTCAAATTCCAAGAAGTTATGATCAGTGATAAAGACCGAGGCAATGTTCGTACACCACATGATGATCCCTTGGTGGTGGAACTGAAAGTGGCCAACATGAGGGTCAAACGAATATTGATAGACACTGGCAGCTCATCTGACATCATTAGTTATGCTTGCCTCAAAAAGTTGAAGTATGATGTGTCTACCTTGGAACCTATCCATCACCCGATTATTGGTTTCGGGGGAGGAGTAATCAACCCTTTGGGTACTGTCACCCTACGAGTAAGGATAGGGGAAAAGGAATGTGCAAGGAACATGGTCATCAAGTTCCTGGTGGTCAAAGAACTGTCAGCTTACAATATAATTTTGGGACGGCCAACCTTGAACGCCTCCAGGGCAGTAATTGTTACACATCTCATGCTCATAAAGTATGAGTGTAACAATGGAACTGTAGGAACTCTTCGTGGGGATCAACAAATGGCCCGAGAATGTTATATCACCACTCTTAAACCTACTGTTTGGGATGAAGAGGTGGAAGAGCCAACGAGGAAAAGGAAGACCGAGGGTATGGCTAAAAATGAATTAATGGCCATTCATAATTTGAGCCAAGTAACTCGGCCTCAGCCAGTTGGTGAACACGAAGATTTCGTTCTTGACGAAGTCAAGCCTGACAGAACAGTCAAGGTAGGCCAGGCCCCAGACGACCATGTTGGGGCAGAAATGAGGAAGCTACTTAGAGAGTTCAAGGATGTCTTTGCATATGAGGTGGAGGAGATGCCAGGCATTGACCCAAGTATAGGTGTACATAAGCTGAATGTAAAGCCCGATGCTAAGCCAATCCGCCAAAAGAAGGGGCGAACTTCGCAATAAGGCAGCAGAGGAAGAAGTGAATAAGCTTTTGGAAGCAGGATTCATCAGACCATGCCAGTATCCTGACTGGGTGGCTAATGTAGTCTTGGTTCCAAAGCCAAATGGTACCATGAGAATGTGTGTCGATTACACTGATCTCAACAAAGCTTGTTCAAAGGATAGCTTTCCTTTGCCAAAGATCGACCGATTGGTTGATTCAACGGCAGGGCATGCATTGTTGAGTTTTATGGACGCCTACTCAGGATTTCATCAAATTCCTCTATGGGAGGAAGATCAAGAAAAAACAGCTTTTGTAACTGAAAAGGTTCTATATTGCTATACAAGGATGCCATTCGATCTTAAAAATGCTCCAGCAACCTTCCAACGTTTGGTAAATAATGTTTTCAAACACCAGTTGGGACGGAACATGGAAGCATACATCGATGACATGATTATCAAGAGCAAAGAGATGAAAGATCACGTGGCGGACTTAAGAGAGACCTTCGAAACATTAAGGAGATATAAGATGAAGTTAAACCCAAAGAAGTGTGTTTTTGGGGTAACTTCTGGAAAATTTCTGGGCTTTCTTGAGGATGAACGAGGGATTGAGGTTAATCTAGACAAAGTCAAGGCTGTGCTAGATATGACTTCTCCTCGGAACGTTAAAGAGATGCAGAAGCTGACCGGATGCCTAGCTGCTCTTGGTAGATTCCTATCAAGGGCAGGTGATAAATGCCATTATTTCTTTGATACGATCAAAAGAAAGGCAAAGGCAGGCAAGGGCAGTCCTGTGTTCGAATGGACAGAGGAAGCCGAGTCAGCTTTCATTCATTTGAAAGAGCACCTACATACTCTCCCAAGATTAATCAGTCCCATTGAAAGAGAAACTTTATTTATTTATTTAGCGGTATCAGACCATGCACTCTCAGCCGTTCTGTTAGCTGAGAGAAATGGGGTCCAATATCCGGTATACTTTGTGAGTCACATACTCCAAAATGCTGAGATCAGATACGCTCTGATTGAAAAGTTTGGACTTGCATTGTTCATGGCCAGCCGGAAGTTGAGGCCCTATTTTCTTTCTCATAAAATCATTGTATACACTGATCAAAAAAGCTCTGTCCAAGGAAACTTCCGGGAGAATGCTCAAGTGGGCTCTAGAAATGGACTCATTTGACATCACCTTCGAACCAAGGAAAGCTATTAAGGGCCAAGCTTTCGCCGATTTTATAGTTGAAATGACAAGGCCGCCTATGGAAAAACCAATTATTGATCACTGGACCTTATATGTTGATGACTCATCCACTCATAATGGATGTGGGGCAGGTATTATTTGTAAGTCACCTGAGGGTGACATCTACGAATATGCCATGAGATTCAAATTTCAGACATCAAATAATGAGGCCGAGTACGAGGCATTGATTGCCAGAGTCAAATTGTGCCGAGCTGCTGGGGCAAAATAGATAGAAGCAAGATCAGACTCTCAGCTTATTGTGAGCCAATACTTGGGTGATTATGAAGCTAGGGAGGCACTTAGTTAAAACTTCATTTCCTTACCGTCTTCATCTTCCTTATCTGTTTGCCAAGCATTTACATAGCCAATGTAAGAGTTATACAGGTACCGATCGATTTGGTGAACCTACCATTAACAATATTGTTTTTGGTGGTCTTCTGACATTTGTTGGCAGGTACTATAAGGTTAACTTTGAGTATGGTAGGACCCCTGCTGTGGGGTCCCGCTACTTGGATGCCCCCTATCTCAGCCAATGTGATTGGCTAGATTTGAGTGACGGGGGGCGTATCAGATGGTACATAAGACCATCCAAGGGAGTTTCTGATACCCTCCCTAATGCTTCACTGGCCAGAATGCTGCCTGATCAACAATCCTATCTTATGCCTTTGGATGGTCGTGGTGCAGGTTCTTCTGCAGGTACCTCAGGACATGCTGGGCCAAGCTAGGCCCTACAGTTTGACCCCAGCCACCACCCCAGCAACCACCTACAGACCCTACCCCGTGGCAGGTACAGATGAACCAGCTGCAGAACCAGTTCAACAATTTCCAGATCCAACAGCAGCAGTTCATGTATCGGTTTGCCACTTTTGGGCAGGATCATCGTCTTGCCATGTACCCGATCTATGACCACTACGTCTGTACCGGCGTAGTACCCTCCGCTGGCCCTCACCCTTCATGGTATCACTTCAACCCTGGAGAGGCGACCAGTGGAGCAGGAGGAGCAGGTCGTGATGATGATGATGATGGTGATGATGGTAGTGCCAGTGAGGACACTGACACTTTCCTCCAGTCTGACTGAGAGGAGTCCCTTACTTCTTTCAACATGAGGACATTGCTGAGTCTGGCTTGGGGGAGGTAATTTTATCGCTTTCTTAGTTTAATTTTTATTGCTTTCTAGTGTAGTTTTATTGCTTTCTTAGGACAGTCATATGGTTTGTACTACTTGTTAGAAGTAGGAGTTTACATATGACCAAAAAAATGTACTACTTTCATAGTTTAGATTTCTCTTTGCTTTTGATAGTCAGCTTTAGTTGATTGATTGATTGATTTATTGGTTTGATGAAACTTTGTGAATGGTGACTTCCCTGTGCCCCGCATTTTATTCAAAAATGTTTTTGATTGTTTTGGGCATGTGATGAGTTATGTTTTGGGAATTGCCAACTTGGACTTGAACTTGACTTAGCTTGAAACGATTTCTAATCTTGCCATTATAACCATGTGTAGAGTAGAGGCTTGAACTGTGTTAACGGGACGATTTGAGCCGCATACTTTATTTCTATGCTTATTTCTTTTCATGGGTGCTTAGTTCCTGGTGCATGTATGATCCATGTTTTGGCATTTGACTCTAGTATCCTGGCTTTGATATGTTACATGCTGCGAATGATAAAAGGCATTCATTTCTTTTAAGAGCTTTCAGATTTTAGGCATTCCTTCACAAAATTTTCCCTTGGTCCTTATTATGAGCTTTTACCCTTCATTTGCATTTTAGCCACATTACAACCCTATTTGGCCTTGTTCTAATCATTTGATATATGCCCAAGCTTGGCTTGGGGGAGTTGAGGAGTTGTTTTGTTGTTGTGTTGCATTTGTTGGAGGTTTTGGAGGATTGGAAAATTGTGAAAAGGTTGTTGTTAAAGTTTAATAATAGGTCTCACATTAAGGCTCTGCATACCAATGTCTAGGCTAGTTTCAATGAAGAATTAAAATGTTATGCATCTTTTATTGGCCTAGATATGTATGTGTGATGATTTTTGTCTTTGACATGTCATTAAGAGTAGTGAGCCTAAGTTGAAAAAAAAAATCTTGAAAAAGAAAAAGAAATGAAAAATGAAAAAAAAAAAAGAAAAAAAGGGAGTTGAAAAAAAAAGGGAAATTGTAAAGATGTTGAAAAAGAAAAGGCTTCTGATATTTGGAGTAGTTGAAATGTAAAGCTTTATGGTGTGATGTGATTCTATGAGAATTGGCTTGATATTGGAGTTGATGTTGGAGATGTTGATTTTGATTTTTGATTGCTACATGCGTATAGCCCGCATTTACCACCACATTATCCCAAATTCTATCCTACCTATCACCCTAGCCACGTTACAAGCTTATAATGACCTTTTCGATCGGCATGTGCACGTTTTTAGTTCCTGTGAATTGAGTCATTTGCCAAAGCTAGGGAGTATTACTTGCATTTCGAGTCAACATTCATACTAGGATTGAGTGACTACCTTTAAACACTTGCATGAGGTGTGAGATGTGGGTTTGGGTTCTCAAATATTGCATTCAAGCACTTATTGCATTTGCATTTTTACTTGGGATTAAGGGTGAGCTTCATTATCTATGCTCAATTTTATGTGAGGAGTGACATCGAGTGAGCTACTCTAGTCATCGACTTCTATTTCTTACATGGCTGGCTTGTTGATTATTGATTTGAGTGGATGGCGGTCAAGGGATTTTGATGGGTTGGTTGAGGAACTTGCATACTCGGAATTGCTTGAGTTAATCTTGTTTTGCAAAGTTAAAGGGGTGAAGTCATTGTTTGCATAGTTGTTTAATTTGCTTGAGGACAAGCAAAGGTTTGGCTTGGCGGAGTTTGATAAGTTGATATTTTATATGTATTTTACCCCCGATCCCGATTGATTTTTAGCTCTAAGACGGCTCTTTTGAGCCATTTCTACTAAATTTTGCTATTTCGAGTGTTTGTTGTGCTTTTTATTAGATTTTACAGAAATCGATGATTTATCGTTGTTTTCCGAGCCTTTTGAAGCACTTAAAGAAGTTAGTAAGACTTGAAGTCATTTGGGGAGCTTAACTGAAGATTAGAAGTGCTAAAATGAAGAATTAAAGAAGTAATTAAGGAAGAACGAGCAAAAACCGAGAAACGAACCCAATCCGAGCTGCCCGCCCGGACCGAGGCTGTGCGCCCGGGTGAGAGCTGCACGCCCGGACCCCTCCGGGCGGCTGGCTCTGAAGGAGTTTTTTCGTGTTTTTTTAGCGTAATTAGGGAAGTACTTAAGTGTTTAGTCTCCTAAATTGTCATCTACGCCTCTTTTACTTTAGAACCCTAGTTTTACTCTAAAATTCTCTAAAAGTATAGAATTCTTACCAATCTTTCAATCAATAATATTCAGGTTCTATTTCAATATCAATTCTTGTTCTTAATTAATGTTTATTATTATTTTTAATTTATGTTCTTAGTTTTAATAGTTTTATGGTTAGATTTAATTTCTTGATTATTGTTGGTTTGTTTAACTTAATCATGTTTAGGATTTTAATTGCTGTTATTGATTTAGTTTCTGTTCTTTCAATTATGAGTGAGTANTAGTTTCTATTATGCGTGAGTAGTTCCTTTTCTAGGACTAGGGGATCCATGGATTGATTTTGATGCTTGTTCTTAATTGTTGATTGGTTGTTAATGTACTGGAATTCCTGTTGTCAATTTTTATTGCTTTCAGTTAAATACTGGCCAGGTTTAGTTGTTAGTTTGATATTGTTGAAATCGATACCGAGAGGTAAGATTACCACAATTAGATCATATGGACAATAGGCAAAACGAGTTTAAGTAAGCGAGAGCTATTAGAGGAGTTTTGAAGGGGACTAGATTCGAGAGAATTAGTGGAACTTAATTCAAGGAAATTGATAATCTAATTAATTATTTGTGTGCAATTCGTTGGTTAATATGTGCTGAACCGATGTCCTAGGTTTAGTCATTAATTTCATTCCTTAATCAATATAGCTCTAATTCTAGTTAATTTCTTGATCACAATTGTCACTCAAAGGCCATTTGCACAGTCTAGACTTTTTAGAACTAATAGGTTTAATTGCTTCCCTATGGATTCGATCCCAACTTCCCTAGCTATATTAGTTAGAGTGGTTAGGTTTATTTTTTATAGGTGTGCGATAGCCTCATCAGGCCGCAGGCGGCGGTGGTGGAGGTGGCGGTCCTCTACTTTGTCCTTCTCCTTCGGCAGCCATTTCGACCTCTAAATACCCTTCAAACAACGGGTTAAAGGTGAACTCGAAAAACTAAGACAAATCTGAAACAGTTTCCTCCACAGATCGGGGAAGAAAAATTCGTCGTCTACTACGTCTCAACCGCTTCAAAAATACTTGCTCGGGCTCAAGGAAAATGAAAATGTCAGGCTCGTGGTCGGTTTGCATAAACCTATAAACCTGCACAATATGCAACTCCGAGCAATAATGAGAAACTGCCTCAAAGAACCAAAAAGTTCTTCGAGACTAAAGAAAATAAAAAGAAAACGGTATAAACCCGACTAACAGAAGTAAAAATTGCCTCCCCGACAATAGCACCAAAATTTGATGAGGCTATCACACACNGAGGCTATCGCACACCTATCAAAAGTAAACCTAACCACTCTAACTAATATAGCTAGGGAAGTAGGGATCGAATCCACAGGGAAGCAATTAAACCTATTAGTTCTAAAAAGTTTAGACTGTGTAAAGGGCCTTTGAATGTTGAATTAAGACTAAAAAGTAAACTAAAACTAGAACTGAGTCGATTAAGGGAATGAATTTATGACTAACCCTAGGACATCGGTTCACCATAGATTAACAAATGAATTGCACACAATTAATTAACAGATTATCAGTTTCCTTGAATTAAGGTCCACTAATTCTCTCGAATCTAGTCCCCATCAAAACTCCTCTAATGGCTCTCGCTCACTTAGACTCGTTTTGCCTATTGTCCTTATGATCTAATTGTGGTAGTCTTACCTCTCGGCATCGATTTCAACAATATCAAACTAACAATTAAACCTGGCCAGTATTTAACTGAAAGCTATAAAAGTTGACAGCAGGAATTCAAGTACATTAATAAACAAACTAAAAATTATGAACAAAGCATCAAAATCAATCCATGATCCCCTAGTCCTAGAAAGGGAACTACTCACGCATAATAGAAACTGAAGGAACCAATTTAATCATAAGAACTGGAACTGAAAACATGACTACGGCAATTAAACTAATTAACAAGAACAAAAATAACTCAAAAGCAAGAACTAAGACAAAAACAGGATCTAAAATAAAATACTACTAACAATTATAACTAAGAAAAATAATTAAACTAATAAAAACAAGAGAAGAAATAAAGAAGAACCTGAAATTGCGATTGTATTGAATGAATGATTAAGTTTTGACAAAAGTGAGTTCTAGAGAGAAACTGAATAAAAAACGCTAAGGAGAAAAATAATCTCTAATCTAATGTGTTAAAAAAACCTAACACAAGAACTATTTATATGAAAAGTACAATGCTCGAGCTAAAAAGAAGTGAAAAAAGGGCTCCGGACAAACCGCCCGACCAATCGGGCGCCCGATCGAGCTCACGAAGCGAGTGATTTTGGCCTTGGAAGCAATCCTCCCTATCGGGCGCGATCAGTGTTTTCGTCCCATCTTCTTGAAAAATGCTAAGTAAATTCCGCCCGACTACCCGGGCGAAATGACTTTTTCGCCTAAATCAAGTCAGCTCGTCTTTTTGCTACTCCAGGCTTCGTCATAGCTTCCTGAGTACTTCAATTCTAACCCATGGCTTCTAATATCTAGTTGTAACTCATATGGTTGCCTCGGAATCAATGCAAAAACACCGAAATCCTGCAAAAAGTCACTAACAAGCACAAACAACTCCATACAACCAAATGTTAGCCAAAATAGCTCCGAAGAGCATAGGTTAGAGTCAAAATAAACCAGAAAAGGGGGTAAAACATAAGAATAAAATACACTTATCGATTTTTAATTGTGTTTAGGGGAGGTTTAGAAAGTATTTTTTGTAGAGAGAGAAAAAGGGAGGTTGGCACGAATTACAAGAAGGTGCACGAAATTTGAGACGTTAGAAATCACCAGAAATGAGCATGTACTTATAGTTAAAAGGTTGGAACTCGGAGCACAGGGGCACAAAACCTAAGCACATGCGCAGGTTGTGAGCCCGTGCGCAGGTGTTATGCCCATGCGCACTTGTGGGGAATTTTGGAACTTTTTTTCCTTTTCCATATTTTCAAAGACGACCTTTTTTTGCGCTTATGCGCAAGAAGGACGTATTTTTATAACTTCCATAATTTTGAAATTTATTTCTATATTTCGATATTCACTTCCATATCATATTTGCGCTCTTAATTTATTTTTCTTAGTTTTCGGATGAACTAAAATAAAATAGAATAAAACAAAATAAAATAGAATTAAATTAAATTAAATTAATATACTAAAACAAAAGAAAATTAATAAACTATTATAAATCGCTTGTCGTTGAATTTGATTTGAAATTTTGTACCAACAATGTGATACTGCAAAAAATTAAATAATAAAAAAAATTATGCAGTGTGTGTGAAAGTGTGAGAAAGTGCGAGGTGGCTTCTATTCGATGACGTCAGCACTGGTCTTACCACACCTAGGGGTGTCATATTGGATTACAACCCGATGGGTTAACTTAATTGTCCTTTAATGAAATTGAAATTATAACATGAACTAAAATGGATTGAATTGAATTGAACCTGGATTGAAAATGAATCAAGCTGATATTAACTTGTACAAAGCCTAAAAAAAGGACAAATCAAACTAAATGGAATTGAATATTAAGCAACCTGTTTGATTTTTTGACCTAACCCAACCTGAATTGAACTAATATGACCCAAAACTCAATCTTATGTAAAAATAAATTTTTATTTTAGCGTGTAATAATTTGTGTATACTTAATAACTCCCTTTAAAAATTAATTAACGTGACATATTATATTGTGTATTGGAATCAACGTAAACTTAAACGTGGAAGCTTTCAAATATATTAATTAAATAAGGATTTTATGTGTCAACTATACGAAAATCAATCGAAAATACAACTAATATGAAGTACCAAGACATAACATTCGACTTAAAATATATCTTAAAAGTTCATCATAAGGATATTTATCATATAATTTTCAACTTTCATTCAAAGAGTCAAAATTAAAGTTCCCATGAGAATCCGAAATAACTCAACCATGACCGAAAAAGACAATGACATATTTTTAAGTTACTTTACTTGACTTGTTTTAGATTGAACAAACTTGATCTGACTATAATGGTCCGAGCGTGTAACACCCTGAAATTTCCTAACTTCCTACTTCTTATTTTTTCCAGAAAACATATTATAAATATTAAAGAATTATAATTATTAAAACTTCTAAATATGGAAAAACCAAAGTATTACCGCCACCTTGATAACGGCTAAGGCATTTATCAAAGTACTACAGCGGAAGTCTTAAAACCAAAACCAATTTAAAACTAAACTTCATAACAAAAATGAAAACCAACTTTAAACTTTATTACACTTCGGTACCATATTAATGGCCCTTAAAACCCCAAAACTAAAATCTTCAAAATTAAAACAACATTCAAATAAATGTTAGTACTTCATAAGCAATATAAATAAAGCTACAAAACACCGCAAGCGCTCTCACTCCAGCCCATCATGAAATGACATATGCCCACTTGTACCTGTAGCTTTTCTTATACTAGACAACTACTCACCACAAGTGGGTCATTGTAGGGCCAAGTCCAAGACAAAGCCATGCACACAAAAAAAAACAGTCAGCAAAGTTGAGTACATAACTACTAAAGACTATGCAACAGAATAATAAGAAATACAACATACACACAACTTACCTTTGACAACCTTTCGCCTGTGCATAGACTCAACAAAATTAAAATATTGTATTTAAACCTTTGGATTCTGCATCGAACAGATTTCCTCCTTAAAAATCGCCATATTGGGCACAGACTTGGGAGCAACTCCAAGAAGGTATTACTATGTCACATAAAGTGACGGAATTCCAGTGCATTATAAATATAAAAGAGTACAACGTCTTGTACTCCAATTAGAAGCCATAGATCATTGTTCCATACGACTCCCCCCATTGTTCATACTCAAGGTATATACGTTCCAAGAGTTTTGATGCAAATCCTCTTACACTTTACGTGATTAACTGATTTAACAATGTTATGACTCACATATAACATCACATTGAAAACATGCATCAAATCAAGCAAGCCATATTAATTATCTTTAATTTAAAGTGATTCAAAAATAATCTCATGTGTGTCCTTTAGTTAAACTAAACTTCCTTTACCACACATTAACTGTGAGTGGCTAACTTCTCACTTTCTCCTTGACCACACATTAAACAATGAGTGGCAACATGTATAAAATATTTGCTCATAACTCCTTTTAATCATGTGAATAAAAATTCACAACTACTGATGTGGAATAAACTCCTAGAGGTGTCCCTTTAGCTGATTACGCGGAGAGAGAACTTGAGGACTACACGTCAGATGGACAGATGTGGACTTGTTCACCCCTCGATATCCGTACCTTAGATTCCTGCAAAACAAGGGAATAAAATCCTTGTAGGATTTTTTCCCCCTCCGATGCTTAAGTAAGTATGTGTATGAGGATTAAGGCAAATTAACAATAATTAACAACTTAGTAATCTAGAGAGGGAAGCTAGTGAGATAAATTCTCTTTGTATGATGTAAGAATGAATGAAAAGTGAATGCCTCCAAAATGATGATTTTGAGGGGTATTTATAGCCCTTAGGTTTGGAGGCTAACAAATAGGAGCATGACATTTGTCATTGTCTAATTGGTTGATAATTGATCAAGCCTCATGGGCTTCCACATCAAGCCTCAAGGCCCAAATTCTTCCTTTTAGCCTACCTTGTAACCTCAAATAAGATTGCGACAAGTGGTGGAGGTTGCTCTCCTTTTAATTATTTATTGTGGACATGTGGCCCAATCTTACAACAACACGGGGCCGTGTGGAGCCCACCTTGGTGGTCTAGTCATTGCCAGGTGGCAGTGCCACTTGGCCTTTTAGTGGACACGTGGTCAAGTTGCTGGCTGACACGTGGCTATATCAAAGCTTGCCACATCATTTGCCCCTCAAATGGGCTTGTGGATCCATAATCCTCTACCCATCTAATTAGGTTAAGTTGGGCTTTCTTAAGGCCCATTTCCGTTTGAGTTTCTTAAGCTTTTGGGGGGGGGGGAAATGAAGAG
>PYUH01000362.1:186442-229566 GCA_016808085.1 Suaeda aralocaspica | reverse complement strand
CCCCCCCCCCCCCTCTTTTCACTCTCTCCTTTTCTTTAAATAGGAGTGATGGTAAAAACAACTCACAACTAACTTTTCAGAAAATTTATTTTTAGAGAGAGAAAGTGAAAAAAGTAGAGAGAAATCTTTGAGAGGCGATTTCCGGTGACTTCGAGCGATTTCAGGCGACTCTGCAGACGTAATTTCCCGACGGTGAATAGTGTCTTTAACTCTCCTTAGGACTTCCGTACACAGGTAATCCTTTACCTGATCCATTTCTCATTGTTTTCCATTTTCTTTGTTTAGTCTATTCTTGTAGTCATGTCTTCTAGTTCATCTTCGCTTCATAATGCACATAACCCCTTTCAAATAGTCCCTTGTAATAATCCGGTAGAAAGAGGTGAGGGCTCATCACCTGGCTCTCAATATTCGGTTGCCCCAAATTTTCTTCCTTCATTGGGGTCACCAACTCTCCCTGTTCTTCCTGTGCAGGGTGATATGGCTAGGACAAAACAAACTGCAACTAAATACCCTGTTGACTGAAGACCCCCAGAAGACTCCATTGAAGATGTGGAGAGTTCTTCTGATGAGGCTGGATCTTCGAGTTCGGCTGACCAATCTGTTGAAGAGGCGGTTGTTCCTCTTCGTAGAGTTCCTCCCCCTCCCACACCTGAAACATCTCAGGTGAGATGGGAAGCCATTAAGGACATTAACATTGTCCGGTATGGTAACTCCTTTATAAACCATAAGGACTTCCAACTGGTCCTCCCTAAAAAGGGGGACACTCTTCTAAATGCACCAGAAGGGTGCTTTGGAATTTACATGTCTATGATTGACATGGGAGTTTCCATTCCTTTCTTTTCTTTCTTCCTTAATCTCCTCAAACGCTATGATTTGGGGTTATGTCAATTGACCCCTAATGCCTGGCACCATATAGTTACATATGCTGCCACTTGTAAATTAAATAAACTGAAACCTTCTTCTGCTGCATTTGTACATATGCATAGATTAACAAAAGCAGCCGGATGTAAACATGGCTGGTTTACATTAGCCAATACCGAAGACTATATAACAGCCATAGAAAAATCCAACAAGGCTATGTCTTGGAGGGGGGACTTTGTATTCATCAAACATGGTGACCCCGAATACATTACCCGTTTGACAAAATGGAATGAGAGCTCAAAGTATAAGGGCAAAGTGTCTAACCCTCCCAAATTGACTGATTCTGACTTAGCCATTTTAGACCTGTTTAAAAAGACTTCTAGGGTATATAAGGGTATGTCATATGAGATCCCATCCTCCTGGATTCCCTTTAAATATCTCTTCACTGATGAGAAGTTTTTAGAAGCTTATGCGTTAGTGCATGGAGCCGATTTTGGTAGGTCTCACTCCTTTTTCTTAATAAAACATTCCAGTTGATATGATACTTAACATTTGATGTTTTAATTTGCAGCCAAGGCTTTAGATGAACTTCCAGACGAGAAGAAAGGGCGAATGGATCAACAAGAATTTCTACGTCGACTTGCTTCGTCAAAGGGTCAAACTCCCCTTCAAAAAAGAGCTTCTACAGAGATAAGTTTGTTTTCATTTTATTACCGAGTCTGCCAAATCTGCTCTTTTTCATATTGAATTCGGTATAGCTCCATATACGAACTTAGTGCATGTAAACATCTCATTAATCAACCATATTGATGTATCAGCTTATAAAATTTGGTTAGTATAAAATTTTCTAAGTTATTCACATTCGGTGTCAATTAGACGCCGGTTGTGCCAAATTTAATAACTTAAGTCTTAAACTCGGCCTCCCCTTCGGTAGCCTAGTTTAATAGGTTAATATCATTTTTTGGCACATCTGGCATCATCAGATGACACCGGATGTGTCAAATTTAATAACTTAAGTATTAAAGTCGTCCTCCCCTTAGGTAGCCTAGTTTAATACATTAGCATCATTTTTTCGCACATCCGGCATCATCAGATGACACCGGATGTGTCAAATTTAATAACTTAAGTATTAAACTCGGCATCCCCTTAGGTAGCCTAGTTCAATACATTAGCATCATTTTTTGGCACATCCGGCATCATCAGATGACATCAGATGTGTCAAATTTTCAGAAGTCAGGTTTAATTGAACTAAATCAAGTTTTGGCACATCCGGCGTCGTTGTATGACACCGGATGTGTCAAATTTAATAACTTATTTATCAAACTCGGGCTTCCCTTAGAAGACCTAATTTAATAGATTTGAATTAATTTTTGGCACGTCCGGCGTCATCATATGACACCGAATGTGTCAAATTTTATAAGGTAGTTATAAAAATCGGTCTTCCCTTAGGAGACCTAATCTAATAAGTATGTTCCATCTTTTGGCACATCCGGCGTCATCGTATGACACCGGGTGTGTCAAAGTTAGTAAATAGAGTCTCAAACTAGGTCTCCCCTTAGGTGACCTAGTTTAATAGGGTTGAATAAAATTTTGGCACATCCGGCATCACCATATGATACCGGATATGTCAAAAATAATAAGTCTTCTAATTTAACTCCCGTAAGTGACCGAGATAAAGAAGTGCCAATCTCCTTTTGGCAATTTTCAATGAATTAGGGTGAGTTTAATTTATAACAATGAATTTTTGGAACATTCGACCTTTAAGTACTTTTACTCTTCTACTTACTTATCTCATAGATAACCAAGTTAACCATCCGTGAATGAGCTTTTGGCACACTCGGTGTCTTAAGGTCTTACAGACTTGTGTTGACGAAGTTTTTATTTTTCACTCCTAATCACCTACACTTGGTTTATTTTTCAATCAACAAGGAGTACCCGAACTTCAGTGCTGGGTAAAGAAAAGAAAGATGACAAAAAAGAAAAGGATAAGGGGAAAGAAAAAATGAAACCCATCCCCATGAAGCTCAAAAGAAAAGACATTTCAACCTCTCCTCTCATCACCAAACCCTCCAAAAAGTCAAAGCCATCTGCTTTGATCAGTTGTGAGTCTTCAGACTCTCCTTCTCGGCCTACCAACATTACTCCTCCTCCCGAGGCCCAATACACAAGGAAGGATAAATCTGCTCGTTCCTCCCCAGCTGTCCCTCCCTTCGAAAATCCCTATGAGACGGAGGACGGACTACTGGCTCCATGGGAGCAGGATGAGGCCAGACGTGCTGGTCTCACCATTGGTGGAACACAAAAGGATCCTTCCTTAAAGGACCCCAACGACCTTCCCCCTCTAGACAAGGACCCTGCAGCCGGTATGCAGGAGGCTATTAGAAACAACATGCCTCTTGAGTATGTTGAAGCTGCTATGGCATCAGGTACCAATTCATTCATCATCTTGTTACTACTGTGTCAAGTACTCGGTCTGGAGACTTCATTAGGTCTCCTAGAGATCCTCGTGCCATAACCATTCCCTTTCCAACTATAGATGTTGCTGACTCGGACAGGGACTTCCTTGACGAAGAGTGTGACGTCCCTTCCACTTCCAAAACCTTTGACTCCAACTATAGGAAGGGAGTCATTAGAGAGATTCTCCGCTGCGGAGACAAAGAGTTCAAGGAATCCCTTAGAGGGATTCTGGACGAACAGCTGGGTCCATGTTTCAACAGCTGCATGGAGGTATAGTCTCCAACACTTAGAAAAATTTATTATTATTATTTATTATTATTTTTTTTATTTTTTATTTTTTTTTGCAAACTTTCATTGTTTTTGTTCCTAACTTGTGGTGTTACTCCTTACAGATCATCTTTCGACTTCAATACCTCCAAAAGATGGTGGCTCAAACGAAAAAAGAGAGGGCCAAAGCAGCAAAAATGCTCACCATCTGTGAAACCTATCTGAGTGAACAAGTTCAGAGAATCCAAGCAGAGAATTCTCATGTTGTGAATGAGCTGTCAAGATCACTGGGTGTAGCCAAAGAGAAAAACCTAGTAATGGCAAAAAAGAACTTGGAACTCTGGAATGAGTTGGAGGAAGCAAAGAAGAAGGAGATGAACTTTGAGCAGCTGCAGTCGGGTAAATTTTCAGCGGAGTCTAAGGCCGAGTCAGCTGCCAAAAGAATAGCCGAGTTGGAAGAGCAGTTGAAGGCTGCCAATGCTAAGGTGGAGGAGGTTGAAAAGAGGAAGGCTGATGAGCTGAACTAAGCCGGACAGTTTGCTGTTCAAAAATATCTGGAAGGAGAAGAATCCACCAGACAAAGGATCTCTGAGGCTTGGAAACTTGGTCTGAAGGAGTATGTTCCCTACCAATACTTTGAAAAAAGATTGGACTATGCTACCCGGGCTCACCTGGCGAAGCTATGTGGAGACGCTCCCTCTAATCCTTTCAGCTTCTCAGATGCCGAAGATGAAGATGATGAGGAAGGTGGTGCTGAAGCAGATGATGGTGGGGATGAAGAGAAGGACAAGAATGAAAAAGAAGTTGGTGTTGGAGCAGACACCGCTCTCTCTACCACTGTTATCAACCAACACTAACCACCCCTTGAATATTAACTTCTTTGATTACCAACTTATTGGCTTGTATAACTCTTAACAATCTCAATTTTTTTGTTGGTTTTTATTCCAACTTATTGTATCATGCATTTGTGCCTTCGTGCATTTTTATTTGTGAAATTTGATGCCTTAGAATTGCATCTCTTATCTTTCTTGGTTTTATTTTCCATGATTTTATATATCAAATCAGCTAGATTTTGGGAGTTCGTAAGACCTTTAACCATTAGTTTTCAAGTGTTATACTTTAAGGAAGTTATACTTTTTTACCTTCTTCTAAAAACTTATTGAAGAAATTAACAAGCACATTTACTTATTTAACTTAGACACTTATAAACTATCTTATGCCTTTCCCATGTATCTATTATGAGTAACATATAGGTATGAGTGCTTTGGATAGTTTACTGCAAGATTCAAACTTATAAGAACCTAGAAATTCCTATAACTCTGAGATTTCATAACTTTGGGATTTTCATCAAGTTAAGGACTCATATCAAATTCAAAAGTGTAACCGAAAGTTTAGTTTTTTCACTTACTTTCATCTTTTTAACTTAGAAAAACATTAAATAGAACTCCAAGCTTGAAAAGATATTAAAATCTAATATACTTAGAAAGCTCCAAGTTTTATCTCATCAGTGTACTTTAGTAATTGACAATTTCATAAAACGTCAAAACATATCATACTTCGCTTATAATCATATTGATTCATCTGGTGTCGTCGTATGACACCGGATGTTTCAAACGTAAGAAGTAAAGTACTAAACTCGGCCTCCCATGAGACGACCTAGTTAAATACGATTGACCCAAGTTTTGGCATGTCCACTGTCATCATATGACACTGGGTGTGTCAAATGTAGACACTTAAGCATTAGACACAGCCCCCCTTTTTGGTGACCTAGTTTCATCTGCTTGAATCATCTTTTGGCACATTTGGCATCATCGTATAACTCCAGATGTGTCAAATCAAACTATTTAGATATTAAACTCGATCCCCCTTTAGACGACCTAGTTTAAAAAGTTCAAATCTAATTTTGGCATACTCGGCGTCACCATATAACACCAGGTATACCAAACATAACAATTCAAGTAATAAATTCGGTCTCCCCTGTGGTGACCTAAATATGTACCTTAAACACTTTATTTTTATGATTATGAAAATACCTTAATATCTTGTGTTCAATGTTTTATTAACTCAGGTGCTTTTAAAATCACACTTTACTATAATAGTGAGATCCCTGAGTTTACAAATTTTAGAATTTGATTGATTCGTCACTCAATAGGAGTGATGAATCAATCAATCATATTGATTGCCCTTAAACTTAGGGATCGAAACTGATATTAATGTGTCTGTAGTAAGGGTTTTTCCCGTACTATAGACATGTATGGGGGAATTGCCCTATTAATGGCTTTATATGGGGGCATTACCCTATTAATGACTTTTTCCTATATGTAGGAAAGATTACAGATGTCAGGTTTTAACTTTGGTGATTCATGATCACTTACGAGGGTACGTGCCCTTATTTAGTAAAAAGACTCTTTTTGCTTTTAATTTCCAAACATTAACCTGTGGTTAATTCATGGGGCAATGCCCTTTTTCTTAAAGACCCTTGGTCATAGTTTTAAGACACTTGGTCAATTCTTTAAGGCTCGTAGCCCTACTTTCTTTGCCTTAAGTCTCATTTGCTTTAGCGACAAAGTATGAGTTTGGGATCTTGCCCTAGTCTTGCTTAGTAAGCAAAATGAGACTGTTATGGTCGATTTTCCCTGACTAGACTCGACCCCAGACGAGTCAGTAACCGTCAGTCCGATATTCCTGGAGACCGTTGAATAGTTCAAAGCAATTCTTCAGTAGTTTCGAAAGGTTGAACAAGTCTACTGGGAAGGTGCATTGAACCTGGACAAAGGTTAGCCTTCGAGGAGAAAAAGAGGGAAACCACTCTCCTATTCTTTAGGAAACGGTTATTAGCCTAAGAAGACCGTTGGAGGTGTTCTCTAGGTCTACGGCTATAAATTCAGCTAAAAAATCAGTCCAAGGACACGGGAGCAGCTCACTGAAAATTACTATTAAGTCAAAGCATTCGCATTGTACTCTAAGCAAAGTTTATCCTACGTTCATCATAGTGAAACGGTGGAATTGCTCCCACCCGCAGTTTTTCCCACTTTGGGTTTTCTACGTCATCAAAATATTGTGTCTTGTCTACTTTAATTCCTTTTGTTTTTATACCTTGCATCGTTACTCTTTACTCATCAAATTGCATAATCTATCTAGCCGTCGTAGTCCCAACCTAAGATCGTTCTAAGCGATTTTTGGCATAAACAATTTGGCACCCACCGTGGGGCCGACGACTAGATCTCGCTAAAACAACCTTTATATTTAAAGTTTCTAAATTACTCCTAGCATTCATCATGGAAACAACTCCTCCGACCATGATGAAATGAGAGACGCTATGATGAAAGCATACGAAGATTTGAAGAAACAACGTGAGAAAATGAAAGACTGGCCTCTGAAAGTCAGAAGTCCACGACGACCTTCGCAAGGAAATCGAATCTGTCAAAAGCAGAGCCCTACAGCCACCATCGAACACGGAGACGTGCCTCGCATGATGAGTCTTACCTCGGACGAAGAAGAAGACGATGACGCGCGCGAGGATCACGATCAGGAGCATAACAACGACGACCGAGGCGACGGCCGGGATGACGAGACAACCAGGAAGATAGCTCGCATCGAAGCCCAAAACGCCAAACTGCTGAAGATACTCAAAAGGATGCCAGGAGCACCCCTGCCCGTCGTAACTGAGGAAGAGGATGGATATGCCGCGTCTCCTTTCGTGGAAAGCATTGCTATGGCTGACATCCCAAGGAGACTAAACATTCCCCCTCCAACGAAGCTGTATGACGGCAGCACGTGCCCCATAGAGCATATCAACCACTACAAGCAGCATATGTGGCAGTACTCGATCCCACTTCACCTCCTGGAGCCTGTCCTCTGCAAATCCTTTGGCGCAACCCTGACGGGTCCCGCCTTAGAATGGTTGTGTGATGTCAAACGCGGAACCATTACTAATTTCAAATCTTTGTGTGACAGGTTCTATGGCAAGTTCGATGCCTCCAGGAACGTCGAGAAGCAGACCAGTGACCTGTACCGCATAGTGCAGATGAAGAACGAACCAATCCGCGACTATTTTGCCAGATTCAACAAAGAGATGATCGGCATAAAAAACTACGATGTCAGAACTGCGATTGAAGCCTTCAAAAGAGGACTGTACACAGACTCGGAGCTGTATCGCAACATGACTAAGTACCCGTGCCTGACGTTCGAAGAAGTCAAGACTAGAGCCTTAGCACAAATGAGACTCGAAGACGATATGGCGATCCGCAGGGCATTCAACCTGACTGAAGCTGAAACTAGTCAAAGAAGCAATAATCGACGACTTCAGCGAAATAACCGACGAGACAGACGTCGAAAACCTTACGACAGGCCTGACCAGGTAAACAATGTTAATAATGATAACAGAACTGACGCTCGTCCTGACTTTGACAGGTCCAAGAAGAACGATGCCGACACATACCCCGACATCAAGGACTACGGATTCTGTGTCGACATCGGGGGCGTGGTGAATGCCATCCAATCCCTAGGGAACGTAGCCAGATGGCCAAGGAGGAGTGACAAACCATCCGAAAACAAAGACAAGTCTCGATGGTGTGACTATCACGCTGACGACGGACACACCACTGAAGAATGCAATGCCCTGAGAAAAGAAGTGGCCTATTTACTCAAAAAGGGTTTTCTTAAAGAACTGAAGGGCAAAGGAAGCTCAAATGCCCGAGACGCGTCTGGACGAAATCCTCCTAAAGCACCCCCTCCAAACAAGGTAATCAATGTGATTTCTGGCGGATCTGATATTTGTGGACTAACCTATTCTGCAGCTAAGAAAGTAGCAAGAATGAGGACGCCCGAAAACGTCGTACCAAGCGACGCAGCACCGAGCCGCGACAAAGAGCTCGAGTCCATGACGATAGCCTTCGACGAATGCGACCTAGGAGATTACAGAGAAGAACATCACGATGGGTTGGTCATATCCCTCACGATAGGAAACTGTTTGCTAAGACGAGTCTTGATCGACGGAGGAAGTTCGGCAAATGTCCTGTTCAAAAGCACCATCGAAGACATGGGGATCGACGCCAACGATGTAACTCGCAGATCGACCGTGCTCGTCGGATTCAGCGGAGAAGCTCTCAACACCGTAGGAGAAATCGTGCTACCTACGTATGCCCATGGAATGAACCTGGCGACTCGTTTCAATGTGGTGGACTGCCCATCAGCCTACAATGCCATCATCGGCCGACCTTGGATTCACAGGATGAAGGCAGTCCCGTCAACGTACCACCAGACAATCAAATTTCCTACAAAGTGGGGAGTGCAAGAGATCAAAGGAGAAAGACAACAAGCTCGTAAATGTTACAGCACGACGATGAAGCCATCCAGGATGACGACGTAGCAATTACAGCACGGACCAGTGACGAAAGATCCTGACGAGCAGCAAGTTGACGAAGTAGCGCTGGATCCCAACAAACCAGAGCAGACGGTCAGGATTGGCGCGTCACTGGACCCAGGTATAAGAGCTGAACTAGTCAATTTTCTTAAGACTAACATCGATTGCTTTGCTTGGACACATGAAGATATGACAGGTATAAGCCCAGACGTCATAACACACAAGCTAAATGCCGACCCAAACTTCAAACCAGTCAAACAGAAAAGGCGCAAGTTCGCCCCAGAAAGAAACCAAGTCATCAACGACGAGGTTCAAAAACTTATTGAGACTGGGAAAATCAGGGAAGTAAAATACCCCGACTGGCTAGCAAACGTCGTGGTAGTAGCTAAGAAAAACGGCAAGTGGAGAGTGTGCATAGACTTCACGGATCTCAACAAGGCTTGCCCAAAGGATCCATTTCCGCTTCCGCACATAGACGCCATGGTAGACGCGACAGCGGGGCATGAATTGTTAACATTTATGGATGCCTACTCAGGATACAATCAAATCTTGATGCACCCGCAAGACGAAGAGAAAACAGCATTCATGACGGACAAAGGAGTTTACTGCTACAAAGTCATGCCATTTGGACTCAAAAATGCCGGAGCAACGTACCAACGACTAGTCAACAAAATGTTCAAAGATTTACTAGGAGAGACAATGGAAGTTTATATCGATGACATGCTCGTCAAGTCTAAGACAGCTAAGGATCACGTGACTCACCTAAGTCAGTCGTTCGACGTACTTCGACGGTATGGAATGAAACTGAATCCCACCAAGTGCTCGTTCGGAGTAAGCGCAGGGAAATTCCTAGGATACGTCGTCACTCAGCGAGGCATAGAAGCAAGTCCAGACCAAATCAAAGCTCTGGTCAACATCCAGTCTCCAAGGAACGTCAAAGAAGTCCAGAAACTCACAGGACGCGTCGCGGCCCTAAATAGGTTCATATCTAAATCATCAGACAAATGCCACTTATTCTACAACGTCCTAAAGAAAAACAAAGGTTTCGACTGGACAGAGAAGCATGAGGAAGCTTTACAGCAGTTGAAGCAATATTTAGCCTCACCCCCACTGCTGTCTAAGCCCGACAATGACGAGACTCTACAGTTGTACCTAGCAGTCAGTGAAGTAGCAGTTAGCGCCGTCTTAACTAGAGAGACGAAGGAACAGCAACTGCCAATCTACTACGTCAGTAAGTCTCTGCTTGACGCGGAGACCAGGTACCCTTTAATTGAAAAACTAATTCTTGCATTAATTACTGCCGTTAAAAAATTACGCCACTACTTCGAGACACATCAAGTAGTGGTAAAAACTAACTTCCCCATCAAGTCAGTTTTACGCAGACCAGACCTGTCAGGTAGAATGGGAAAATGGAGTATAGTCCTAAGCAGCTACGACATAAGTACCAGCCAAGAACGGCGATCAAATCCCAAGCACTCGCAGATTTTGTGGCGGACTTCAATCCTGAACTAAGCCCAAAAGCAGAACAGGAACTCAAACGAATCAATGAAGTGGCAGAAGAGGCAGTCTAGATAATGTTTTGCGACGGGTCATCAAATCAACGTGGAGCAGGTTTGGGACTCGTCCTAAAGTCACCACAAGGGGACATGATAGTACAATCCATAAGCTGCGATTTTAAAGCCACCAACAACGAAGCAGAATACGAAGCCCTCATAGCGGGAATGACGGTTGCCAAAGACCTTAGGGCGACTGGACTCAACGTATACAGCGATTCACTCCTAATAGTGAGCCAATTGAATGGGGAATTCGCAGCCAAAGATTCCAAAATGGCAGCCTACCTAACCCTAGCCAAAGAAAAAGCCAAGACTTTCAACCCATTTTCAATCAAACAAATCCCAAGAGACAAAAATAGCCAAGCCGACGCACTTGCGAATCTAGGCTCAGCACTCAGAAAATCTCCTTTCAAAACCATTCCCATGGTACACTTGACTAAGCCATCCGTTGACATGTCCCACGTGCCAGAAATTTTGGAAATCTCTGACGAAGCAAACTGGTCAACTACCTGAAGCACGACATCCTACCCGACGATCCTCAGGAAGCAAGGAAACTAAGGTTCAAAGCTTCTAAGTATACAATTTACATGACGTATTATTTAAATGTTCTTCCACAGGGTACTGCAAAGATGCCTCGTCGAGGACGAACAAAAGGCTATGCTGCAAGAACACCACGATGGCGAATGTGGCAATCACTCTGGAGGACGAAGCCTGTCTAACAAGCTGCTCCGTCTGGGATACTTTTGGCCAGACCTGAAGAAACATGCAGAAGAATACGTCGCCAAATGCGACAGTTGCCAAAGATACGCAAGAGTGACACATAGACCACCTGAAGAATTACATCCAACGCTTTGTCCATGGCCCTTCATGAAATGGGGGATGGACATAGTTGGGAAACTTCCCCCGGCACCAGGGCAAAAAGTGTTTTTATTAGCACTGACGGACTACTTCTCCAAATGGATCGAAGCAGGTTCATTTAGCCAGGTACGAGACAAAGAAGTCATTTCATTCCTTTGGACTAACATCATATGCAGATTCGGAATCCCATCAGAGATAGTCTGCGACAACGGATCTCAGTTCATCAGCGACAAGACTAGACAATTCTGCGACAAATGGAACATCAAGCTACGTATGTCAACGCCAAGATATCCACAAGCCAACGGGCAAGCAGAGTCGAGTAACAAAGTTATTATTGCCTCACTCAAGAAAAGACTCAACTCAGCCAAAGGAAGATGGGCTGAAGAGTTGCCTGCGGTTCTATGGGCAAACAGGACGACGCCTAGAACATCGACGGGACAAACCCCGTTTTCCCTAATCTACGGATGCGAGGCTGTCCTGCCATCAGAAGTACGAATCCCAACTGCCAGATACGGTCTCATGACAGAAGAACAGAATCAAGACGAGATGGCCTCCAACATCAACACGCTTGAAGAACTAAGAGAAGACGCATATCTAAGAATGGCGACGCATCAGCAGATCGTCGCAAAAAGTTTCAACAAAAAAGTTAAGGCAAGAGTATTCAGGATTGGGGACTGGGTATTAAGGAAAGTGTTCTAAAATACCAAGGACCCGACAGATGGTAAACTGGGGCCAACCTGGGAGGGACCGTATCAAATCGTCGAGATAGCAGGAAAAGGGGCGTACAGACTAGTCTCACGAGATGGTAAGACCGTTCCAAGAAGTTGGAACGCGACACACCTTAAGCTTTACCACTTTTAAGTCAAAAGTGCAAAGGTAACAAATTTTCTCTAAGTTTTCACTTCGTTTTACACTTCGACGAACAAGTACTGACTTAAGCATCGGAGGGCCGTTGGCAAAAACGCCAACGGCCAGTCCTAACGATGCGTTTATGCAGGACCTGCAGGATCTAAACTCCAGAGACTCGTCACGATGACACAGTCTAAGCAGTCCAACGCAAGTAAATATCAGACGAAGCACGCCAGAAGGTACCTAATCAAGGCAGAGCTTCGTCAGATATTAAGGGGCAAATATGCACATCTAACCTAGTCCCCCGATACGCTAGACCAGCAAGGCACCACGACGCCTAGTCTAAGAGCAACAATAATAAAGGCCTTGAAACGAGACTGAAAGTAACGTCTCGTCATCCCTTATACTTGCAATACGCAGATAAAAATGCGCGACAAAACGCATAACACAAGCAGTCAAAAACTATAGTATTATANACAAAATGCATAACACAAGCAGTCAAAAACTATAGTATTATATCAACGCAAGTGACTGAAAAAATCAAAAGCAAACACACAGCATGTCAACAAAAGCAGTCTAAACACACAAAAGCATTCNAACAAAAGCAGTCTAAGCACGCAAAAGCATTCAAAGGTGTTCAAAAGTCATAAAAACCAAAGTACTTAGTCGTTCCCATGAACGACAAAAAACACAAGTAAATTGTTCAAAAGGCCATACAACGGCCAACAACAGACTTAATATTCAAAATATTAAAAATTTAAATGCAAAGTGGCCAACAGTCATGCAACATCTTCATCATCTTGGTTCGTCTCAGCAGCAAGCTGGTCTGCGTCAGTAGAAGCAGGGGCAGACTCAGCAGTGGATTTCTGCTCCTCAACGGTCGCTTCTTCATCGACCAGATCAGCCATACTTCCGATTCCAGCCAGGTACCTGTCTAGTTCGGCTTGAGCATCCTCCATAGTCAGCTGTCCATCCACAAACGTCTTCAGGACCTTGGCACGACCAAACAAGATGTCAAGGGCCTTAGAATTCTTGGCATCCTCCTGAGCAGTGTGAAGCATCTCCTCCAAGTTCGCCACTTCTTTCTTCTTCTCAGCCTCCAGCTTGACCAAAGCGGCCTTGAGACTAGTCACTTCAGCCTCGGCCTTCTTCGCCTTCTCCTTAGCCGCATTCAGAGTAGCCTTAGCAGACTCGACATCCTTCTCATACGAGACTAGACGATCTCTTGTAGCAAGAGTATCTTGGAGAGACTAAACAAAGCAAAAACAATTTAAACAAAGGAAATCCGGTTAAAGGCAAACGAAACACAGTAAAAGGAGACGAACTTACATGTAGCTGAAGATTGATGGCTTCACTTATCACTTCAGCAGGAGTCATCTTCTCCAGACGCTTCTTAGCCGCCGGAACTAAAAGCTTCTCAGCAGAAGGCCAGATAGAAGTAGTGTCAGCCATTTCAGCCAAGAAATCCTCAGGGAGCGTGATCAGCAAACCACGGCTCTGAGATGACGAACTCCTTATGGACGCCCCTCGCTCAAACCTTGGAGGAGGAGGACGAACCAGATTAGGTTTCGTCTCAAGAATCTGGACGTCAGCGGGATCAGAACTCAGTTTCTTCTTCTTCGAAGCACGCTCAAACATCTCGTCCATCGACATCTTGCCACTTGCACCCTTACTAGAAGCCGCACCTGAAAAGCAAGACGAGTCTGCAATCAGAGCAAATAGAAGATAACCGCAACAATAAAGAAAAAATGGTCGATACACACGAATACCTGAAGCCATGTCAGGATCCTCACTAGCAGTAGCCGTGCTATGCTCCCCCTCTGTCTCGTCTTCTACTACGGTGGGACGAACAAATGTACGATCCTCGACGCTGAAAGCACTAAAGAATTCTTCTACTTTAGCAGCACTGTCAGCCTTAGGACGCAACGAGCTTGAGCCGATACCTACAAGAAAGGAAAACATAAGCAAACAAGTCAATCAATTGGAAAATATCAAAGCGAAACGAAGGGTCTGTACCTTCAAAACGCCACTAGTCTGGAAGCCAATTCACAAACGCATCTAGAGACGATTTCTTCACAAATACAAAACGGGGACGCCAACCCCTGTCGTTGGAGTAACCCGATTTTTCCACCAACGGACGAGCACCACGCTTTAGCACCAACGCACAGCTTTTATCTTCTTTCACTTGAATTTTGTAACAAACCATCAAATCAAAAATATTAAGAGGCTTCGTCGCAAGAGGGTTAAGCCCTTCTAAGACATGCAAGACCCTCCAAGTTTGGGGCATCAGTTGGCCGGGTCTGACCGACAAAGCCTCCATCAACGCCTTGGAAAGAGGGGAAAACTCATAATTAAACCCTAGTTTAAAGGGATATTCGTACATCAACACGAAACCTTCTGGGCAGTCGGCAGCAGGTCGCGCCCCCGGAACCTCGATCACCGCCTCCTTCGGAAGACCAGCAAGAGCCCTAAAAGCTTCTACCCCCGTCTTGTCAATTGAACTCAGAGGCTCCGCCTCGGAAGATTTCTCCTTCGACTTCCCCATTTTTTCTAGAAGTCTAAACGAAAATCTAGATCTCTTTGGTAAAGCAATTCTACTAGACATCCAAGATACAGCTCAATGGAAGCAAAATTCAAGAAGTAGAAGAAGAAAAATACCTGAAAATTTGTTGAAGAAAGGATCAAAGATCTAGCACAATCACGCCTCTCAAAGTACAGCTACAGTAACGACGCTCCTCCAGATTCTTCTTTTTTGTCAGTTTAAATTTTTCAAATTTTTTATCTTTTATTTTTTGTAATTGTAAAAGTAAAAAGTAAAAGCCATTTATAGGCAAGTAGTTGGGGAGAGCAGTTATTAGGCACGGTTACCAAGAGGTAGTGGGAAGTTACTTTGTGAAAGTGGGATTATAGCTCTTCAACTACCAAGTTGCCGAGTCAATAATCCGGGGCAAACTGTTATGGTCGATTTTCCCTGACTAGACTCGACCCCAGACGAGTCAGTAACCGTCAGTCCGATATTCCTGGAGACCGTTGAATAGTTCAAAGCAATTCTTCAGTAGTTTCGAAAGGTTGAACAAGTCTACTGGGAAGGTGCATTGAACCTGGACAAAGGTCAGCCTTCGAGGAGAAAAAGAGGGAAACCACTCTCCTATTCTTTAGGAAACGGTTATTAGCCTAAGAAGACCGTTGGAGGTGTTCTCTAGGTCTATGGCTATAAATTCAGCTAAAAAATCAGTCCAAGGACACGGGAGGCAGCTCACTGAAAATTACTATTAAGTCAAAGCATTCGCATTGTACTCTAAGAAAAGTTTATCCTACGTTCATCATAGTGAAACGGTGGAATTGCTCCCACCCGCAGTTTTTCCCACTTTGGGTTTTCTGCGTCATCAAAATATTGTGTCTTGTCTACTTTAATTTCTTTCGTTTTTATACTTTACATCGTTATTCTTTACTCATTGAATTACATAATCTATCTAGCCGTCGTAGTCCCAACCTAAGATCGTTCTAAGCGATTTTTGGCATAAACAATTTAAGTCATATTATTACATACATGGGAATATAGTTTTCATTAATTATAGCTCGTAGCCAAGTCTAATACAAACATAAACCCATCAATATGGCCTTAGCCTTCTCATCTGATTTCACAACTCAACGTTACATGTAATACTTCTTCAAATTATTAGCATTCCAGGTCCTTGGCAACTCATACCCATCTATACTCCTAAGTTGATAAGTACCATCTCGAACAACTTCAATAATTTCATAAGGTCCCTCCCAGTTCGGATTCAGCTTGCCTTGCTCATTAGCTCTTCCTATAGCTTCCATTTTCCTCAAAACCAAATCCCCAAGCTTCATCGGCCTATGGTTAACCCTTTTGTTGTGTTCTCTTGCCATCCGATGCTTGTACATTTGTTGTCTAAGCAAGGCATTGCCCCTTAATTCAGGTAAAGTGTCAAGAGCAGCTTTCATCAATTCCCAATTTGCGTTCTCATCATAGATCATTACTCGGAGAGTGGGTTCACACATTTCAATGGGAAGAACAGCTTCGGCTCCATACACCAACATGAAGGGAGTTTCGCCCGTTGAATTCTTAATAGTTATTCTTATTGAGCACAACACGTTATACAACTCATCAACCCACAGTCCTTTTGCTTTCTCAAGCTTCTTCTCCAGTGCATTACTGATTATCTTATTGAAAGCTTCAACTTGTCCATTGGCTTGAGGATAGCCTACAGAAGCAAAGTTAGCAGAGATGCCCTGGTCTTCCAACCATTTTCTCAATCGTGGTGTCTCGAACTGCGGACCATTATCAAACACAATAGATTGCGGAACTCCAAATCTTATGATGAGGTTCTTCCATATAAACCATTGTACATCCGTGTGCTTGATATTCTTCATCGGCTCTGCCTCCACCCATTTGGAGAAGTAGTCCACAGCTACCAACACATACTTTCTTTGCCCCGAGGCCTGAGGGTATGGCCCAAGGATGTCCATGCCCCACTTGGAAAAAGGAAGCGGACTGATGATTAGGCTTGAAACATTAGCTGGTTGGTGGTGCAAATTTCCATACATCTGACATTTCTTACATTTCTTGACATAATTCATAGCGCCTTGCCTCAGTGACGGCCAGTAATACCCTGTGCAAAGCGCCTTTTCAGCTAAGGCTCGTCCCCCTATATGAGACCCACAAATTCCCTCATGAATGTCTTCCAAAACTTCTTTACCTTGCTCGGGAGTGATGCACTTCAACAGCGGATGCGTAAACGGATGAGTAAAAAATTTCTTGTATAATTGCCCTTGCAATAACACAAACCACACATCTCTGGCCTTTACATACTTAGCTTGTTGTGTATCGGCGGGCAAAGTTCCATCTGTCTTATAAGCAATGATTTCATCCATCCATGAACTTCCCCTACTAATGAAGTTTACATCTCTTTCCTTGTCTATACTCTTCTTTTCCTTAACCTCCCAAAAGACAGTTCGGGGTGAGTCTCCTATAGCAAAACTAGCTAACTTGGATAGGGCATCGGCCTGATTGTTCTCAGATCGGGGAACTTGCGTTAACTCAAAACTTTCGAGTTACTTAACTTCTTGTAACATTTGTAAATATTTGCTCATGCCCTCATCACGGGCTTCATACTCTCCCAAGTATTGACTCACAATCAGTTGTGAATCTGACATAGCCTCTATCTTTTTAGCACCACCGGCTTTACACATCTTAATTCCTGCAATTAAGGCCTCATACTCAGCTTCATTGTTCGAAGTTTGAAATTTGAACCTCATTGCATACTCATACAAATCTCCTTCAGGGGATTTGCATAAGATTCCTGCTCCACACCCATTTTGGGTGGATGACCCATCAACATGCAGTGTCCAGTGATCAATACTTGGCTTCTCGATATGTGGCCTGGTCATTTCTACAATAAAGTCAGCAAATGCTTGTCCCTTAATCGCTTTCCTAGGTTCATACGAAATCTCAAATGAACCCAACTGGATAGCCCACTTAAGCATTCTACCAGAAGATTCTTTGGTTAGGCATGACTTAAGTGGCTGATCCTTGTAAATAATTATTTGGTGGGACAAAAAGTAGGGCCTAAGTTTTCTGCTTCCTAAAAACAATGCTAATGCAAACTTCTCAATCGTGGCATATCTCAATTCAGCTTTCAGAAGAATATGGCTGACAAAGTAAACTGGTTGTTGAAATCCGTCCCTCTCAACCAACAGGACACCCGAGAGAGCATACTCTGATATAGCCAGATACATATAAAAAACTTCCTTTTCCTTGGGGCTTACCAACTTGGGAAGAGAATGGAGATGATCCTTTAATTTAATAAAGGCTTCCTCAGCTGATTGGGTCCATTCAAACTTGTTGGCCTTCTTCTTGATCGTATCAAAGAAGAAATGGCACTTGTCTCCTGCCCTCGACAGGAACCTTCCCAAAGCTGCTAAACACCCGGTTAACTTCTGGACTTCCTTAACACTCCGGGGAGATGTCATGTCTAACATGGCCTTAACCTTGTCTGGATTGACCTCAATCTCCCTCTCATCAACAAGGAATCCGAGAAATTTGCCCGATGTTACACCAAAGACACATTTTTTGGATTCAATCTCACCTTGTATTTTCTCAAAGTTTCTTTCAAATCTACTACATGGTCCTTAGACTCTTTACTTTTAACAATCATATCATCAATATATGCTTCCATGTTCCTTCCCAACTAATGCTTAAATACCTCATTGACCAATCTCTAGAAGGTAGCCGGAGCATTCTTTAAACCAAAGGTCATTCTGGTGTAGCAGTACAGACCTGTTTTCGTAAAAAAAGCTGATTTTTCCTGATCATCCTCCTATAGAGGAATTTGATGAAAGCCAGAATAGGCGTCCATAAAACTCAACAGGGCATGTCCAGCCATAGAATCAACTAGTCGATCGATCTTGGGCAAAGGAAAGCTATTCTTAGGGCATGCCTTGTTTAAGTCTGTGTAATCCACGCACATTCTCATTGTCCCATTGGGTTTTGGCACCAATACAACATTTGCCACCCAATCAGGATATTAGCATGGACGGATGAATCCTGCTTCCAATAACTTTTTTACCTCCTCATCCGCAGCTTTGTTACGGACCTCACCAAGATTTCTTTTCTTTTGCCTGATAGGTCTCATTTCAGGCTTAACGTTAAGTTTATGAACAACTACCTCGGGATCAATTCTCGGCATTTCCTCAACTTCAAATGCAAAAATATCTTTGTATTGTCTAAGTAAGGCTCTTATCCCTTCCCTAACATGTTCGTCAGGTGCCTGTCCAATTTTGACTATTCTATCAGGCTTTATCTCATCCAACACAAAATATTCATGTTCACCTCCAGGTTGAGGTCTTGGGAGTTGATTTAAGCTATGAACAGCCATTACTTGGTCCTTGGGAGCTTCTTCTACTTTCCTTTTCTTACTTGGTTCGCCACTTTCGCTTGACCAAGCTTCTACTTTTAATGTGGTAACATAACACTCTCTTGCCAGTTGTTGGTCTCCATGAATCGTTCCCACAGCACCATTGTTACACTCATACTTCATGAGCATGAGGTGGGTAACAATAACTGCCCTGACAGCATTAAGTGTTGACCTTCCAAGAATCACATTGTATGCCTGTAGCTCTTTTACTACAAGGAACTTGACGAACATGTTACGAGCACAATCTTTATCACCCATTCGAACTGGCAAAGTCACAGTTCCCAATGAATTGATAATTCCACCTCCAAACCTAATGATGGGATGGTGGATTGGTCCTAACTTCGATGAATCATACTTCAATTTTCTCAAACAGTTGTAACTGATTATATCAGATGAACTTCCTGTGTCAACAAGTACTCTCTTTACCTTCATATTCGTCACTTTCAGCTCTACTACCAGGGGATCATCATGGGGTGTTCGAACTTTGCCCCGGTCCTTGTCACTGATCATTACTTCCGGGAATTTAATCTTAGCATCTGCCCCTGTCTCGGGTGATGATTCCCCGACTAGGCGTCGCACATATTCCTTACTTCCCTTTATTGTAGGACCTCCAGCAGCAAAGCCCCAAAGATTACATAGACAACATCTTCTGTCTCATAGCCCTCCTTTGTCACCTCATTTCTAGAGTCTGCCTTCTGCCTAGCACTCTTGTCAGAGGATTTGATTAAATGTTGACTAATTTTCCCTTTAGCTGCAAGAGCTTCCAGAGTTCTCCGAAGATTGAAGCAATCATTGGTATGATGCCCCACATCTTTGTGAAAGTAACAATATTTACTTGAATCTCGATCCTCTTTTGCACTTCTCAATGAGGGTGGATCATCAATATCAACTTTCCCTCGGATCTCCTTAAAGACTGGGTGGAGATCCTTAGTGAATTCAACTTTCGGCGTATCATTCGCCTTTCTCTTTCTGTTTTGAGCATTTGGCTTGTTTGATGAGCCAGTCATCCAAGTGGCATGTCTCTTCTGATCTTTGTTTTTTGATCCGTGGTCATTCTTCTTTTCTTCCTTTTTATCCTTGCAGGTGGAAGCACATAGCTCCTGCGCATGGATGAAGCATTCAGCCTCCTCCAGGATCCCTTTCAAGGTTTTACAATTTCTCCTGACCACATCAAACTTAAATGTTCCATCACGGAGCCCTCTAAAGAAGCTATCAAAGGCAACTCCTTTAGAGAGGTTAGGTATCTGCAATGATTCAAGATTGAATCGCTGGACATAGCTTCTTAAGGACTCTTTTTCGCCTTGCACTATCTTAGCTAAGTGCATGCTAGTCTTTTTCTCACGTTTATTGGCCATGAAATGATGTACAAAAGTTATACTCAATTCATGAAAATTGTTAATAGACTAATCTGGTAGAGTATTAAACCACTTCTGCGCTATTCCCTTGAGTGTTGCCGGGAAATAACTGCACCAGGTTGCATCATCCAAACCTTGAAAATACATCAAGTGTTTGTAGGTTGCCAAGTGTTCTTCTGGATCAGTGGTTCCATCAAAAGCCTCTACATTAGGCATCTTAAACTTAACTGGGCGAGGAGCCATCATGATCGGTGCAGCAAATGGGTTTTTCCAGTTTAGAGACATAGAGCCCCCTTTGTCCCCAATGATCCCCGTAGGATCATTAGACACCTGCTTAGCCATATACAACTCCACAGGTCTTACTTTTTTTTCCCAGTATTTGATCATTTGTTCCCTTTTGGCATCTTCTGCCTTTTCATCTTTCTTCCTCTCAATCTTATATCTCAAATTTCCTTCATCATCATGCTTATCTGACTCAACAGTAAAATGGTGCGAATCTGACATTTCTCTGGTTGCAGATGAACCTAACGAGTCAGAACAATTCTGCTCTCGTTGGGTTCGTTTGGAGTTCAGGTACTCCCTTGCATCTTTACTTGATGCCCTTCTCTCATTAATAACTTCTCTAGCATCCTTGCTTGAAGTCTTCTTAGCCTCAAGATACTCTCTAGCATCATGAGCTAATGATTTCTTGAATTCAATGAAGGCATCAAACTTCGTCCTACTTGCATCTGTATACCATTTTGTCACTTCACGTTTAGGTTTAAACTTAGGAGTGACAGGATATTTCTTAAGTGTTCCCCAGTGTGTTTTGGGTGGAGTTTTTTCTTTCTTAATTCTCTCAACTTTCTCTTGGAAAGTGAGTCTTCCTTCTCCTTGATCTTCTTGATCCATCTTTCCTTTAAACTTTCTCTAACGGGGATCACCCTCCTCATGAGCTCTCTTGGATGAATGCTCCCGTAGAGCATCCGTAAAGGACTCCTTGAGACCTTCCAAGATACTCTTGAGTTGACCCATAGTCACGGGTTGATCCTCTACTCCTTTTCCCTTAGAAGAGCCAGCTCCTTGTCCGGTTTCATAGTTCCCGGATTGATCAAGGTACCGTGTTTCATCTTCGGTAGGAAGTGAACCACCTGTCATCCTCAGGTGCCCTCCCCTCAGACGACGCCAAATGATGTGGAATAAACACCTGGAGGTGTCCCTTTAGTTGATTACGCGGAGAGAGAACTTGAGGACTACACGTCAGATGGACAGATGTGGACTTGTTCACTCCTCGATATCCGTACCTTAGATTCCTGCAAAACAAGGGAATAAAATCCTTGTAGGATTTTTCCCCCTCCGATGCTTAAGTAGGTATGTGTATGAGGATTAAGGCAAATTAACAATAATTAACAACTTAGTAATCTAGAGAGGGAAGCTAGTGAGAGAAATTCTCTTTGTATGATGTAAGAATGAATGAAAAGTGAATGCCCACAAAATGATGATTTTAAGGGGTATTTATAGCCCTTAGGTTTGGAGGCTAACAATTAGGAGCATGACATTTGTCATTGTCTAATTGGTTGATAATTGATCAAGCCTCATGGGCTTCCACATCAAGCCTCAAGGCCCAAATTCTTCCTTTTAGCCTACCTTGTAACCTCAAATAAGATTGCGACAAGTGGCGGAGGTTGCTCTCCTTTTAATTATTTGTTGTGGACACGTGGCCCAATCTTACAACAACACGGGGCCGTGTGGAGCCCACCTTGGTGGTCTAGTCATTGCCAGGTGGCAGTGCCACTTGGCCTTTTAGTGGACACGTGGTCCAGTTGCTGGCTGACACATGGCTGTATCAAAGCTTGCCACATCAACTACCTTTCTTGTTGATTAAGTAATTAACCAACTTAAAAATAACTTCATTTCTTTAAAGTAAACTTTTGGCCAAATTAAACTGATCATAACATTCCAATTCAATCTTATAAAATTTATATTGCTAATCAACATGGAATGTCAATATAATATGAAATCATGCTTCTAATTAAACTTGTCATGCACATAAACTTCATGATTCGAACAAGCATAACAATATTTCATATAATCAAGGATCATCCAAGCATGAATTCTAATTCTTGTGTTTGTCTTTAGTACTTACGTACCTTGTAAAAGAGTGGTGCTCCGCCACAACTTCTAAAAGTTGACTAAATCAAAGTCTCCTACATAAAGAAAACCGAAACTAAATTAAAACCTTGTTGACTAAGTTCTACAACAACTATAAACTAACTTCTATACTGGAAACTTGTCCAAAATATTCCTTATATGGTCTCTATCCAATTCCATAGTACACTTTAATTATTTATTGTATGATTACTTGGTTTCCAGGACTTATTTATACTTTATAAAACCTTAACATAAATTTTATGCCACTTTAGAAAAGTGGGCAGCAATTTAAAATTACCAAAACTCCTTGAAAAACTTCAAAAACAACATAAATCAATCATACAATGTATTACTTAATTCATATGATCAATTCATGCTAATTACATACTTTAAAAGCCTAATTATTCACTTTATAAAATCTGGACAGCATGTTAAACATGCTTAAAATCGCTTTTAAACTTCATGAAACTTACTAAAAATCATATGTAACATCATAGAATTAATATGTGATCATACTAGCACAATATGAACACTTAAAACTTATTTTAACTTGTTTTTATAAAAATTTCAGATTTATTTATTAACTTTAAAGTCATGAAAAACTCATAAAAACATCATAAATTCGTGGCAAAACTCTTCTATAATCAACTAACATACTTATGAAACCAATCTATGCTTTAGAATAATTTTTTCATGAGCCAAAGCATGTTCATAATATTTATTCTATTGAATTTCATGACTACAAAGTTTGGACAACAATTTATTTTATATTCAAAGCCTTTAAAAATCAATCTAAACTTCATAAAATCATCATAAACATAACAACTCATGATCATAATATTGAAGTTTAGGTCATAAAAACTCATAAAAATCATAACTTCCATATTTTACAAACCCTAATCTAAAATTTCATGAACAACAAATTAATTCATGCCTTAAAACAGATCATAACTTTATTAAAACATGATTGAAACTTATAAAATCATGATTAAACATAAATATGAATATGAATTTGCAAGATTGATTCAAAAAGAAAGAAGGAATTTTGTTTTTATAAAAGTCCGAAAATAGGGGAGGTGGTCGGCGGTGGCGCAAGGCACGAATCTCGAGGCACACAATCTTCCCTCCTTTTTTTCCGAAAAACCGAACAAATTTTTTTTCGGAAATTCCCTCTCCTCTTTTTTTTATCTTTCTCTCTCTAAATTTTGGAATCCTAATGACAACTTATGATAAATGAAAACTGAAAATTTGGGTTTTAAAGGGTATTTATAGGCCCCAAATTAAAGTAGAATTTGGAAAAACCCATACTTATCCTAACAAGTGGAAATTACCTTTAGGCCCTTGCCTCAATATAAATCAGGAAACTCTTGAAAATTACAAAATCTAATACAAGTTGGTGTTTAATTGAAAATGGAAAGCCTTGCATAATCAGTTCACAAATTTTAGTTTCAATTTCATTGGTAGTCGAACTTTGGAATCAATACCCACGGTGAATCAATTAACATAAACCCACAAAAGGAATAAATAAGGAAAAAACCATTATACACCTGCTCAATTGTTCATGGCAGAACTATACAAGAACCCAAACAAGGAATCACCCAAAAAGAAAAAGAAAAAAAGAAAATCAATGAGGTACCAAGCACTATATATTTCTAAAATTTGAACAAACTAATTTAGATCTAAATATTCGGAGTTGAGGAACTCAAGCCGTAACATCTTATAACAAAAATCAAGCTAACAACTAAATTTATTACATCAATCTTGGTTCACCAAACATCACACAACAGTAGTAATTGAACGGAAAAAACACAAGAAATTGTACCTGTTCATGTTGTTAAAATTTGATGAAGCAAGCAATTCCTCCGCTGCTCCCTCGCCTGTCTTCATTCCCCGAACACTACAGCCCAAAAGCAAATCACAATCATTAAACCAAAAGAAATGACCGATGTACGAAAAAAGGGTTGCATTTAAGTTAAAATTGAAAGAAAAAACCAAAAACCATAAACAAGACTTCTTCCCTAGCCTCCTGCAAATTATGAGAAAACTCCTTTATTTCATATAAAATATATTTTTAGAAAGACGCCATGCTACTGTAAAAATAGAAGCAAAACATGAGTAAAAAGATTGAAACTTTACCACTAATTTCCTGTGATTTTTGCTACAATTTATATAACAAAGCAAGGAAAAACATAAAAATGGGTTATCCCCTCTACGTAGTAAGCTTTGTGATTTTGTGACCTTCTCTCTAGTCTCGCTGCTTTACTTATTAGTTATTCACCAAAACTAAAACACTTGTTAACATTGAAGAAAGAAGAGAGCTTATTTTATTCAACAAATCTATATCAAAGAATCACAACAAATGTTGCAACGCGAAAAGTCTTACTATTAAAGTCGGACCTATTTGCATGCTTAATCATCTCCAATTGAACTTCCATTTGCATCCTTTTGACACTCGATGCAAATTGACGATAAACAAAATATCATATTAACATGTGGTCAAATTTGCAATCGAAGATCAAATTAATTGATTAGATGTTTACAACCATAGCATCATTTTTTGATACAAAAAAGCAAACAAGAGATTATAAAATTATCGCGGTAACAGTTTAAAACTATTTTCAGATCGAAAATCAACATAAGCAATAATAATCAAGAAAGAAAAGTCAGAAGTGCAAACATACCAGAAAATGTGATAAACCAAGTTTTGTTCGAGAATCAAGAGAAGAAACCCAAACAAATCTGAGACCTACAAAAAAAANNNNCAAAAAAAAAAAAAAAAAAAAAAAAAAAAAAAAAAAAAAAAAGAGGAAAACCTAACAAATAAGTGGGAAGTGCAAATCAGCATATATATATTTATTAATTACATTTCATGAGTTCAGATATTGAAAAGTAAAAATACAAAAGCAACAATTAAAGTAGTTTGTGATGGAAGAAACATATATGGTTACAAGCAACAACAAGCAGTTTGTGATGGAAGAAACATATATGGTCCCTTGTCATACCTATCCTAGCATACAACATGACGATTGAACATAGTAACAAACTCCCAATCAAGCAACACAAAATAGGTATTGCAACATATATAAGCACCTCTAAAGCTTTAAAATCAAAGGGATTGAAAATTATACCTTTCATAGAGATGGTGATGGAGCTAAAACCACCACTAACAGAATAATTTTAAAGAAACCTGGAGTCACGAATGTTAAAGGTAAAATCAACAACTACATCAAGAGTAGGGAGATGAACGAAAGGATTTCAAATGTTTAAACTCAAACACCTAAACAAAAAAAGTAAATGTTCAAATAACATTAAAGGTCGCAATTTGAAACACAAATTATAATTATAATTATAATTGCAAAACAATTCGTACCTGAGTAAATCTGAAAGTGAAACTAAAAAACAAATGAAAATATAGGAATACTGGTTAGTAGGCTGATGAGCTAGACGATCAAGGAAACCTTGAAGAAATATGTCTCACCTCCACCAACAGTAAACATTATGCAAGTCTTTTGAGGGCAAAGGAAGTGTAAAAAACTAATTCATAATAATGTGAAGTGAAAAGGGAATACTTCCCTTGGTAGGTCATAGCAATGTACTGATAGTTTGTTGATTTGTTAATCAACTCATATAGTCATATGGTTGGCTTTTTTGCTATGTCTATGCCTTCAGAAGCTACTGCCTATAAGCAGAAATTGCTGCATAGATGATCAAATGATCTAATTGCTACTGAACTTCTATTGCTAGTATCTTGTTTTTTTAATACAATAATTAATCCTATTATATTACTTATCTAATTATCTTCTGTGACACTTATGATATTACATGCTTATTTCTGCAAGCTCACTCCCGCCAAGCCTCTTTCAAAAGGAAGAGGGAGATGAGAATCTCTGCAATAGACAACCTTGGATTCTGCTTAATCTTATTTGTATATATAAGCTTCAAATTTTGAAGCATCTAATTTTTGATCCGATAGTCATTCACATGTAGAGCTCTGATATTTGACGAATTAGTAACAATTAAAAGCAATAGTTAGTAAGCTCTGTGTTCAACCTTGGTTAAAATACAGGGCAAATAACCATGTGTTATGCCTACATTTTTTTCCTAAGGGAAAAAGTATCCTACTATGAATGTTTATTGAAGTGTTTTAAAATGGAGGTGATGGTATATTGTTTTCCTTTTTTTTCAAAGTTGCTTTCGTATGGTTTAAGTATTTCATCATATACTCTATAAAAATAGAATTCATCAACTCATGTGTCATTTTGTTATTATTACTGATTCACTTTACTACTTATAATTTTTCGCCTATAATTGCTTAACGTAATTTATGCCTTTTGATAAAAAATCTGACACTGAAAACTAAAAAAATAAAAGCAACAAACTGATTTCACCAGAAAGGGTTGCAAGCATGAGCCAGATAAAAAATTATTAAATCTGAAACTGAAAACTAAGATAGAAGAACCAAAAGACCAAAATAAAAAGCAACAAGACTAATCAATGAGAAAGAGGGAAGAAGAAAGTGAAGCTTATTACTTTTTCAGATCTGATGAAAGCAAATTCAAACTGAAAATCAACCTAAAACAACCAAATTCAACACATATCACACAATTAATAAATTATCGAGTTAAATATCAAAAATCAAACTAACAATAATGAGAGAAAAATTAACAAACTTGAAATCGCAATGAATCAAGTTGAAGATTGAAATAAAACCCTACCAAAGCAGCGAAGATAGAATTGAGAATGCAATCGGGAAATAAAAGGGAAAGGGTCGCAAAAAGATGACAGAAAGGAAAGGGTAGCAAGAAAGTGATGGAAAGGATAGGGTCGCAACAAAAATGGTGGATGAGAAAAAGAGGAGATGAAAGTATAGAAAACCCTGACAGAGGCGGAAGAGAGACAAAGGAAAGAGGAGAGGCGGAAGAGAAAGAAACGAGAGGGTAAGAAAACTGAAGAAATGAAATGGGAAGGAATGAACGGATGAGATCAAACTGAACGAATGGCCCGGATGCAACACTGTTACATTGTTCATTTTCAACATTGTTTTGAGAAGCATGTTTTTTAAGGTGTATAGATAAAAGTATTACCCGAGCAACGCCGGGCCATTATACTAGTTAAATGCTAAATATGAAACAAGCATTCCATCTTTACTTCATACATAATTTATGTTAATATTGTTCACAAACAACTAAATAATTTGCTTTAAATATGCAATTGAAGCTATTACGACTCGTTTGTTCATAGAATAGTTTTCAATGAAATGATAACTCATGCAATTGTATTGGTTAAAGATCATCCTAAGTTGTCGAGTCTCGCGGATAATTTAACTATAAAGCTATCACAAAAGCTTATGATGGATCTAAAATATCTGAATTGAAAATAACTCATCGCTTGAAACAAAGTCAGGTACGCGAAAATATTCGAACTGAAATATCTAAACTGAAAATATCTGAACGACAACTAATTGAACTACAACCAACTGAATTTGAAACCAACTGGGACGATCTGAAATTGAATTAAACTATTTTTTGTTTATTTGTTTGGTTATATATTGAAACCAACTGTAACTGATCTAGTCTGATCTGAAAATAAACAAGTCTCTTGTAAGACCGTCTTACGGTAAGACCATGAACTACTTGTGGATTTTCTTTAACTATTAGGTTTATTAATTTAATTAATATATTTTTTTTGTCTAATAACATAGTTGTCTTAGCAAATAAGACCGTTTTATATAAATTTTTGTATATAAAATAATAACATCCTAAAACTAAATTGCAATGGAGTCAAAATTATTTGAACCAAACTGAATTGACACAAACTAAATCATTAAAAACCGGAATTGAAGTGATTTAGTGAACCGACAATCTGACATTGCTACTTCTATGTTTGAGCAAACCGCAAAAATATTCGGTTTGTGGATAACATCGCAATTCACAGCGTCGTTCATCCAAACAAAAATAAACGCACACTGCACTATTGGCAACAAACAAAGCACAATTTATCGGTAAACCGGAACAAAGATGACTCTACTTCTCTGGCCTCCATCACTTCCACACCATCACTCATTATCCGGCAACCCTAATCTCTCTCCTCGACCTATCTGTGATTACCGTCGCTTTCGCAAAGCGTCACAGTGTTTGGCAGTCGACGATGCCGATACCTTCACTGAGAGTTCTGGTTACCTGTTTAAACTGAGTGTCACAGAAGTTGAGTCACTTTCAGAGTACGATGTTACAAGAATTGGCGCAATTTATCGAAAGAAACCATTGATAATGGCGCGAAGGTTGTTTCAGATTGGTTCTACGCTTGGGAAATGGTTTGGATTTCGATATATTGATCGACTTACGGAAAGAGCAGATATCATGTTCAGGGTAATTGATTTATTAGTTGTTTTAAATTTTAATTAATCTTTGTATTGTAGTAGTAACGTAGTACATGATCTTATTATATATCTAATTGATAGTAATTTTGGTAATTTATTTGCCCAATTGCTATTTGAGTGGTTTCTGTATTAGTGTATTACAGAAGAGAGTTGAAGCGATAGTAGACGAACTTTATACTGTGTTGTAAACAAACTACTACTACTGGTTTGGAGGAATGGAGGTGCACACCATGCATGCACAAAATATGGAGTTTTATGTCCTCCATACAATAATTGATTTTTATTAATTCATATTAGAGTAAGAGAGCTATTAGTAACTTTGTAATTTGGAAAAGATACCTTTTGTTTAAAATTATAGTTTTATATTTTAAATATTTCATCGTATTAATGGATGAAATCAAAACATGAGTTAATGCCAAATTGGAGCAATGGAGGCAAAGGTTGGAGTGAAGAGGGTTTAAACTAAGTTGGAGTAAGAATGACTATTGGGAATGCCATTGTGGGACAAAGAGAAGGGCAAACGATGCTGTGGTGAGGTTGGTTGGAAAAGACCAGACACGAGGGAGTGATTCAAATATCTTGGTCCATTCAATGGTGATATTGACCAAGATGTGGCTAACAAGATTAAGTCAAACTTATAGTCGGGGTGGCTTAAATGGAGGGTAGTCATGGGATTGTTGTGTGATCGAAGCATCCCTTTAAAGTTGATGAGGAAATTCTATTGGACGACCATTGTTCTATGATACAAAATGTTAGGATTATGAGAAAGTGCACATTCAAAAAGTACGGGTCATAGAGATTAAGATGTTGATATGGATGTTTGGGAAAACTCTAAGGGATAGAATAAAAAATGAAAATATCAACAGGAAAGCTGGTGCTGCATACATTGCAAGCAAACTAAGGAAAACCACGGAGGCAAAGGTTGGAGTGAAGAGGGTTCAAACTAAGTTGGAGTAAGAATGACTATTGGGAATGGCATTGTGGGACAAAGAGAAGGGCAAACGATGCTGTGGTGAGGTTGGTTGGAAAAGACCAGACACGAGGGAGTGATTCAAATATCTTGGTCCATTCAATGGTGATATTGACCAAGATGTGGCTAACAAGATTAAGTCAAACTTATAGTCGAGGTGGCTTAAATGGAGGGTAGTCATGGGATTGTTGTGTGATCGAAGCATCCCTTTAAAGTTGATGAGGAAATTCTATGGGACGACCATTGTTCTATGATACAAAATGTTAGGATTTTAAGAAAGCGCACATTAAAAAAGTACGGGTCATAGAGATTAAGATGTTGATATGGATGTTTGAGAAAGCTCTAAGGGATAGAATAAAAAATGAAAATATCAACAGGAAAGCTGGTGCTGCATACATTGCAATCAAACTAAGAAAAACCACGTGTGTTGGTTTGGATGGTTTGGACATATGAAACGGAGACCTCAAATGATACGAAGATTGGAAGCGGAAGAGTGGGATAATGGATATCTCAAACGAGGTATAGGAACTAGAAAGACCGAATATGGCTTGGTTGCAAGGAGTTAGAAAAGATATGAAACAATTGACTTTACAGGAGATAGATGTTCTTGATCGTAGGAATGGAAGAGGAAAATTTATGTAGATGACCACATGGGATAATCAATTTTGGTTCTTGTTAGCTGACCCCAATTATGAGACTCCAATAATGAGACTAAGGCTTCGATTTAATTATTTGATTGATATTTCAAAAATTTTAGGATTTTTAGAATTAATATACCTTCAAGTAGATGAACCTTATTACGTTATAGTGTGTTGTACTACCGCTGCTACTAATAAGTTTTAATAAACTATAATTATATGCCTCACACATATATTAGTTTGCCACAACTAACTTGTTTGATAGAGATGTAGTTAAAACAAAAGTGAGGTAGTTACGAATGTGTTTTATGGTGCTGATGCGTATACCATAGCATCTTTTTTAATTCCATGCAATTTGGGTTTAGCCTATGGGTTTTTTCTTATCTCAATTGAGGAGTTTTTCCTATTTTTGGTTTAGTTTGTTAAGATATTTTCTTTTTTGTTAGTAAGATTTTTTTTTGTTAGGAAAAAAATAATACAACTTCCTTGTTGCACAAGGAATTGTGCTAGATTTTTCCTGGAATTTTAGGGATGTCTAAATTAGTTAAGATCATAGAAAAAAAACTTGGCCGTTCCGTTCCATATTGACCGTTCTATAACGGGTTTCAGACTCACCATTCCGCAAAACCCCGTCGTAGGACAGTGCGTTGAAATTCACATCAAATTAGCCGCAATGTCGTTATGTAACGGTGTAACAGCGTTCTGTAACATTTAGATGGCCATTACATTATTCTAACGCCCAAAGGAAAGTACGAGAAGAAAAAATAGACATAGAAAATAAGTCAAAGAGCGATTAGATCTAGATTACAACTCAACTTTGAATCTTACCTTGATTTAGTACTTAAATTCTAATGAAACCCCCAATTAATTTCGTTCAAGAACTTCAAATTAAACCGTAATTTATACGCCCTTATTTCAATTAAGCCCTAATATGCCCCTGCTGCCATGGCTTCGCACAAATGATACCGGTGAAATAACTATTTGTTCTCTATTTCCCCTTTCTCGTATCCTGTTTTTATTGATGTTCTCATGTTTGTTCCTCTCTACTTTTTCCTCTTTCATTAAGTAAAGTGTTCTCTTTTCTTTCTTATTTTATGCCTTGCTGGTAGCCTAGCAGAATCCTTGGTAAGGTACGCATGATTTTTAACAATTTTTATTAGTTTTTTAAAATAAAATCATTTGCATTAAAATAATTTGATTTCCTGTACTTAATTTATAAAGTTACAAGTATTTTTTCAAAAATTATAAATATTCATCTAGTGTATCTATAATAATAATGATAATAATAATGATGATAATAATGATGATAATAATGATAATAATGATAATAATGATAATAATAATAATAATAATAATAATAATAATAATAATAATAATAATAATAATAATAATAATAATAATAATAATAATACTAGTGTGAGACATAATACAATGTAATTAAAATAAAAAAGGAGGGAAATAAGTATAAATGTAGCTTATGTGGTTTTATTTTTTTAATAATAACACCGTGAAGGGCGTGAAAACTTCAATTTTGCCGTTACAAGCCATTACCGCGATAGCGGGATTGGGAACGAGGTTTTTTATTTTTTTATTTTATTATTATTTTTTTTTCTATGGTTAGGATTTGTTGCTCCCTCCGCAAAATACTTGTTACATTTCTAAAATGGATGTCTTTAATTACTTGCTACATATCTTATTTTGGTATTTGAGGCTCACATAAAATCTACCAATTCTACCCTTATTTTTGTCATCTAGCTACTTTATGCTTCCTATTTGACCCTTATTTTCGCCATTTACTTAATAAAAACTCTTACTTTTTATGGCCCCTACCACACATGTACATTTAACCTAAGTTTCAGTGAAATGTATTGTGTAGTAAGTATTTTGCGACGGGGGAGTATTAGTTTTTTAGGTTAACTAGAATTAGTTTGTATAAATATTCATGCTTTTTTTTTCCCTTAAGATTTGAGCTTTGAGTCGTATGATTCTTTTGGTTGAGGCCCTTAGATTTAAAAGGTGAGAGGTGCACCATGGAAGGTCCTTAGTTTTAAAAATATAAAAAAAATCCCAGAAAACCCTATTCCACCTTTCAAGTCAAGGTGACCTTTTGCCTAGGTGCCCTTTTAAAACTAAGTTGAGGTAATAGATTTGTGAAACCAAAAACACAAAGTTTTAACTTGCTGTTGTGGCTAACATTATTTTTACTATTCTAATATACACGTCCATCCATGATTCCGCCATAATTCGTCCATCCTTTACAAACTCATGCTCATAAATCCTTCACAAATAAGAACCCTAAACTAACGTGAGTTTTGGAAGTCATAATTAATTAATTATATATCTGAAGTAGAACAATTGGAGAGCATTAGAAGTGCCATTTAGGATTTTATTCTTTCTAAACCAATTGTGTTTGAGATTATTATTTTTTTTTTGATTTAAATAATTCTCATACCACATAAGTAAATTTGACCAATCATATTAAAGATAAAAAATATTAAATGCCACATAAAAAAATTTAGCTAGCGATATTAAAGATCATAATTAAAAAAAAAATCTCTCTAAATTGATATAGAGGATAAATATTGAAAGATTAAATTAATAGTGTAAATATAAATATATATTTTTAGAGATAAAAATTTATGCAAATATTAGTAATTTACATTGAAATAAATCTAACAAAATCTCGTAAGTCTATATTTTGTGCTACTTATATATTGCAATAATAATTTATAAGGGCACATGTGAATAGTGTATAATTGTAAAATAATAAGAGTATAAAAAACCGTATGTATTATAATTTATTAAAACAGTTAAAAACATTTGATGGTATAAAAAAGATAATTTCTATGATTATAGATTATTATGCATTAATAGATTGGTTTGATAAAAAACAGATAAATTTTTATTCATATCTTACGGAGAAAGGACTTTGTATTATTATTTATGTAAAAAAAGTTAATGAAAATTTACTTATCATATAAATATGAGTGTAATAAAATTAAACGAAATTTTATTTAATAATATATTGGAAAAAGATTATTATTTGTTAGAAAAATATGAAACAATTTTTTTAAAACAAAATGTTGTACAAACCCGTGCGGTGAATGCTATTATTACTTATACCCTAAAACTCACATCACCAAGCGCCCATTGTGCATATCACATCGTCAACATTTACTTTGCTATAGGCAGCAAACCAAAGAAGGGAGGAGTTCGTCGTTAAAGTCGAACAAAGTTTGAAAGAAAGTCATGCCCTAAAAGTATCGAGACAATAATTTGGAACTTCCATGAGATACTTTCATATTCAATCAATCAATCAGAGCCTTAATCGCAAAAATTGGGATTGGCTACATGAACCAAAAGATAATCCTTTCATGTGGTCATCCACATACATTTTCCTCCTTCATCCCCTGTGATCGGAACCTCACTCTCTTGTAAATCTAAAAGAATCATGTCGTTTATAACCCTTTCCCACGAAGTCATATCCGTCTCGCATGTCTGAACCAATGCAAGCGGTTTTCCCTTAATTTGCTTAGCAATATTTGCGACACCAACTTTTCGGCGTATGACTTCATTTCTGATTCTATCTCTTAGAGTGTTCCCGCATATCCATCTCAACATTCGCATCTCCGTAACTCCTTCTTTTTGAATGTGCTCCTTCTTGTAAGCCTAACATTCTGCACCGTAGAGCAACACTGGTCTTATGGCAGTTTTGTAGAATTTCTCCTTCAACTTTAACGGGGTGTTTTTGTCACATAACACCCTTGTGGCTGCTCTCCGTTTAAGCCACCCAGAATTGTGTATCACATCTTGGTAAATATCACCATTCTTTTGGATAAATGACCCGAGATATTTTGAACATTCCTCCATATGTAGGACTTTTCCGTCCAACCTCACCACCACATCACTTACCTCCCTTTGAGTCCCAAAGCGGCATTCCATATATTCCTTCTTACTCCGATTTAGCTTAAACCCTCTAGACTCCAACCTTTGTCTCCATTGCTCTAATTTACCATTATTGACCTTGTTACTTCCATAACCACTACAAAAAGAGAAGGACTTAACGCTGACCCTTGGTGCAACCCAATTGTTATAGGAAAGTCCTTAGTCAACCCACCACAAGTCCTAACATTTATGGACACCTTCCAATACATCTCTTGCCCACCAAAGTACATCTCTTGGAACCTTGTCATAAGCCTTCTCTAGATCAATGAAAACCATATGGGAGGTCTTTCTTCCACGCCCCATAGAACTCCATCATTTGTCTTAACAAATGAATTGCTTCCATAGTGGATAGTGGATCTCCGAGGCATAAAGCCAAATTGGTTTTCAGAGATGCTTGTGCATGCCCTCAACTTATGTTCTATCACCTTCTCTTATAACTTCGTAGTGTGGCTCATAGGCTTGATCCCTCGATAGTTAAAACAATCTTGGGCATCTCCTTTGTTCTTATAAACTGGAACTAAAGTGCTCTTTCGCCAATCTTGTGGGATCCTCGAAGTCTTCCAGACCTTGTTAAACAAATCTCTTAGTCAATCAATACCCACCTTACCTCCACACCTCCATTGATATACCATCAGCCCAACGCTTTCTTTGCTTTCATCTTTTGCAAAGCGGTCTCCACCTCTACCCTTCTAATCCTCCGCACATATTCCATGCTAATATTTTCCATATCCACTAACGTATCTCCTATGACCCCCCATCAGACCCAAGTGCTTTCTTTGCTTTCATCTTTTGTGAAGCAGTCTCCACCTCTACCCTTCTAATCCTCCGCACATATTCCATGTTAATTTTGTCCGCATCCACTAACGTATCTCCTGTGGCCCCTCCTTGATGCCATTAAACAATTCATCGAAGTAACCCGGCCGCCTGTCTTTTATGTCCTCATCTTAAACCAAAACGTTGTGGTTCTTATCTTTAACACACTTTACCAAGCCAATAGCCTTCCTCGCCTCCTGTCTTCGCTTTGCCATTCTGTAGATTTCTTTTTCTCCCTCTTTAGAGTCTAACCTTTCATAAACCTCTTAAAAAAAACCTTTTCTTGCGCTAGCCGGGTAGCTACCTTTGCCTTACATTTAGCATCTTTGTTCTCTGTGAAAACCGTAGCATTTGTATCCCTCAAAGTCCACCATCTTATCCTTAGCTCCCCTTTACTACATTTCTTTTTCCCATTGTCTTTCAAACGGATGGTCATCACCAATAGCCGATGGTGGGTAACAACACTCTCTCATGGGATGACTTTGCAATCTATACAACTTTGTCTATCCTCCCTCCTTGTAAGCAGGAAGTCTATTTGAGTTGCATTTGCTCCGCTACGAACATTTGCTCCGCTACGAACAGTTATTAAGTGGGAATCTCGTTTCTTAAACCAAGCATTAGCCACAATTAAGTCATTCGAATGGGCACAATCCAATACGGCCTTCCCGTGTGCGTCCCTTTACCCATACCCAAAACCCTCATGAACACTCTCGAAACCATCATGACGATCCCCAACATGCCCATTCAAGTCACCTCCAATATATAACTTCGTCATATGAGGGACACCTTGAACCACCTCATCAATATCTTCCCAAATTACTGTTTCTCCTTGGAACTTACTCCAACTTGAGGTGCATAAGCAGTGATAACATTAACAATCTCATTAAACACAACAACTTTACCCTTATCAACCCGTGGCTCTTCTAATAAGTCTCGATTACCTCTTGTGAAAGCTGTTCATCAAGGACTACATCTACTCCATTCCTAACTCCAACACCATGATTCTTGTCTTGTCCATCATACACCACCTTATACCCCAAAATCAAGCCGAGCCCCCTATCCAGTCCACCTTGTCTATTGAAGGCACATGATGCTTATTCGACTTCTCTTCATTACCTCCACCACTTCTGCTGATTTTCCCATTAGAGACCCCACATTCCAAGAACCAACCCGTAAACCAACTGGAGTCCCTTCCTCCTTCACTCTCTTGCACCAATTATAATCCTGTGTTTATTTGACACCACCCCCTGACGATGTGGCGCATTGCTTCGGGGCGACGACCTAGCAACCCTTGCATATTTATCACTACACCCAGGCGTGTGCAGCACATCACTGAGTAGGGAACGGCCCAATCCAAGCCCTTGCATATTTGACACCACATTCGGGCAATTTGGCGCGTCGCTTCAGGGCAACGACCTAGCAACCCTTGTATATTTATCACTACACCCGGTCTAGGAAGTACATTGCGTCGCTGAGTATGGAACGCCCCCTCGAAATAATCATTTTGGTTTATGTCATAAGATTTGACTAAGTTTTATGCTGGCTGTCGCTGACCTATCACAACCCTCCTCTTTTATCCTGGCTTGGGATCGGCAGTGGGTTTGGCGGAGTTATACTCTCATATTCAGCTATTGGAAATAAACGAGATTGCTCTATGTAGGATTTGTTCACCTAAGGAGTCAATTTGTTAACAAAGTAGAAGTATCTCATGAAGTATATACAAAAATGATATTGGAAGCTTTGCAAGAACATGCATCGCTGAAACCTCATATCATGGACAAATCAAAGAGTTCTCTATCATCTTCACGAGTTTGACTTAAAGTTAGCAATGGAAGATGTAATAGTGGCTAGACTACTCAGGTTCCACCTTGTATAAATTTTCAATTTTGGAAGTTGTTGATCATGGACTCTTACAGATTGAAGAAGAAGAAGAGCATGTAAACATCATCAAAAATGATGAAGATCATGATTCTAACGTGATGATGCCAACATAGAGAATATTATGGATGATCCACAACCACCTATAATGGAAGAAACAAGATACCAACATCATTTTCATGACTTTGAATTAATGTTGGAGCAAGAAGAATTTCAACCGAATGAATGTCTCAAAGATTTCAACCCAAAGATCCGATCGTAGAGGAGTTGAAAATCAATACTCAAGTTGATTGAGTTGAAATTGTTGATGTGCAAATTTTCGGAACTATAGTGCTTCTACATGGATCTAAGCATGAGTTTCATCAATATATTCGAAGATGAGATATTCCTAATTGCTATTTTCTGTTGTAGATTGAAACAAGCATACAAATAATTTAAACACGGGAAGATCGCAAGCATGATTATGTCTTGTGATGGTTGTATCTTATGATGTGTTTGTTGAGTCAAACAAATTGGGATGTCATAGATGCTACTCTTATACGTCGCATATGGATGATTTCATGGTCCTACAACAATTGGGTAAAGTGTTTTATTAAGAGGGGGATTCAGATGCATATTCAATAGCACCATTTTAATTCCATGCAATTAGGGTTTTGGGTTTTTCCTATCTCAATTGAGGGGTTATTCCTATATTTGGCTTAGTTTGTTAGGATAATTTCTTAATTTTGTTAGTAAGGTTTTTTTATTAGGAAAACATAATGCAACTTAGGAACTTACTTGTTGCACCAGGAATTGTGCTAGATTTTTCCTAGTTTGTTAGGGGTGTCTAAATTAGTTGGGATTTGTTAGTTAGCTCTCTAGGTTAATTAGAACTAGTTTGTTATTAAAATTCATGCTTTTCTTCAATAAAATTCATATTTACCTAAAGTTTGTTATTCTCCTGATACACACTTCCATCCCATAATTCCACCATAATTCGTCCATCTTTCACAAATTCATACATATAAATCCTCACAAATAAGAATCCTAAACTAACATGAGTTTTGAGAGTTAAATTCAACTTATATCCTAAAAATTTACATCAAGTGCTTTATTAATTGTTTAAATAAATATGTTATGGAGAGAGCCGATATTGTAGTTTTTGTATTTGGACCAAAAATTGCACAACAATATTAGTGTAACCTAATGGAGTTATGTCATGATCAAAGGACTTAACTGTGTTTGACACAACTACCTATGAGGCAGCCCTAAGAGTCCCACAAGATAGGGCTTTATGCCAAAATGAGGCCTTGCTATATTTCTATGCATAGGTTATATATTTAATGTTGAATATATTTAATAAAAGTAGTTGTGTTGACAGCACTTACCATCCTTCCAGCGCCTTAATTCTCTTACAACAAATTTAACTTGTTTTAATTATTTGGTCCCCCATCTCCCCCCTATTTTGTACAAAATGCATTTTCTTTCTTTGTTTCTTTAACAAGACTAAGTTAAGGTTTCAATAGTGAATAATGTAAGATGATTTTTGTATGTAATAGATTTATACCTAATTTTTTAAAGTTAATTTTACGCTACAAAATTACAAAGTGTTTGGTGAGAAGTTATGCTTTCAGATCGTAGACTTGTAGAGGACTTGTCCATGTAAGTAATGGGATGCGCAAAATTACAGCTCTTTGTGGTTGATCATCATATTTAGTTTAACCTTATCTACTCATTTGGTGTATATGTGCTTTCCTTTCCAATGAAAATAGATTGGATCATGTAAAGGTAGTTCAATATTCTTGTACTAATATGCTTAGCTTTTGTTAGTGTTTTAGGCCTGAAAATTCATTCATTGTAGTAATAATTTTCTATTGTTCAATATATACCATAGCAGTTAGGGGTCATCAACATGTGAAAAATTAGTAACTGGTACTCCAAAGTCGTAGTTGCGGCTGTTGAAATTGTGAAAAGATAAAAAAATTGCACTATAAAAAACGTTTGTAAAAAAAGAAACGAAAAGAAAAAACTTTTAGTGATAAAAATTGTCATTTTTTTTGAAATGGTTTTTCCTAAATTTTTGTAATTCGCTACAAAACTTTATATTCCCTAATAGTTTAATTTTTTGGTTACAAAACTGTATATGTAACAACAAAGGGCAGTGATGTAGGTGAGAGTTAGGGATGGTCCTAATAGATCCATCATTTGTAGAGTGGATCTAGATGCGATCCAAATCCATTGGGTTTAATTTTTAGAGATTTATATCTAAATCCAATGGTCTGGTGAATCATGGGTCCAAAATAGATCTAAAATGTGTCAAAAGTGTTTTTTTGATTTTGTTTATTCCTTTTTCACTTGTCATTCAACATTACTCATACAAATATGATAACCCAACAATATAATTACGAAGTTTTTTTTTTTATTTTTTTATTTTTTTATTTTTTTATACATAATTCCTAATCATCTTCATTACAATGTAAATAACATGACTTTAAAGAAGCTTTAATTAAAAATGTCAAGTCCATAATAAATTAGTAGCCATGCAACATAATTTGCTTGCAGAATCTAATCTCCATCTCAGCTTGAGTAAGGTCAACGACAACTGGGCATTTGGGCTTGTAATTTTAGGCTTTATTTTAGTTAATTGCAAGAGTATAATGCATGTATTATATATAAATATATATAATGTGCATAAAAAATTACTAGTTTTATTTATATATTTTAAAATATGGGTCCATGGGCCTGAATCTGTTCTAGATATGGATCAAAAGTGTTTAAACCAGATCCAGATCCAGATCCATTATTCCTGAGTAGGATCCAGATCTGACCCACACAGATATGATGGGTCTATAAAATTAAGGTCCATATCTATGAAAATGGAATCCAATTCAAGGGTTTGGATCAAGTCCTAGACCCTTGACCATCCCTAGTGAGAATATACCATCTTTCTAAAATCTACAAACTATATTTGCTAGCATCTGTTACAGATCAATAGTTTGTCTTTATTAGAGTTTGTCAGAATTTGGTCAAAACCTTAATATGTGTGGTTAAACAAAACACTTAGTGGTGCTTTGAGTTGATTGACCCTTAATAAGAGTATGCCATGCCATTTTCTAGATTCGAAGCGAGTTTGTGTTCTGAAGTTGACTTAGGTGATACTCCATCTATCCCAATTTATTGCTACATTAGAAAATGGCACAAATTTTGTAGGAAATTTATGGGGATATTTGGGACTATAACTTTATTGATAGATAACAAAAACACCCAGGTAGTTTGTAGAATGAGTGGAAATAATATACGTAGATGATATAAACATGAATTGGTAAAAATAGTTTAAGGCGTAGGGACCACTTGTTAGAAAGGGCATTGTAGCAAGTAATTTGGGACATTCAATTATGATATATGTAGCAAGTGATTTGGGAAGGATGAGATATAATATAATAATCATACATGAACATTTCAGGGTGTTGTATTGGTTGTTTTAGTGACAAACTTTGCACAGTGCGTGATGTTTCAGTTAACCTTGATAGTTTTTCTATGCGACTGTTTTGTTCTGCTGGCACGTTTAAGAAGTGTTTGTCTTCCAGGTTCGAGCCGCTGAACTTCGCAAACTTCTGGTCGAACTTGGTCCGGTAATTTTGTAACATGTTCTTTGGATTACTTAATTTTGTCTTTCATTTTTTTCATCCAACACTGTTTGTGCTTTTTTTTTATCATGTCTACATGCATGTCGTGTCACTTTATTAAATTTCTATATGGCAACTCAACTGTATGTGATGGACGGAAATCATTTAATGTAAGCTCACAAGATTTGGATGGTTTTGAATGCTTTTATGTTTTGTTTATTTTTAAGGTTTGTCTGATAAGTATGATTTTATAGATAGGTTCATTAATATTAATTTGTTCATTTCTAAAGACTTGTGAGTATTGATGATTTTTATGCTCAAGCTCTTTCCTTCCAACCCTATCACAGAATATCATTCTTTTAATTTGAACACTTAAGTCTCAAAGCTGGCCAAATTGGTTAAAATTTTGTAGTTTTCAAATGCATGCTGATATGATCAAAGACTACGGTTATGTTTAGTTTGTCTAATCTGGACTAAATGGCTTTGTTCTGATGTGATTTTTTCCATCTATCTATTGTGATTTTTAACTTTGACTGTAATTTTACATTACTTGATATGGACTTTTTTATCATGTTTGTATTGATGAGTACTTTCAAAATATGTAATTTTTATTGTTTCTTTCAATATGAACTTTATCACTAAATAAAAGCTAATAAGAAAATATGATGTAAACGTTTTTGAACTTATCTAAATTTTTTAATTGTTCAGCAGTTTTTTCAATAAGCAATTGAGTGCTTAAATAAGTTGAACTTGATTTAATTCTCTCTAGAAATGATTAGTGGTTACCTATGAATACTATGACTTACGGAGATGTAAACGTTGAGATAGATGTGCAGGAACACACAAAGGGATAGAATCAGAAATGAAGTCATACGCCAAAAAGTTGGTGTCACAGACATTGCAAGGAAATTAAGGGAAAACCGCTTGTGTTGGTTCGGACATGTGAGACGAAGACCCGGTGCGACGAGTGGAAGGGTGGGATCATGGAAATCTCAAACGAGGTAGGGGGAGACCGAAAATGACTCAGTGGAAGGAGTTAGAAAGGATATGAAGCTTTTAGATTTACAGGAGAATGATGTTCTCGATTGCTGGGGGTGGAGGAGGAAAATTTATGTGGATGACCACATGGAATGATTATTTTTTGGTTCATGTAGCCGATTGCAATTTTTAGGATTAAGGCTTTGATTGATTGATTGAATAAATACTACTAGAACCAATTTTAGGCCTCTAACCTGTGATCACCTTTTATCACATTGATTGTTTCCCAAGGCACTTGTCAAATTTTTCGAATTGCATTCATCACCACAAGATTATCCCAAGAAAGAAAAGACACTTAATAGTTGATACCCTCTCAATGGCTTAATGCTTCTCCAAATGGAATGACGCTCGAATTATGGATACTCTAGCTAACACAATACCTTGCACTCCTAGTTGGCTCCTAATTGTAAATCCAAAGGAGACTTCTACTATGTCTAGCTTAGATCCGTCAAAGCTATGTTGATAGTTTTTTGCCGGAGGAGAGTTTGAAGAAATATTTTCAGAATTCTGTGTCTTTTAGAGAATTTAATTTTCCAATTTAGAACCCTTAAAATAGGGGAGAGAATCCAGAGAATTGAGCAAATGTTTCCAGTAATGATCAGGTTCTATCATGGATGAGCTGTGGCCAACCTTTGCTTGATAGATTGGAGAGTATGTCTTTAGCTAAAGGTTAATAATGGGCACATGGCTGATAGTTAAGACTGAGGCGTTTTTAGTCGAAAGACCGTTTACACAGAATTTCTACATGAAATGTTTATTTTTTGGGGGATTTGTCGAAAAACCATATCAAATGATGTTATGATAAAAACCGTGGATAAAGGATTTGGCTGATTTTGTGTAGATGGGCCCCAATAGAAGTAGAGTGTATAAGGGATTGGATTTGTTGTAACGAAAATAGCTTGTATTGTAGAAGCAATCGAAAAAGGGAGCTCTAAAGCTAGTCTATTATAATCCCATTAAAATTTTTGAACTTGATGCTAAAAGGGCAATTATCCTTTTAAAATCATTTGCTATAGAGGAGGGAAAAACCATTGGTCTCTTAAGAAGTTAATGGACTTACCATTCCCAACTTGCCCCAGAATACCTTTCTTAGAGATTGGTCTAAGTTTCATGAAATTTCTTCATTGCCAAGATATGTATTTATTTGTTTGTTTGTTTGTTTTTTTTTTTTTTTTTTTTTTTTTTTTTTTTTTTATTTTTTTTTTAATTTTTTTTTATTTTA
>PYUH01000362.1:175155-185652 GCA_016808085.1 Suaeda aralocaspica | reverse complement strand
CATATTTATATGTATATATGTGTGTCTCCATTTATATATAATATGTATGTTTAAAAGTGAATAATCAAATAGTCTTTTTGTAATGTACTTTCTTTTAGCTGGATATGTATGTTTAAAAGTGAATAATCAAATAGTCTTTTTTGTAATGTACTTTCTTTTAGCTGGCTGAACCCATTAATTTGAAGGATATTTATATTTTTTTCAATAATTATTAGTTGACGAGCCATATGTATGTTTAAAAGTGAATAATCAAATAGTCTTTTTTGTAATGTACTTTCTTTTAGCTGGCTGAACCCATTAATTTGAAGGATATTTATATTTTTTTTCAATAATTATTAGTTGACGAGCCATATGTCTTATACTTGTATTGCGTAAGCCTTGGCCACCATATTTCGGCTTGCAAACCCTATCTTAACGAATGAGGTTAGGGGACTTTGATTCACTGGGCTTATTCCATTAAAAATTTTCAAAATTTTTATCTAATTCAGAAGTTGTTTGCTTTGGAAGATGAAAGCTTTGCATATGGTAGACCGACTTCGATGAATAGAAGAATTATTTAGTATCAATCGCCCTGCTTGTGTGAGAGAATTCGCTTTGCAGTTAGTGAGCTGGTTTATGCTCCATATAATAAGTCATTAAAATTATGATTGGAAACTTATTTTCCTATGACTGGCCATCCTAAATATGATCCTAGGGAGTGGGACTCTTTTCCTTGTAGTCATTTTTTCAAATAGCTCTTTCTGGAGTAATTTGTTGTGCACTGAAAATCCAACAATAATTGTCAAGAACTAATTTAATAGTTTCACAACTTCTCATTGTTGCTGTAGCAAATAATATCATAGTATCATCGGCAAAGGTCACAACAGGAATTCTGATCGTGTATTCCTACTGCTGACTTAATTTTTCATTTATTTAAAATTTTTTTTGGTTAACCAAATTAATTGGAATATTTTTGTCCCGCTGCAGGCCTATGTCAAAATTGCACAGGCTATTTCTTCTAGATCTGTAAGTTAACTTCTCTAGAAGTGCTTCTTTACACCAGTCTTTGTTGGCACAAATATTTTATTTCTCAAGTTAATCAATTTCGTAATTGTACTGCCAATCACCTTGTGCATTACATTTTTTCTGCCTTTCATTTTTACGTCTTGTGCTTCTTTCTATTCGCTTTCTTTTGATGCCTAAGGGCCTAGGGGCAGCTCATGACTGCATGCTGTAATAGCATTTATTTTCTGTTAGTATATGTTTAATTCTTTTATAGAGCAATATCATATGAAGAAAAAGAACTGAAATATAGTTTAATTAATGTTAAGAAGGCTTTTGACAGATACCAAGGTACAATTTTTGGTTTAAATTGAATCTTGTAAATATATCAGCATAATTAAAGATATGTATGATTAGTATGAAGATGTGACTATTATGTGAGGTAGAAGAGCATCCCCTTTACAATTTAATACATCAAAGATCTGCACCAAGTCATTACCACCTTGAAACAGTAACGGACAAGTTGACAAGATCTGTAATTGGTGAGGTTCCATGGTGTATGATTTTGTGGCTATTGTTTAGCAGATAGTTGTACAATTGTACAATAGCTGTTACTCAAGCTAGAACTTTGTAAACATCAATCGAAGACTTGAGAATGGATGCTTAGTTGGATCAACCAGAAAATTTGGTTTTTAATTGGTAGAGGCACTTACCAGTCCGAGTGTTGTAAAACTAAATGCAAGTAAATCACCTGTTTATCAGACTTGCTATTTAGAGCCTATCGTTAATATGGTGGAGATAGTGATCAATGATTTTTGGTAGAATTTAAGCCTTGATACTAGGATCATATTCAAATTTAATGCTCCTCTATGTATGAATGAAGAATGTCATAGTACTTCTGCTCATTATCTCATCTAGCTTTGTTGTGGGATGTTGGATTGGATTTGTAGAAAGATTATTTTTCGGAGGGTGAAAGTGACAGAGAAAAGATGCATACATCAGTTGGATTTGTGTCCACTAGAGGAGATAAAGCTTATAATAAAGATGCTTTAGATAAGTAGTAGTGGGAGTTATAATATAATAAAATGTAGGAGAGTTTGCTGCAGTTGTTTGACAATGGCCAACATTGACATCAGGAAAATGGAGTGTGGGAAATTTTAAACTTTATAGTAAGTTGAGGAAAACTAAAAATGACCTCAATGTATTGTTTAAAAAGAGATATTAAACCAATTTTTTCTTCATCACCCTCTTTTCCTATTCTCCATGCCAAATCCCTCTATTACTCATCTATAGATCCAACCTTTCCAATCTTCATGGAAAAGAAATCACCATTTCTTCTTCTTCGCAACCCCTTTCTTAACCTTCAATGCTTTCTCTTTCTTCACCTATTATCTTCAATGCTGCCTTGTTCTTCACCTTCAACGCTGCCCCTCAATCTAACCCCCTCACCCCTCCTGTCACAATTGGCATTTGATGTCGGCATTCCTGCGTTGTAGTTGGAGATAACATTGGCTTCCGAAGTTTGCTTCTTCTTTTCCGTTTTTAACAATCTTCACCCACAAGGCACGGAAGGCGGGGGTGGCAAGTGGGGGGGGTGGTTCCATGGAGAAAGTGATGGTGGCGGGGTGGATTGATGGGTGGTTTGTGGGTTGATCAGGTGGGTTTGTCAGTTTTGGGGAATAATACCCAAGATCTAATTTTTTTTTTTGATGGTACCAATGTTGTTGTTTGAGGAAGAAGATAATGAAGATTGATTGTTGGTGTTATTAGATTTGTTGGTTCAATGGGGATCCCCTTAATAACTGAAATTGGTTCCTGCAACTTTCCAGTATGGCATAGTAAAATCACTAAGGCAGCATAATGCTAGTGCCCTAGTTCTTTTCCATACTTTTTCATCAGATTAAAGTAAAAGTTCCTTTTATTTATTTATTTATTTATTTATTTATTTATTTATTTATTTATTTATTTATTTATTTATTTATTTATTTATTTATTTATTTATTTATTTATTTATTTATTTATTTATTTATTTATTTATTTATTTATTTATTTATTTATTTATTTATTTATTTATTTATTTATTTATTTATTTATTTATTTATTTATTTATTTATTTATTTATTTATTTATTTATTTATTTATTTATTTATTTATTTATTTATTTATTTATTTATTTATTTATTTATTTATTTATTTATTTATTTATTTATTTATTTATTTATTTATTTATTTATTTATTTATTTATTTATTTATTTATTTATTTATTTATTTATTTATTTATTTATTTATTTATTTATTTATTTATTTATTTATTTATTTATTTATTTATTTATTTATTTATTTATTTATTTATTTATTTATTTATTTATTTATTTATTTATTTATTTATTTATTTATTTATTTATTTATTTATTTATTTATTTATTTATTTATTTATTTATTTATTTATTTATTTATTTATTTATTTATTTATTTATTTATTTATTTATTTATTTATTTATTTATTTATTTATTTATTTATTTATTTATTTATTTATTTATTTATTTATTTATTTATTTATTTATTTATTTATTTATTTATTTATTTATTTATTTATTCTTTTTTTGGGGTTTGTTTTAATTTGACTTTTGTTGCAGCTTATTTGAATCGATGCTTGTTAGGTTATTTTTTTGTAAAAGTTGATTTGTTCATGTCAAACCCTACATATGTTAAAGCCTATAAATTATTGTAACATTAGAAGGGTATATATATTTAATTGTAATCTTGTATGTCTTCTATTCCTTAGACAGTTGGATTTCAGTAAACCTGTAAACTAAAAAACTCCTTGACATATTTTGTTTTTATGGATTCAATTTTGACTATCCTGCTCATTCCGTTTGCTTATAGGATTTGGTTTCACCATCTTACTTGGAGGAACTTTCACTGTTACAAGATCGGATAGCCCCATTTTCAAATAAAGTGGCATTCAATACCATAGAGCAGGAACTTGGAATGTCAATAGAGGAAGTATTTTCGGAAATTTCACCACAGCCAGTTGCTGCTGCATCACTTGGTCAGGTAATTTGATGTTGATGTGCAAGGTTAATTTTCATTGTTACATTATGCTTGAATCTTCAAGCTTTATACTGTTGGTGACTAGATTGATTTAAGCCGTTTTGGATGATGAGAGTTTAGTGTTTGCGGTTATATGATTAATTTTTTTTTTGTTGAGAGGAGGATATTGGACTGTTGATTTGAATTGTTGATTGCCTAAAGCTGTGTGGTAACACTTATGGACATTAACAAATTTTATGGAACAATATGTTAGGTCCAAGTATGTGGACAAAAACAAAAGCTGCTCGCTCCAGCTTTCTAACAAAAGAGTTTTGATGAGAGTTTTTAGTACAAAACTCTCTTTAAACCCCATCTCACCAAATACCCAAATAAGAGTTTATATTAGGAAAATTGGTAAAAACTACGTAATAAAATTCACTTTTTTTTAAAAAAAAAACTACTTAATAATTTTTTGTTTCCTACAATTACCTATTCTGAAGTTATTGTTTTGAAAACACTACCATTTAACAGGATTGCTAACGGATCTGTCAAATGACACCCACATTTACCCGTTATTGCTTCATTTATGAGTGATTTGCCTATACTACCCCAGTCTCTTCTCACCTTCATCTTCTACCTCTCTTCAACTATAACAACTACCCCATTATAATCACACACAAAAAAAAGTTATTGAAGTGAGAAAATTTTCATTGTTTCAATCAAGATCAAATTAAGTAATTACAATCAAATACTACACTAATCCTTTGAATCTCATCAAACATCATCTTCAACCCTTCAATGGCCAAATAGGCAAACCCCTGACTCACTGACACACTCGTCCTCCTCTCATATAGCGTAGTTGTTTCGACTTTGTTTCTATTATTAATACTGTGATGCAGCTAGGAGTTTCTTTCGTTCTTTGGTGTGTCAGACTGTAATATTTTATGCTCTACCTCATCTTTTATCTGTGGATTTCGGTTTTGATGTTTTGTTGTAGTGCTGTCTTTTACATTCTTGCTAAACAACACATGTTTAGTTTTTCTAATTCATGTTTTACAGGGGTTTAGTGAGAGGAATAAAGGGGTTTTAATAGGGGAAAATGTAGAACAAGAGAATAGGAGTGAACGGAAGAGGGTATTGTATTCAATTACGGGTATAGTAATTTTGTGGGCTAATTGAAGAGGAAGAGAAAAGGAGTGAGAGAATCAAATTACTTTTTGTGGATGTTTGAAGCTAGAATAAGTCAGTCAGATGAAGATAAATGGGAAGCTGAAAGGGTACCATAGGAGATTCACATTAGATAATGGAAAAAGGGCAAAGTGGGTCGGATTTGACTGATTTGCTAATAATTCTGTTAATTGGCAGTGTTTCTTAAACAAAGGTTCATATTAGCTATTGTATAAAAGAAAATTTTTATTAGGTAATTTTTTTTTTAATTTTAAATAAATGACTTTTATTAGGTAGTTTACAAAATTTTCCTTTATATTAACTCCATACTCTCTTCAAAACTCTGAACTCTTTGTAACTCTTCCTACCAAAAACAGAGTCATTTTATTGATTGAGCCTTGAGGTATGTGTTTAGAGCCATGACCTTGTATTGTAAGCATTCTTCTTGTAGGATGCAGTGTATGTGATTTATTTTAGGTGAGGGTGAATGAACTCAAATCCCAAATGGACGTGTTATGATTATTTTGGAGTGGAGGAAGTACATCTATTAACCCAAACGTATTATATAATTGAGACCTTAATAATTTTAACTCAATCAATCAAAGCCTTAATCCCATAATTGAGGTCGGCTACATGAACTGAAATCGATCATTTCATGTGGTAATCCTCATGAATATTCCTCCACCCCAGCGATCAAGGACCTTGTTCTCTTGTAAATCCAAAAGCTTCATGCCTTCATGTCCTTTCTAACACCTTCTAACCATGTCATTTTCGGTCTTCCCCTACCTCGTTTGAGATCTCCCTGTTCCCACTCTTCCACTCTTCCACTCTTCACACTGGTGCCCCACTGCCCCTGTCTCTGTCTCACATGTCCAAACCAGCGCAGGCGTTTTTTCCTTAGTTTGCTTGCAATGTCCACAACACCAACTTTCATGCGGATAACTTCATTTCCGATTCTTTCCTTAAGTGTCCCCGCACATCCATTCCAACATCCGCATCTCCGTGAACCCTACCTTTTGGATGTGCTCCTTCTAGAAGCCCAATATTTTGTACCATAGATCAACACAGGTCCATGGCAGTCCTTTAGAATTTCCTCTTCAACCTTAATAGTCATAACTAATTACTCAAAAAACTGTAATTATATAAAAAAAGTGATGCAAGCAGTTTGAAGTTCAAGTTTTTTGTTAAAAATTGGAGCTTTTCCTGATACTGGTCAATAACAGAAACTTATGCTATTGTGTTATGTGACTACTTAATTCAGGTTAGAATGCACTATGTATAAGTCAAGTTTGTAGGTTATTTGCTTAGTATATGATTTGTACATTTTTATTATTGAGGAACTTAAGGTGCTCTTTTATGGGATAGGCTTTTCTACTTATTGTCTTGCTTGGCATGGGGCATGCTGCCATGTGTATTTTGCATTGATATTCATAATTACTAGCATGATTTTATGTGACCCTAATCTCTGTTTTATGGTGTCTAATTTATTGACAGCTTACATGCTTAGTCTTGCTGTTTAAGAAATATTGTTTTCTTATCAGAAGAGCAAACATCTTGACAGGTTTATAAGGCTAAACTAAGGACAACTGGACAGCTGGTTGCTGTCAAAGTCCAAAGACCTGGTGTTAAAGCTGCTATTTCCTTAGACATATTTATCTTGCGTTTTTTTGCGGGCATTTTTCGGAGAGCAAGAAAATTTAATACAGACCTTCAGGTAATGACAACATAGCTGTTTTTTTGCTAACAACTATAATGCATTATTTTTATTCTTATATAAAAGGACAAAGTGACAAACTAAAAAAGCCTTTGAATTTGACAATTATTCATTATACGACACTACATTAAAGCACACTTTCACTATGCTTGTATTGTCATTGCAGTTTTCAGTGAAATTCCAATGCAATATAATTGTTTGATGCTCTCAGCTCTTTCATACACATATATACTTAACAAACAAATGAGTGATTAAGTAAGTTATTAATCAAAAGTTTGCACTTAGTGATCTTCACATGTCATTGACAAACTTCTTTTTCTTGTTTTCAGAGGCCAAGCTTACTGAAACTTTTCTTTGTTCCCCCTCTTTTCATCCAAAATCAATTTAACAGAAAATTATCCTTCATGAGTTTACTAATCCTTGCCATTTACAAATGTGCTGCCTTGTCTTTTTAATCTCCTATTCTAAAGTTTTTACCATTTTTTTAACAGTGGATACTTTTGTTACTTATCCTTTTGGTCCCTTTGTCAACAGTTATGATGGTAATAGATTGTTAAAAGTTTTACGCCTTAGGAAAATGATTGTGTGGGGGAATGGATTTCAAACCTAACAATCTTTTTGAGTCATCTTTTTGTTGTTTTTTGATTAGTTAACTACTAATCTTATTCATTCACCATTGGTATCCCATTGATATATGAAATAGAGCAAATGATAAAATAAATTGCTAAAAGTTTTCTGAATAAGGTTCAAGATGTGGATTGTAATCATTTTTCTTGTTTATTGAACTTTCCTTTGGGAAAGATGTGTTGGATAAACCAGCTAGGTTCTGATACGAGTCCTTCAAGTAAAGTTGAAGTTATGAACCGCAACTTGTATGTTGGTTTATTTAACACGCCCTTTGGAAAGGTTGGGATGATGTATTCTAGAGGTCGTTTGAAGTAATGGGTATTGGCACAAAAGTAAGTCTTGTTAGAAGAACAGTATGATAGAACAATGGTGTGCTTAACTGAAGATGACATGGGTGTAAGAAGTCAAGAATATGTGCAAATGTTGGTTTTGCATGAAGAAATACTATGTCATAGGATTTGGAGTGAGAGGATTTGGGTGGTTGATCAATTGGGATAGCTTTATTTGTTCATGTCTTTGACCCTATCTATTGGATAAAGGCATTGGTTGAAATCGAGGTTCCTTAAGCAATTAGTTGTGCAAGTGTGTAACCACAAATCCTATGTTTATTAAAAACAGTGATAAAAAAGCAATAAATAACTTTATTAATATGAACAAAATGACTATTTAGTTGTTGTCTTTAAACTTGCTCTATTTATCCGATTTCCACTTCGACTGTGTCAAGATCTAGCTTGAAAACCTTGGACCTTTGATTTGACTTTGGAGATATGATTTTGTTGGAGCTTGAAGAGAATTTAGCGGAGAACAATTGAGAGGGAGAAATTTGAGTATGACGTATGCAATTCCTCATATTGATTTATGTCTAACTGACTCCAAATTGTTTTGGGACCAAGGCTTTGTTGTTGTGGACTTTTTATTTGATTTCCAACTAAGGTTTGTTTTTTTTATCTAAAATGGAATGGCGCAACAATATTAATTGTTCTTTTTCTAGGCTTTTGATTTTTGATGGCTAATTCTTTAGAGGATTGTTGTTATCCCTCTCTCTTGGTGTATCTTATATTATGTTGTCTTATAGAAAATATCGAATTTTGTTTACAGCCTTATTTCCTCGTTTTAGTAATTATTCAAACGTTCGATACTCCTCTTATTTCAAACGTTTTAATAAGCTTCCTGGATTTGTGATTTAATACAACATTAGACTGAGGTTTTATTGATGAGGGCTTTGATAAAATGAGAAGGGTATTTTATTAAAACGTTAACTTTGTGCAGTTGTTTTTCCTTTAAGAAAACTAGGTTGCATTAGCCTGAGTGTGTTTATAATCACATTATCTATTTATCTTGCCATTGGAGCTAATATTTCTCTTGCTATTCCACTAGAGCTAGTATAAGGTAGCATCGACAAGACTTTAAGTGAGCATTCAATCTTTGCTAAGCCATGCATTCATTTTGTTTATTTTCCCACCTGTAATGTTTATACAAGCTATCAAATCTCTCTCAAACCTAGAAGCTAAATCATACACTATGTTGCACGGGTATTTCCTTGGTATGGCGTCCAAGTACTGGCCGAAATGGGTACGAGTACGGCCTGGGTACGTACCGGCTTCTGTTTTAACTAGATGGGGACGAGAGGAGTTGGGGATGGCGTTGACTGTCACCGAGGACGTTTCCAGGACGTCCAAGACCACACTCACGCGTCCCCATCCAAAATACAAATAATAAGATTAGTAAATTTGATAGTTTGATTCATGGTGGTGGCATTGGTGCTCAATTTCAAACAAATTCTGATGTTCTTGGGGCCATTACTCCTAGAATTCTAGAAAGAAAATAGAGGAAGAAGATATCGAAGAGAAGCATGAATCTTGAGTGAGTTGAGTTACTACGAGTAGTTATTTAGAGTAGGGATAAGTGGCATTTTCTTTGCCTTGCTTAGTTAGTGGGTATAGCTAATATGCAAGTTAATCAAAAAGTCTAAAAACTAAATAAAAATGTTTAAGGGGCACTTCCAATAAATCCGTATAATTTTAATTTTTTTTCTTTTTTTTTTTTTAATATATTTACCGTACCCTTGTCATGCCCGTACCTTGAATTTTTATGATTTTCCATTTCTCGTCCCCGTTCCCATACCTGTATATGTTCTCTCCATGTAAATACTATAATAACAACATGAAAATCCAATTCTGTTAAAAGTTGTCTTGGTAGTCTAAATCAAGTATTAATTATTACAACCAAATGAAAATATCTTTGAAATGAACTTCAAGAGCTAAGAGTCTTTTGGGTTAGTTATTCTATCCCACGACTTTACTCAAGCCAACTTGTGACAAAACCCTACAAAAATGCATAGGAAAGGGAGGCAAGCTTTCAAAAAACTATATGAATTGAGTAATTATGACTTGGTCTCGTAAAAATAATTTGTTTTAATAAAAACACACTTAAATTAAGGAACTTTAAAATGTTTAACGTACTCATGTTCTATAACTAAGCCTTGTTTGGTTGACATATGAAATAAATTCCTAAACACTTCCTTAGAATTGGTCTTCTATTGTTTGGTTGACATTAGAAATTTGAATTTCCCATGATTTATTGTTGTACTTGAGTTTTTTTTAATTTATTTTTTAAATGTTTCTTCGGTCAACAATTTATTAAATTTTTGGTTTTTTAAACTTAATTGAACAAGTTGTCTCCAGTGCTATATGCTCCAGTATTTTCTAAAAATTATACTTTCTCATTATGGCATAGGTTCAAACAAATCTACTATCAGTCTTGAATTTATTTATCTATTTAGGTTTTTTTTTTATTTTTACTTTTTATAAGTACTTGTTTTTTTGTTTACTCCTAACTCCAATTCATCTCTCATACTTTATGTTTACAATAGGTTAATAAGATTAATAATGGAAACTTGAAATATAAGTTGAATTAGAAACCCATATGTTCTTTGTTTTTTGTTCCATTTTAAACTTTTTTTTTTTTTTTTTT
>PYUH01000362.1:145809-158418 GCA_016808085.1 Suaeda aralocaspica | reverse complement strand
TGAAAATTGGCTTCTCCACACGGTACCACTACTTAAACTTTCATTCCACATGGTACCACCATATTCTGCTTTATTATCTATCATTTTAGAGTGAAGGAGGTTTGGGATTATTAAAAGAGCAAGAGAGAGAGAAAGTGAGGTTAGAAAATATGAGTGTTTTGTCACGTGCTCTTTTGATCCCAAAGACAAAAGTCAACACCGGAAAGTTGACAAAAAGATCAAATTCTGGCATGAAGGTCCCAATTATAAACAATAATATATATAAAAGGTCTTAATTGACAAAAGTTTTTTCAAAGGCTTTTGCTTACAACTTCAGTGTTAAATAGGTATTAAATGACAAAAATACTATACTTAATTCTATCCTTAGCTTTGATTGGCCCAAATTACTTATGTGGCACATTGTTTTTTAAATTTTCAAAGTAATGAATTAACTTGAATGTTATTGATCTAGCGGATAGAATCCTATTTGGTGTCCCAATGCTCTCGAATTATTCTACTTTAGATATACATAATGATTAGTATGGTCCCCCTTTTCGCTCTCCAAGGATCAAGTTAATTTGCATATTATTAATCCAACCGTTAGATATGTCTCTCATGACACTTTTGTTTAATGTTGTTCGAGTATGTTTACTTCATGATAGTAAGAAGTTTCATGAATAGCAGTTTAAGATAAAAGAGCATAATAGAAAATTTACGAATTTCAGTGTTGAGGTTAATTATTTGATGTCTCTTTGGAGTAGATGAAGGATTACGGCTGCAATAATGCAGCTGCCTTATTTGTTGTAGTGGACTGGAAAATTGAGAAAATTTGATTGGTGCAATTCAAAATAGAGTGGAAGAGGAGATGAGAGAGAGAGAGAGAGAGAGAGAGAGAGAGAGAGAGAGAGAGAGCTGCAGAGCTAATTGATTAATTAGTTGATTATGATTGTTATTCTCTTTGTCCTCCTTTTTTCCTTCTTTTTTTTTATTTTGTACAATCTATTTTGTACAAAAAATTAGGAGAATATGGGTTTTCTACACTGTGTGTGGAGGTATTGGATTTTCTATGTTATGACCCCTTAATAAAAAACTTCTACATGGTGCCCCTTAAGTACATTAACTCTACATGTGCCCTTACCATTACCTGCTGTTAACCTCTGTCAAGTTAAGGTTAATTATTGTCTACTCTATTCTCTCTATCCTCAACTTCCTCCATTTTCTCTCCTGAACTTCCTCCATTTTCCATCTTTGATGTCCCACCATTATCACCCTTCCAATCCATAATTCAATTACTGACATGCCACTACCATCATTCAAAAATCATGAAAAGAAAGTGAAAATAAAAAAAAAAGGAGAAAGAGCAATAACAATCGTTGCTAAGTTCCAATCCAAGTAAAGAATGACACAAAACTAAATAATGAATTTTTAAAGAGGGAATTAACAAAATCAAAACCTAATAAAAGCATCATTGTTAATTTGTTACAAATTTAATTCGATAAACACAAATTTAATCATTCAACGCTGATTTCTTATAATATCAAATTTAATTGATCAACTTAAACAATACCATACCCAATACAGCTAAATCATCAAAAACACATGATCAACAAATAAATCCAAAAATCAACTAATTCATTAAAACTCTAAACATCAAATAAACATCAACAACATCTAGAGTTAGTAACTTCAATTAGCATCTTGTACATCATTGACGAACTACTTCAAAACACCTGAATACGGCACAGTCGTTGGCATAAAAAGCCTCATGTTTTTTTGGTCTTTTTCGTTATTATGGCGAATTGTTAATTTGGCAATTTCATAGATTTTCCATTGATTTGGAGTTTGATGATTATATATTTAGTATTGAATTGATTGTTTTGTGGGATTGTAAGTGGGTTTTACCACTGATGATGGGTCCTTGATTTGGAGGTACTCTCTTTGTGGGTGAGATGGTGGTTGTTACATGTTAGGTGTTGGGATCGGGATGTGGTTTATTTGGACTTTGTGGTGGTGTGGTTGGGCTCGAACTTATAGATTGAGGGTGAGGGTGATGGCAGAGGAGGAAGGGGCTGTGGAGGAATAAACTGAGGTGATGGTGAGGTGAAAAGGAGTTAACATTGTTAGTTGCAAAGGGTGAATAAGGGCACCATGGAGAAAATTATTATGTTAAAGGGCACCATGTAAAAGTTTTTATTTGGAAGGGCACACCATGTAGAAGTTAAAGGGCACCACAAGCAAACTTGTATGAGGGCTTTTAGTGGAGATATGAGGGTGTTGGGGCTAGAAGTACATTTATGTCAAATAGGGAGAGGGAGGAGAGGATTTGTGCTGATGACTTTTGCGATTCATATTGATTCATGTCTAGCTGATCCCAAATCAATTTGGGACTATGGCTTTGTTGTTGTTGTTGTATTCATTTCTAACGAGTTTGGTCTTTTAGGACAAAAATTGGCTGAAGTCAATGATCTCTACTTGGTCGAGGTAAATTCTAATTTCGAGACGGTCTCAAGGAAAGCTTGTACTTTCGGGAATTAGCATTTTCAGCCTAACAAAAGTTTGGTTCTGACCTCATGGACAGGTAGGAGTATATTGTTCATTTAATCAACTGCTGGAATATGGATTCTATCATGCAGATCCTCATCCTGGAAATCTTCTTCGTACATATGATGGAAAATTAGCTTATTTAGGTAACTGTAGTATTTTTGGTGTTTTATTTGGTTGCCTTATTTTCCTAATGTCTTTTTTTTATTCTTTGAAATATGAATAGGATAATACATAAATTAGCTATTCACGTGAAGGAGAGCTGGCAATTTCTTCATTCTTTTTTTTGAAATCGCCAACAGTGGGATGATAATTTGAGATTCATTTTAGTGTTTGTTTGATGCAATTAGCCAATTGGACAGCCCTACTGATGTAGCAGAGTATTGCTACTTTTATGATGGAAAATATTTTTAGTCTTAGATTGTTCGTCAAATTATGAAGGAGTTGTTAGCTAAGGAAACCACAGTTAAAGAATGCTGCCAATTGGACCTGAAAGCAAATAGTAGTATAAACACTTGATGCTGTAGACCAAGTAAAGACCAATAACCACTGTTTCCACAAGCTCTGCCCCAAAAGCCTTGCTAAAACAAACTGCAATTGTTGCATGTTGATCTAAGTATTTAACCAAAGATTTTTGACTATTTTCATAGATGTGTAGCTTAAAAGTGCCTTATATTGTTCTCTCCTTAATCATTAGACTATATGAAGAAGCTCATAAGTCATTTAGCTAGGCTGTAAAGCACTAGTCACCTCCGTGAAAGATTATTTGAGAATGTGTGTGCCTTTCATTAATTTCAGGAAACAGCTTTTCTCCTACACTGGAATTTTGAAGCATTTTACTCCCTCCATTCCTTAATGTGGTTATGTTTATAATGCACTTACATTAAGGAATTTGGATGGTAGGGAAAGATTCTTAATTGTAAAGTGGGAAAAAAGTAAAAGCTGTGCTTGAAATTGTGGTGTGTGTATGATGTCCTTTTTTCTTTTACTTTTTCCCTTGTAAAATATGTATTAGACAAGAATTATAAGGGCAGATTGTCCCAAAAAATAGATAAAAAAGGAAGATTTTAAATGTAACCAACATTAGGGAACGCCATAAAAAAGACAACGTAACCAAGGAGGGAGTAATTTTGATGTCATATCTATATTCTAATACCATTTCATTTCCAGACTTTGGCATGAGGGTGAATTCGAGGAAGAATTACGAGAGGATTCATTGAAGCTTGCCTTCATCTTGTTAATCGGGACTTTGATGCATTAGCTAAGGATTTTGTACTCTTGGGTATTGCTTTAGTATTCTCCCTGTTTTATGTTTTGTGGAATGGTACTTTTGAGTTTTAAAAGAAATATATTTATCTTATGTAGTTGGTTTTTTGGCAGGCTTCTTCCTCCGACTACTGAGAGAGATGCTGTGACAAAGGCATTGACAGGTATGGTGTCCTACATGTAGTGCAGTACTTGAATTAGGGAGATAGTAGTTTTCCATGTCTTCTCTGTTTGGCTATTCCATTGGCATAATTGCAATGTGAGGTTCTTCATGCTGTAACATTCTCTCTCCAGGTGTCTTTCAAGATGCTGTTTCTAGAGGAGGTCGCAATATAAGTTTCGGGGATCTCTTAAGTGATTTAGGAATCACCATGTAATGTTCTTTTCTTGCTTATAGATTATTGTTTGTGCTATTTGAAGAACGACTTTTTGGTGTTTTCTTTTCAGCAGAGTCACATGAATTGTTAGTTGTAATAGTTCTAATACTCACATCTCAGATTTCACTTGTTGATTTTGTATTCAATCAACTTTCTGTATTTTCTGTTGGAAGTTTGGTGTGTCGAAAGAATCTTAATACCCTTTTTCCCTATTGCTCTAACTTGGTTTTCCTGTCTGATCATCTGTAATTGAAGCTCAAATCTATGAATGTCAAATGTTGTCCATGTGGAGCATTTGAGTCCCGACTTTACATAACTGAAAAGAAATTGTTTTCATGATATAGCAGAATTATCAATGATCCCTGTTTTTTGTTCAGTATGTGTGGGATCAATTGCAATTGGTCTACACTAATGGTCTGCTTTGAGTTATGTCCTCTTTGCAGCAGTATTGGATGAGATGACACAGTCCATCCAAGTTGAGGTACGTTGCTGTCTATTGTTGCGGACAATAATGGCTTTGGATGAGCGATGTGGACAAAAATTTGAAGCTCATAGGTTTAACTATTTAAGTCAACTCAGTAACGCAGTCACTTGCTCTTTATTTAAACATCCGCAAAAACGTAGTAAGACTGTATTATATTAGCCAGAATTTCGGTCAGTTAAGAAGGAGCATTATGAGAGGTGATGTTGCAACGATGCGTAGGTTCAGGGGGATGTGTGGGGGTTAGAAGGATGGGGGTTGTTAATATAGAATCTTTGGGGAGGTAGTGGGAAGCCAAAGATGCTTGGATGGATAGAGTTTAAGGCATGGAAGATGGATTTATTCCGTATTTAGCATTAGATTGGAATGAGTTGGAAGATAGTTTTCTGTGAATAATCATATGGGATGAAGAACTGGTCCATGGAGCTGAACCGATCTTTTGAGAACTGAGATTACAACTTTGATTGTTATGATGTGATAATTATTTTCTAGGAATTGATGGAAGTAAGACGATAGCAAAACATTGCTCTTAACGAATTAATTTGTTCATGTGGTCTTCAACATAATGAAGGCTTTGTGTTATATAATTTGAATTCTACTTGTAATATGTGCAATTTAGTACGTTTGCTTAATCACTGTGAAATAACTATGAATGCCTTTTATATTGTGTTATTAGATGTTACCAGCACAAAGCTTCTTTTGTGAAAAATTTACCCATAGGGCCATAACACGTGTTTAGCCAGCATGTATATGCTTGGGAAAAGTGAAATCTGCATATATTGTGTGTTAAAGTGCAACAGTTTGAATATGCTCTGCAATTCTGGATGTTGTGTGAATGTATACTTGTACAGAGTATGCTTATATGCTCATTGCAGGTATAAATTCAAATTTCAAATACCCTCATATTTCTCCCTTGTTGTACGAAGGTATTGCTGTCTTCTTTCAACAAATGAAATCCTTGTGCATCTTATGCTTGTTATTGGTATTATTGGACTTGGTTTTCACACTGGAGAACCTTGTCATTTAAATGTGCATGGAAGTAATTGTGATTGAGATGCTATATGCAGGCATAACTGCATAAGGAATTTTGAGTGTTATTACTATAGCATTCCGGAAGCGGGGGATGGCATATGTATGTTAGAAAAAACCCATATCAGAAACAATCATTTGAAATTCTAGTTCTAATAAACAATTTCCGAATTTTGAGAAAAAAAATGTATGGAAATCAGGAAAACACGACTGAATAGAGATTGAGAATGAAGGGGAAGAGTTAGAGAATTAAAGATGAGCAAGAGCAAAGAAACTTCAACTGATATGCATGATCTGTAGAAGAAAAGTGTTAGCTGATAAGGAAGGAGGAAAAGTGAGTCGCTTGAATGGGAAAGAAAGAACATTTCTATCTTTCTCTCCAAATCTTTTCATAATTGGAGGGTATTTTCCTTAGAAATGAATACTAAACATGCTAAAACTATATACAGTCCCCCCACTATATTTTTGCATTAGACTAGGCAGTAACCTCAAAATACCGAGGAAAAAACATTGGAGGAATTTATTTTGAACATTTGTTCGGTATAAGCAACAAAGATAACTTGTCATTGAGTTGTGACTTTGCATATTATTTTTTTTTATTAAATAATTATAAAATGGTAGAACCATTTATAAAAAGTCAATATTTCCATATAATGACGTTTTTGGTTCAGTTTTTTTTATTAAATAATATAAAATGGTAGAAGCCATTTATAAATAGTCAATATTTCCATATAAAATGACGTTTTTGGTTCAGGTAGCCCACCCCGCTTATGGAATTAAGGCTTTGATTGTTGGTATTCTCTCTACTCTTCTAAAGTTTCTAGTAGTGTTGTAGTAGCTTACTTTTCTAAACTTTTGTAATTTATGTTGTTTAGTGCATTGTGCCGTCCAGTTTTCCTCAATATGTGATGGTGCTCTGCTGTCAAACACTTAGAACTTATATTAATTGTAAAGGCATATTAATTAATTTTGGGTATGGGAAGGCCCATGATGCATCCACATTTCATGCCCATTGGGGTCTCATGTGAGGGGGCGTGATAAGAGTATAAAACCTATTCCTAGGCCTGAACCAGAACTACCGGATTAGGCAGTTGGTTTCTAAAATGGTATTAGCAGTGGTGTGACAATGGTCAAGAGTTTGAAACTCATCCACCCTCTCTTTCTAAGTGGAGCTTTAAGCATAAGGTATGAGGGGCCCATACACATCAACATTTCTAACCCAATGCACTCTCATGTGAGGGGACGTGATATGATTTAAAGCCTAAATCTAAATTTGGCCTCACCTGTCAACTTAGGCTTTTGGTTGTTCAATGTGGTTTTTGGCCTCAAGTTTTATTCTGTTGGTTAGCCCAAGTAATAATTATATGGATTTTGATTTTTGTGATGGTCTAATTATGAAATTAAAATAAAAGTGACATGCAACGTGGTGCTTGTGGTTATTAAGGTATGATCTAATTTCCAATTACTCAACTTTTTTAATGAAGTGCAAACAATCAAACAAACTCCCATATATATATATATATATATATATATATATATATGTATGTATAGATATTCACCTCATCATATGTTCTCATTTTGTAAAGAATACTAATGCATCTATCTCTAGATTGCACATGAGCCAATTATTGATCAATTAAAAAAAAAAGAAGATAGCAATAAGAAGGCGCTTCAGGAAGGAGGTCGGAAGGTTGGCAACAAGAGGGACGGAGGAAAGGTAGAGGAAGACCAAAGCAAACTTGGATGAGGGTTGTTAGTGGAGATATGAGGGTGTTCGAACTTGAAGAAAATTTAGTGTCAAATAGGGAAGATTGGACGAATAGGATTTGTGCAAATGACTTTTGAGATGACTTTTGCGACTCCTCATGTTGATTCATGTCTATCTGACCCCAAATTAATTTGGGACTAAGGCTTTGTTGTTGTTGTATATTTCAATTTGTAGCTATGTGGAAATTCAAGTTGCAAATTCCAAACTACTTAATTTACTAATAACTATTTTTCTGAAACCTAGCCGAAGATCTTGTTATTAACTGATAATTGCTTGCATTAAACAAAATTCTGAAATTTCTATATGTCTATAACCTTGATTCTTAAAGTCTAAATGTGATCGTTTCAATTACCTAATATTTATAAGGCTTTTTTGTATTTTAGTACCTTTTATTTTCCAATTTCTGAAATTTAGTACCTTATGTTTTAATTTTAGTATCTTATGTTTCCAAAAAAACACAAAAAATAGTACCACTAATAGATTTTATCAAAAACTATGTTTGGTAGGGCCCGCTTTAGCTAATTAAGGTCATTACCTTCCTTTTCTCAACTAAACTTCATCATTTTCTTAGTCATCTCTTTAATCTTACAACTTCCTTTAAAATCAACCCTAAAATCCTTATTAGGGATGGTGGTGGTTGTGAAGGGAATACTTACTGAAACCTTTTCTTTTCTTTCCATTATTTTATTTTGTTTTATTTATTTCTTTTTTTTCTTTTATGGCCTTTTAAGCTTGGCTGTCCTAGAGGGTATTGCGATTGGCTCTGATCCTAATTACAAGGTTTTGGGTAGTACATACCCGTGGATTGCTAGAAAGGTCCTGATGAGCAGTTCACCAAAGTTAAAATCATCTTTACAGTATCTTCTTTACAAGGTAAATGTTGTGTCATGCTCTACTTTCTCTTCTCTTGTAATGTTTATTGTTGACATTTTCTCTATCATTACTTGATATTGCTTCATATCATTTGGATAACTTTTCTTTATTCTTTCTTCTTAGGATGGTGTGTTCAATGTCGACCGTTTAGAGTCCCTACTAAATGAGGTGAAAAGACTGATCCCCAGCCCTTCTATAGCTTTTCTCATTTTCTGTGAGTTCTTGTTATATTTCATATGTGCTCACCTGAAGCTATACTTCCTCCATTCGTTTTATAGTGGCATTATATGAACTTTCACTTTTTCCAAGACACAACCTTTGATAAACTTTTAGCAAAATTGCTAATAATTTACAATTTGAAGTTATATGTTTGTACGTTCAGCGTAATGGTCCTTCACTCCTTTTTGTATGCACCATAAGGCTTGAGCACATTGTTTTAAGGGAGTGAAAGGTAGTTTTCTTTTTGGCTCTACCGTGTGAGGATACGGAGAAAACTTTTGACAAATAAGGGCGGTGGTACTGATTAACAACAACCCAAATAAAGAAAGAAAGAAAATGGTGCATACTGCATACAAGTGGGCGGAGGGAGTATAACAAGATCTCCCATGACTGTTCTGTTACAAGATTTATATCATCAAAGATAATTCAAGCAAGCAAATTGAATAGTGAAAACAAGGATATGTTGCAAGTATAGTCAAATAAAGGAATTGTACACTTTCTCTTGTTTGTTAGGTGAGTGCACTTGAGTATTACCTCATTTCCTTCTAATTTAATCAGTTGCCAAACCCCACAAACTATGCTGATTTGAAAGGCAGGGGGGTTTGAGAGAGAGGAGCAATTTTTTTTTTTTTTGACGTAGATGTAATTCATTAATAAAGAGACATACAACATCTACAATAAAAATAAAAAACAAATACATAAAAATTAAATCAAAAACACCAAATGCATAAAAATTGAATAGAAAATCACCAAAATGACAACTGTCATCGAGTAGATCTAACAATTCTGCATACCTTCTTTCACATCACTGTTTTATACAATCTTCCTCATGTGGTTCTTTCGAAATGTTGTAGTTTTGATGCTGAAGAAAATCTTATGCAATTGATTATGTCCATCTGTCTGATGTGTCTGACATCTGTAGCAACCTCATAAGTCTTCACCAACGAACCAAATTTACTATGACCTATTAAACTTCATGTGGATGACCACATGGAACGATCCATTTTGGTTGATGTAGTCGACCCAGTTATGGGATTAAGGCTCGGATTGATTGATTGATCAATCTTTTTAACCTAGAAAATAAATAACACAAGTCCCTCATAAGGAGGGTAGTAAAAACCCTTTCTTTCAATGAAGCAACAGTCCTTTCAAACGGAGGGAGCATTATTTACACTCTAAAAAAACACAAAAAAACTAGCATACAACTATGAAAACAATAAAATATGGGGCTTTCCATTGATAAAATTGATGGAAGCCTCCTAAATTTCAGTAATGGTGTAGTGACCTCATAATTCTTCACCAACGAACCAAATGTACTATGACCTATTGAACTTCATGTTGATGACCACATGGAATGATTGATTTTGGTTCATGTAGCTGACTCAATTATGGGATTAAAGCTCAGATTTATTGATTGATCAATCTTTTTAACCTAGAAAATAACTAACACAAGTCCCTCATAAAGAAGGTAGTGAAAACCCTTTCTTTCAATGAAGAACGGTCCTTTCAAACGGAGGGAGCATTATTTACTCTCAGAAAACACAAAAAAACTAGCACACAACTATGAAAATAATATAATTTGGGGCTTTTCATCGATAAAATTGATGAATTTCAGTAATGGAGACTAGGGTTGAGAGAGAAAGGATGGAGGATAGGTTTTTATTTTGTATATATATATTTTTTTTGTGAAGTTCTGCCAAGTGAATTTAGTCACCACAAGAGAGAGAAACAATTAGAAAACTATCTATGTGTATAGAAGTGTGGGGCTATGTTTTCATTCATTGGTAGAGATAGAGTATATGTTTTTTAATACAACTATAAAAAATGTAAGTTTGTAAAATATTTTGGAATGGATGGATAGTTTATTGCAATTATCCAGCTTCTAGAGATAATTCTTGTCTTAGAATCCTGGATATTAAAATTTGGTTGCAACCGTTGATTTTTGCACTTTTTGTCTTCAGCTGTAAACAAAGGTATCTCTTGTCATTTATAATTTTGATTATGTCATGGCAGATGTCTCGTGCTAAACTGGACAAAAGCCTGGTGAAGAAGGATGAATTGGACAACAAATTCGTTGCCAAAGATATTTTATCCTTCACGTTAGCAGAGCAGGTACTGTGAACTGTAAGACTGCTGTGCTTTCCCTAATGTGGGTGTCCCTCTTCGATAATTTTTTTTTAATACGTGCTCAATTGAGGTTTGGTTTGCATTTTTTGTCAAGTTTCTTAGTAGTACTAGACTACAAATATGTGAATATTTGATGCTTGCCGTTCATGTTTTTCGTATCGCAGCAGCTCTCCGTGTCTTGCCGTATACATTTCAGTGGTACTTAAAAGAGGAGCAAGTCAAAATGCATAAGATAAGAGAAAAAGGAACAAATTACATTGCACACTATGTTATGTTTCATGCTTTAGAGACTAAGACATGGATAGTGTTTTTGACTATGTTGGTACAATGCCTAAAGTTTTGTATTGGTCTGCTAGTTTCTACAATATATTTTGGAATTTTGATGTGGATTTGAATGACTGCTTTAAGTTTTAGGATTTGTAATTTAAGGGCCCTTCGTTTGTGGGTCACAAATGCACAATTATCTTGTTTGGGTTTTAAAACTTTAATCGTAGAAGTGATATTCTTGTTTTTTTGTTCCAATTTATTCTAGACTGAAAAGGAAATAATCAGACATAAAAGGGGCAGTTTTTTATGCCTCATTTGTTATCTTTCAGGGTTCATTTGTACGGAATATATTCCTTGAAGAAACTGCCAAGGTGAAACATTTATATGTGTTACTATTAAAGATATCATTACTGTGAATCTAGGGAAAGGGTACCTATATAGTTACTGATTCTTTGCTTTGTAAAATCCAGGGCTTGGATGCCTTGGGGCTAGCTGCGATCAACTCAATCACTGCATATCTACCCTTTCCATTTCCATTTCTATCATTTCACTTGACTGACGAGGATTTTGTCAATTTGAAAAACTTTCGTCGCCTTGTGCTATTGGTGTCAGGGCTAAATGAAACCGGAGTGGTAAGTACCTTTATAAATGTTTCATTGACACTATGATTGAATAGAGTTTTTTTCGAGGGTGGCTACATTGAAATCATTATTGTATATTCATGTCAAAACAAAACTTCGTCTTTTAGTTTAAGAAAAACAATACTGGAACATCTGGCATTTTCTTCAACCTTCAGTTATAAAGCTAAAGCCTTCAGTTATATAGCTGAAGCTATTTCATTTGTGAGTTGTTGTATTCATGTTGGATTTTAATTGATTAACTTGCATATACATTTTGATTGTCTCTTGTTTATAAAATATTGATTCTTGGTTTCAAATACCAAAATATTTATTTACTTTTCATCTGCTACCTTGCCCCTTCATTGTATCGCTATCCCTCAGGTCTGATTTTCCATTCTGCTGTTTGTTTCTGTGACTTTGACGAGGGTATAGGAATGTCTTGTGCCCATTGGTTTCCGCAGCTCCATGAGGTGTCCCTTTAAAGTAGGATAAAATAAAATTGCACTGGTATTCTTCACAGTTCACCCAATGATCTTTAGGAGTAACGAATACCAAGAGAAGTTTTTTTTCAATATAGTGTTAACAAATCATAAAAGACTATAAAATGAGATGAGATTCAACTTTACTGTAAAAAGAGAGAATTTAACCAAGGGGTCTTTGGTTTAACAAAAGGAAAGGGAACAAGCTTAACGAAGGGAAGAAAGAGGAATAGAAAAAAAAACCCTTTGATTTATGGTTATTTGTTTAATAAAGAAAGGGAATCAATGCTACCAACTACCATACAAACCACCACTCTGGCACTCTCCTTCTCTTTCTCCAGCCACCATAAATAAACAAGCACAAAACCACCTCCCCTACCCCAAAAATGCTTGGCCGCCCTTCCCACACCCTCGCCGCCCTGTCTCTTCCCTTCAAACCACCAAATTCTCCCATTCCCTTCCCCTAAAATCTTCTCCTCAGCTAAAAATTCCTACAAACCACAAGATCCACCCTTCTTCCCACAGAAAAGCATCTCACCCACCTCAAAATTTCCCTAACAATTGCCAATTTGTTTTTTTTTGG
>PYUH01000362.1:97326-145168 GCA_016808085.1 Suaeda aralocaspica | reverse complement strand
GGGGGGGGGGGGGGGGGGAGTTTTAGAGTTTTGAAATTCAAAATTAGCAGCAATTATTAGGGATTTAGGGGTGGGGGAAGGGGCGGCTGTGGTATTTCAGGGGGAATGAATGGAAAGTTCGGCACAACAAACAACATCAGTTAGAATATGTGTTGTTGATTTCCTTTCCCATTGATTAATATTCTCAACCAAACGGCCCCTGAATGTATGTTAGTGTGTGGTGGCTAACCTGTTGCTCATTTGTTTTAGTAGTTTAGAGAATCAGCAAATCTCCTAGTATCCTCTCTCTTTATTTCTAAGTTGGTGTCACAATTTTCAGATCTAGTTTCCGAAACCCTATGGTGGTGAGTCCGCTTTTTCTTCTAAAGGTCCAACTCGCCTTACTTGTCTGTATCGGCGTTCTGTCTCTAGTCGACACTGGTATGGCAACTTGGCAAGGATGGTGCTGTAGTCTGAGCTTCACAGGTTTCGCATAATATTACCCCTAGTCTAGTTAGTTGTGGATCTAAATCTAAATGATTCAATAATGTGAGATCCTTTTCTAATCAAGGATCTACTATCAAAATCAAGGAAAGAGCCTCAGTTTTTGTTAAATTCATGGGTCTCCATTCTTGGGCCTAACTTGGTTTGCATTTTTTTCATTTTAATTTCACTAGTAATTGATTATTGTTGTTGGAACATTGAATTTTTAGCAAGTTTTTGTTCATTGAGTTTGTGCTTGGTGGTTTCTTGTTTATTGATTGTGGGTTAATTGTGAATTTTAGACTTGACTGTTTGATTTGTGTGGTGATTTGGCTATTTGAATTGTGTAAATTTGTACATTGTTGACTGTTGTGGTGGAAATTGGTGGATTTTAGTGATCATTGTGATTTGTGGCGATATTGGTGATGATGATTTTAGCGGTGATTTAGGGTGCAAACTTGGAAGAGGGTTGTTAGTGGAGATATGAGGGGGTTGGGGCTAGAAGAAGATTAAGTGTTAAACAGGGAAGATTGTAGGAAGAGGATTTATGTGGATGACTTGTGCGATTACTCATATTAATTCAATCCCTAGCCGACCCAAATTAATTTGGGACTAAGGTTTTGTTGTTGTTTTTGTATTGGTGGTCGTTCAGGAGATTGTTGTTGTGATTCTTGGAGTAGTTGTTTGCTGACTTTCAGAGTGTAGTGTACCAACTCCTACCTGTTTTCTACTCAAACTTCTCAATCTACCCATAAAACATCATGGAGGCTCTTTCTAAGGCATTCAGAGGAAGAAAGAAGTCACAAAAGACCATGAAAAACCCACCCTAATGCCTGATCCTCTCAAGGGCCTCTGAAACCTTGTGAAATTCAATTTGCTAATATTGGGCAAAGGAAGAAGCGTGAGCAGTTTGAAAGGAGGGTGGGTGGGGTGGGGGGGGGGGGGGGGGAGAGGGGGTGGTAAGCCCACCTTATTTGCTAACTATGGCAGAGAGAAGAAATAGATGAATAGATTGATTAAAACTAACCTGGAAGCTTTAGCGCTGCTGACCACCTGCACATCTGACATCGAAAACTTGCAGAGATTGATCTTCGGCAACTTTTCAGTCGCAGTAGCCCTCAATCTCCACAAATTTTAATCAACACGTAGATTAGTGTTCTGACTGATTAAGGCTTTCCAAATGGGGGTTAATTTTAAATATTTTGTTTCAATTGATTGAGAGCTTTTGTTTGTTCACCCAGTTTTGGTGTATGTGCTTTGCTCTGGTTGACGAAAACTTAAAAGTCTAAATAATTCTAGGAACTCAGCCTTGATCCCCAATTTTTGAATTGGAGTTGAGCCCATTGCATAGGTAACCCTAACGACCCTACTTTCCAACCCATAACATGTTTTTTGTAAGTATGCACTGTGCAGTGTCCTCAATTTGTCATTCTTAGTAAATTAGAAACTCTTATCCTGCTTCATGTATGCCTCTTCTGATCATGAATTGAGAGCAATTTGCCTATATTTAACTGGCACAATGGGTAAAGTATTAGTGATGTGAATATGAGGCTGCCATATACATCAGGTAAAGTATTAGTGATGTGAAATTGTGAATATGAGGCTGCCATTCACATAAGGGTTTTTGGTGGTTTTGCCTATGAGTTTTTCCCACTGCATTTGCTAGGGTTTTTCTCATTTTAGGCTTTAAATTGCTTTTAAGTTTTTTTATTTTTCCATGATTTTAGTTATACTTGGTCAATAATAATGGAGGATCACGCTCTTGAAAGGTTCTTGATTAAACGATTCAATCTAGGACGTTTCTTTGAGCGATAGAATTTCAGTTTCGGAGCTGTGCAGTTTGTCTAATTTTGAAGATTTTTTCATTGACAATTGGCTTTGAATTAGAAGACATGTGAATATGCGTTGGAAAGCTTATTGAATCTACTTTCAAGGAAAAATATTTCAGAAATTCAGAAAAATACGGGAGATAATTTTTTATCCATTCTTTTTTGTTCGGCTGGCAAACTGGAAATCAGTTTTTAGTTAGATTTCTTTTACATGGAGTCCAAGTATAGTTAGGATTTGTTTTAGGATATTGTTTAGCATGAAATTTAGGATTTATTTTCTGAATTCTATCCTAGTTTTAGGTGAGTTTTTATTGGCTTAGAATTGGAGGATTGTTCCATTCATAGTCCTATTAATACTCATAGTTCTCATTGTTTTAGAGGTGTGTTGTGTTTTTGAGTAAAAGTTTTTGAAACAAAACTTTGTTAGAGTTGCATGTTATGCGTGAATCTTGACCGAGTCTCAAGTTTCAAATTCTTTCAACTGCGATTGAAAGTCATATCTTTCAGTTGCTAGTTAAATTCAATCATAAAATACTACACCTCCACCATAATTCGTTACTTATTCATCACAATTCGTGAACAACTTCATAAAATTCAATCAATTTGAGCCCTTTTCTTGTTTTGATTGGTTTGATTCTTGGAAACCCATCAAAATACGCATCAATTAGTTTCCTAATTTTTAGAGTGAGTTTCACAAGTGATTATTTGTAGAAAATCGATTATACACCCGGGTGTATATCTTGAGATATACACCCGATTTAGCATGGATAAAACATTCGATGTGTTTTATATAACATTTGATGTATTTTACAAATTTTAGTACTTTTATTGCTTAAAAACCAGATGTTTTATGAAATAAACACCATGTTTTGTGAATAAGGATTATATCTATTGTTTTTTTCTTACACCTAATGTTTTTAAAACAACCTTATCATCGTTTATCTTGAAAATGTTGATATCTAATGAAAGATACTATATAAGACTCATATCTTACCATAACTTGCATTTTTCAATCTTCATTTTCTCATCAACATTCAAACTTATTTCTCTCTCCTCCCCCCTCTTTCTCTCCCTAGTTTCTCTTTCTTAATTCTTTATGAAGCAAACAATAAACCTTTCTTTTTCTCTCTCTTTCTAACATACAATTTTTTGTCACTTGGATAAATTGACATTAATGTTATGGAAACTTTGTCATGATATTGATAATACAAGATTATCAAGAAATGAATTGAAAAATGATATGAAGTTGAATCTTCAATTTTATTTATTTATTATATTTTTTTGATGAATGGTTAAATCTAGATGTTGAAAATGTAGTCAAAGGTTAGTTTGATTTAAATTGTGTAATTATTACATATTTTATAAGAGACAATATTTGTTAATAATATGTTTTATAAATTTCTTGATTTTTTTTTTGATAAATTTGTCTTAATACATGTTTTATAAGGTATTACTATTGTTCTATAATAATATTGTTTGTTTAATACTTCTATGGTATAATACTCCATGTACAATTATATATTACTACATGTTTTGCTATCTATAATAATATTTCATGATATATGAGATAATATTTTACGTTCTATAATCATTACTAAATGTTTTTTAGTAAACATTATAAGTTATTATGTTACTACATGTTCTATATATGATACTTATATAATTGTACATGTTCTATATCTTTGATTTATTGTTTAGTTAGACAATACTCCTTGTTCTATATTTTAATACTTACAGTTTGTTCTTTTTTTTTTCCACTTTAGTTGTATGTTATATGCTTTTTATTTCTTATTTTATCTATAAGATAAGAACATAATTATTTTTTGTTTTATTTATTGTCCTATAAAAAACAAATACTACTTGTTTTAGTACTACATGTTTTATAATAACTACTGCATGTATTATAGTATTTATTTAATAAAGTACATGCTTTATTTATTATGTGAATATGAAAATTTATAAATGCTAGTAAATGCAACTATTTGTCATCCAAATACTTCAAATTCAGTCTTTGAAATCTTATTTCAAATTTTTACTTTAGTGAAAATATTATCATTTAAAGTTTTTAAAAAATTATTTTTGTAAATTTTATTCTATGAAATTGACTTGTTTTATAAAAATGGCTTGATGTTTTATCTTGCAAAAAAAGGGTGTATATCTCGAGATATACACATGGTTTAACATGGATAAAACATTTAATGTATTTTGTAAAACATTCGATGTATTTTACAGATTTAAGTACATTTATTCTTAGAATCCTAATGTTTTATGAAATAAACACCATGTTTTGTGAATAGCAAAATTATATCTATTGTTTTTTGTATTACACCTAATGTTTTATAAAACAACATTTTATTATCTTTTATTTTAAAAATGTTGATCTTTAATGGAAGATACTATATAAAACTCATATATCATAATAACTTTACATTTTTTAATCTTCACTAACATTCAAATTTATTTCTCTCTCAATTTCCCCGCTCTCTCTCTCTAGTTTCTTCTTCATATTCTATGTAGCAAACAACAAACTTTTCTTTCTCTCTTTCTAATCTACAATTTTTTGTCACTTGAATAAAGTAACTAGTAATGTTCTAGAAATTTTGTCATGATATTGATGATACAACATGATCAAGAGATGAATTGAATTGAAGTCGAATCTTCAATTTTTTTGATGAATAATTAAATCTAGTGGTTAAAAATGTATTAAAAGGTTAGTTTGCTTTATATTGTGTAATTATTACTCTCTCCGTTCCCTATTTTCCTTGTCCGTCAATATTCACCTCTTCATTATGGTATATGATATAATAATAGTAGTGAGGTCGAATTGGGCTAATAATTAATGAAAGAGAAACAACTTGCAACCAATCAGTGGGTGATGTGTGAGGTCCATTTTAACAAAAAAATATTATAGACCTAATAAAGTTGTTTGGTAAAAAAAAAATGTGGAATATCACAAAACAACATATGTAAAGAAAAATAGGGAACGGAGGGAGTACATATCTTATAAGAGACAATAATTGTTTCAATAATTATATGTTTTATAAATTCCAATTTTTTTTTTTTTTTGATAAACTGTCTTAATGCATGTTTTATAGGGTATTACTATTGTTCTATAATAGTTATTGTTTGATCAATACTTGTATGTTATTATACTCCATGTATTATAATATATAACAGGATGTTTAATAATAATTACTACATACTTTGTTATATATTATTACATGTTTTCTTATCTATAATAATATTATCTTATAATATATGAGATAATATTCCATGTTCTATATCTATTTATTTTTATTGATTATCATAAGTTATTATGCTACTACATGTTGTGATGTTCTATATATGATAAGTAATTGTACATGTTTTATATCTTTGATTTATTGTTTTATAAGACAATACTCTTTGTTCTATATTTAGTAATTACAGTTTGTTTCTTATTGATTTTCCACTTTATGTTCTATGATTTTTATCTTTTATTTTATATATAAGATCATAATTATTTTTGTTTTTATTTAATGTTCTATTAAAAATAACTTTATGTTTTAATACCATGTTTTATAATACTACCGCATGTATTAAGTATTTACTACATAAATTATATGCTTTATTTATTATGTGAATATGAAAATTTAAATATGCTTGAAAATGCAACAATTTTTCACCCAAATACTTCAAATTCAAACTTTGAATCTTAGTTTCAGATTTTTACTTCGGTGTATCTATTATCACTTAAAGATTTTTAAAAAAAATTGTACTTATAAGTTTTGTTTTGCAAATTTGACTTATTGTTTTATAAAAATGACTCGTTGTTTTATCTTGCAAAAAATGGGTGTATATTTTGAGATATACACCCGGGTGCACAATCTCCGGATTGGATTATTTGATAGTTGTAAATTTAACTTAACAAGAAGAAATGAGTCAGTTTCTTTTAAAACCAATAGGTGTTATCTTTGTAGTCTTAAAATATTATATGATGCCATGTTAGAAATATATACTTATAAAACATATTATTGTTATCTTGTAGGAAATCAAAAAGGTCAATAATTCAAGTAATCAGGCATCATCAGCGAGAGACTTATACCGGCTTTTTAACCGGCTTCCATCTACTCAGGATTTCCAGCCAATCCTTGCTTTATTAAATGAGGTGATAAATTTTTGATATTTTCTCCATGCAATGCTTTCTTTACAGTTTTGTTAGGTAGACGGATGGAACACTCTTTTGCAACGGATTGAAAGAAATTACACCAAGTACAGACTACAGTTTGTGAATAACACAAAAGATAGAACTTATCTTGCATTGGTAAAAGTGTTATCTTGCATTTGTAAAAGTGCAGGACATGAAAACTAGAATAGCAGTGAGACATTTGAAAGGCGAAACCACAAAATGCCTGAAAAGGGACCTTTATATTATTTATTGTTTTTGAGTGGTGTTTAACAGTCTGATGATGACTGAGTAGTTAGCAGAAAGGTTTTCCAGAGTTTTCCAAGCCTCTACTTCATCTTTTCAGCAGAATTTATTGATGTCAGTGTATAGTCACCAAAAAATGGCCCTTTAATTCTATGAATGTGACACCATATTTATATCTAATAGCATGTGCATATAGCATGCCTACCTTTAGCACAATTTAATTGGATATTCAAAACTAGTTGATACTTGAGCTATGCTTGTTTGTAAGCTGATATGTTTGGGTGACAACATTATTGGGAAACTATATTATTAGACACTAAGCACTCAATTTTTGCATTGAAGATTGCCTATTTTATGATTAGTTTGTTGAGTGTTGAGACTTGAGACCCATGCTTATTAATTATAAAGGCATTCTGTTATTTGGTCTTGCTAAAGGAGGGAAATTCTGATTTAGTGGCTTATCTATTGTAATATAGCTTCATATTGAACTGATGCTGAACTAAGCAGTAGTTGTCTTAATGTGAAAAATATGCTAGTGTCATTATTTGCATGAAAGATATCAGAATTGTTTTACAATCTGTTGATAATAAACGGTTAGTGACTGTGTGTTAATCAGACTCATTACACTTTGAAGGTCGATTTTACGTCTTCAGCAATCCATTATTGATATTAAAATCTAATATTTTTAGACAGTTTCAAATTATAGCAGTGTCGAGTTACAGAATCTGAGCAACGTAGTGGTTCTTGCATAGAAGAAACTACCCATATCAACTAGTGTTCTCTATATTGATGGAAAAAAATACAAAAGCCTAACCCATTATTGGAACCTGTGTTCTTAATCTTCTATTCTGCTTATGATATACGATTAGTGTTAAACCCTACACTTTTGGCTGCAGAATTTTATAATATTATCATCAAACAACAAATTGATGATCTTCCAAGTCTTGTCATTTTCCTTGAGCCACTAGTGCTTCTTAACATCTTTTCTCAACTTAATTTAATTTGCAGCTTCCATCAGAACAGCAACATCAGTTGTACAGTTTGCCTGCGGAGGTGCTTGCAAGATTTTTGTCTCGTGTTGCTGCAAGAACAGTCCGTCAATATTTCCTTTGAAAATTTCTGCAAGTCTACTTCTGTATGCAGTGAGTGGGCAGTAACGCTCTTGTATTATATGATTTATGTTAGTAAAAAGGAAATTCTAAGGTTTGTATAGCTGCAATGAAATAGTTTGTGCTAAGAGATGTTATGCAAGACATTTTAAATCAAAAGAGATGTACATAAAGCTGACCCTAAACATACGAATGCAAGTTATTTTCAAGTTCATGCACAATATTATATCCATATGAAGTTTACATTAACTTCTTTCCCTTTCTGATTAACATCTCGTTTGAGGATTTGCACACTTTTGAAGGTTTGGGCATTGAGTATCGACTATACTTACAAAGGATAAACTCCTAGCCATTGGTGGATCTAGGAGACTTGGGGGCTGTTTGGTTGATGAGGCGAAAGAGAATGGGATGGGAATGGAAAACTATTCCCTTGTTTTTATGAAGTTGTTTAGTGAGTATTGAGAAATGGAATCACTTTGGACAACCACCAACATCCTTAATTTCATACCACTAGTACACTACCACCACCTCTAATTTCGCAACCAGTACTATTAATCCCTCATCGTTGTCGACCCTTCTCTTCACTTACCGTCTTACACGGTCGCCCTTCTCCTCTGCTGTCAACAATGGCGCCCACTCAAAACCTTAGTTTTTTAGAATTCTCAAAACCACTTGCACACCAATCAAAACTCACTCAAAACCCTCCTCTTCACTTGGTGGCCTGTTTTTGAGTGGTTGTGGGTAGATTTGAGATGGTTTTGAATGGGTNTTTTGTGTTTTGGTTTTTTTTTTTTTTTTTTTTTTTGGGTGGTTATGGAAGGGTAGTGGGTGGTTTGTGTGAGTTTCAATTGGTGTGAGTGGTTTTAGGTTGGAGGCAGTGGTCAACAAGCAGTTTTAGGATGGGTTTTAGGTGGTTGACATGTACTTTGTGTGGGATTAGGTGGATTTGAGTTGTATGAGGTGGTGTGTTGGTGGTTTTCGGTTGATGGCGATGGTGCGTCAGTAGAGGCACCTATATTTGTGTTCTCCCTTTCACCGATGATAAATATATGCCACGTTGTTAAATAGTCTTGTCTTGGGAAGCGCTTTAAAAGGTACAACTCGAGACTAGTCCAAAATCCCCAAAAATTAAAAACAAAATAAAAAAAGGAACTCGAAAATCCCAAAATTAAATTTATTTTATTTTTATTATTTTTATAGGAGTTTTGTATTTTTTTTTACACATTTTTCTAATAAATAGTGTGACTTTGCATGCTCGGAAACACCTTTTCCGCAAAACATCTCAAACAAAGTCATGAAAAAAGGAAGACCTTGGAGCCCAAGCAAGGGAATCCAAGGAATTCTCTATGTTTTTAGAAGCCCACCAAAAGGAAGGAGGAAATTTCCTCCCTTCATGAACCAAAGGGAAGCTTTGGAGAGTAAGGAAAACACCACGTAATGCTTGTACAAACTCAAAAAGCCAGCCAACTAGAGGGAAGCAATGAAAATTCTAGAAAAAGGAGCACAATATTGTGCGTGTAGGCTCCTTTTCCCGAATTTTTTCTCATAAATACTCTCTCCTTTCCATCATTTCCAGTAAGTTCGGAGGCGTTTTCATAAGTTTGGAGCAAGTTTTTGAGACGTTTTTAGCAATTTGAGAGATCATTTCAGAGTTTTTAGCGTTGCCATCATTCTTCCACAAAAGTCTTTTCAATTTTCCTTTTAATCTATATCATTTCCATATCCATAAACACAAAAGGAACAATAGGATTTTATTTATTTATGTCCTACTTGTATTTTATTTCGACCATTTTTATTAGTTTTTTCATATTAATTTCATCATCTTCATCATCATCTTCTACATTCCGTTTTTCAGGTCATATATCGGATTTTGGATTCTACAAGTGTTACGACACTAGCACGCAAGGCCCCCATAAATCATCACCTTCAAATCTCTTAATCTTCTTCAAGTTAAATTTTTTTTATAATTTTTTTAATCTTTTTTATTTTATTATTATTATTATTATTATTATTATTGTTGTTGTTGTTGTTGTTGTTGTTGTTGTTGTTGTTGTTGTTACTATCGGCATCATCGAATTTAAATCTGTTAACCCCCTCTTCACCTTTATTTTTATTTTTTCTATGAAATGTTGACTAATAATTGATTGAGGTGTAACAAAATAAGTGAATTAAAAAGAATCATGCCTAGACATTTAAAGCTTTTTATAGTATGATTACATGTTTTTCAAAACTTTTATGAGCATGCTTACATGATTATTTAGTTTTTCTTGTTTTTTTTTTAGCATGATAACATGTTTTTAAAGCTTTGTAAGCATGATGACATGTATTTAAATTTCTTGCAAATGACATGATTACTTGTGCTTTAAAGCTTTTCCAGCATGTTCAATCACTTTCCGTATTTAAGTGATTGCTTTTGTATGCAAGCCACGAAAATTGCTTTTCACGCAGATATAGTGATGTGAATTTTAATGGGTTAGCAATAAAATTCACAGGTTGATGAATTGTAGTTTAGAATTACACAAAGAAAGCTCGAATATTTTGTGATTTACTCTCAAACTCACAAATTTCTATTTATTTTAGAGGGATATGGTCTTGATTCACCCACCAAAGGTTTCACAAGAACTAGGATTATGCTATGGAAATCGCCAACCAAAGCAAGTGTAGTAACAACTACGGAAATTTTATAAATTCAATCAACAGAACTGAAATTCAATGAAAACAATTTTTATTCAAAACAATCTATGACTAAACAATGGAAAATAAAAGGTATTTACAGGACTAAGTTTGGAACAAATCCTGCAACTCATAGTCAAATAAATCCCACAACATCCAGACAAACTAAGAAGATAAACATTAGGAAAACAACCAAGAAATTCGGCCATCCACTTATGCACCACTTCATCCAAATTTATCCACTTGCACAACTAGATATTTATCCTAACAACTTGCCTAAAAATCCTAACAAACTTGATTTAATCCTAACAAACTATCTAACAAAATTTAAAACAAGATAATCATCATAAAATACATTAAAAATCATGAAAATTCAATGTCACCCAAATCTTTGAAAGATCGTCAAAATCCTCGCTATACAGTATGCTTCGTTTTTGCGCCCTCTTCAAGAAATGAGAACAATATTCAAGAACCCTTTCAAGATTTATTCTCTAAATCAAGAAACCTTCAAGAAATGAACTTCCATGCATATTTAGTGGAAAATTATGATCGATAAGAAATGAAGACTCAAAAAAATGAAACTAAAATGAAAAATGCCTGAAATGAGAAAAACCCTAGCAAATGCAGTGGGAAAAACCCATAGGCAAAACCACCAATAACCCAGATGTGAATGGCAACCTTATATTCACATCATCCTCCTCCTGTTGAAAAGAAACTTGTCTCAAGTTTCAGACTCCAAACAACCATCCATATCCGATGAAAAAGTGAACCATGTTTGATATCAAATCTATACACTTAGTAAGCACATCATATCATTAGGAAGAACAAGATATAACCAAGTGAAAAGTTGTTTGGGTTCAAAGAAACTCTTGTAACTCGTGGATGATTCATCAATAGGGCACGAAAATCCTTAAGAAATCCTTCATTGAAAAACCATTGAAAAAAAATCAAGAATTATCATGTAGAAGAATAGGCTGGACAACATGTAAATCTACAACAAGCATCGGATGATTCAAATATTGTTGTGTTGTAACGATCCTTTCTCCAACAAAACTTTGACAAATTTGATCTTCAATCTTAAGGACTGCATCAACATAAATAATAACATCTTCATTACCCTTAGATTCGACATTGGTTGCATCCTCCAAAGATTCAACTTTTGCTTCATCGTTTGTGATCAATGTTGATTGATTGTCAACATTGCATTGTTGTTGTTGATCTTGATTATGTTTATCCGTCCCCTTAGCCAAAGAATCCTGCATGTTCTTCGTGAGATTAAGATGTTTCAGAATAAGATATTGCATCTTAAACATTAGCATGTGCATATCGAAAATATCTTCATCATGAGATTTGTGAGTGGAACAACAAGCCATCTTCCAAAGCTGTCCATAATGTAGAGGAAAAGTCTAACAACAAATACCCTACCAAAAAACTCGTTTTTGGCTAATTTTTTGTGTGGAAGTACCTCTATATGTCCATAACACTCGACCCAAATTTCACTTGCAAAACCATTACCAAGTTTCTGCAGTTTTAGTTTTCCTCAGAACACTCCAAAACTCTCGCGATTTTTGCCAGTTTGCGAAAAACAGACTCATACTAGGATGTGCTATATGATTATATGCCTATGGGTCTGTGTGTATGTACGCACTATGAGTACATTCTTCACATGTGGATTTCTAGCATTGCTAAATCTTAAACCTTAGAGTCCATGTAGAGAGTCTCATATACAACATAGTTACTCCTTATGTATTCATGTTTCATATAGATCCCCCTAGGCTGCATGAAATCATACTTGTAAATGTACTTCTATCACCTCATAAAAAGAGAAAAAGTAAAAAAAAAAAAAAAGTCGAAAAAAAAATCAGAAGGGTGATAAAGTTCATTACATTCATGCATCCGTTTAGGGTTAAGGAGTAACCATGAACTAAGAACATGCATTGTATATACACACAAAAGCAAGTGAGTTAAACACTAAAACACCTTCACCTTCGTTGTCAAAGGTTGGTTGAGCCACTATCACTTCATCCAGGATAAGCCATTCTCCATTAGGTACTCCCGCTCCTCCAGAACTAGTGGTGCTAGGTTGGTCCAAAACAATTGTCCAATCTAGGTTTATGCTCCAAGGAAGAAAGCACCTTGACGTCTTTTTCTCCTTTATTATCCTAGCATTATCTCTACTATGGTAGCAAATATGGCTCTCCATGCTACCCTAGCTAAGCTCGAAGAGTTGACTCAAAATTGTAAGCTCATGTCTACCCAAGTCCTTGAACTCCAAAAGGATAAGGCTTCCACTCAAGAAATTGAGAAGATTGTCAAGTGGGCTACGAACCAATATGCTTATTATGATCCTCCTAGTCTTGTTCAAGCCCTTGTTGACACCATGCCTCCTGACAAGTTCAACATTAATGAGCTCTCCAAGTTCCAAGTGACCGATGATCCCAAGAACTTCCTTAGGAAATTGGAGTATTTCATGGACTTGAAGAAGATCAATTACAAGCTTTATCCAAGGATTTTTCTTATGGTTCCCGAACCAGTCACTCAAAAATAGTTCTTATCCCTCCCTCATAAGGAAACCGAGGTATGAAAGGACATTACTCATGCCTTTATCAACCGCTACAAGAGTAATGTCTGGACTATCGCTTCACAAAGAGAGCTTGAGATTCTTGAACAAAAAGCCAATGAGGGATTCACGACTTACTTGTCCCATTGGAGAGAAATCGCGGCTAAGATGGTCACTACCCCTCCGGAAGAGGAAATGGTTAGGATCTTTATCTCCAACTTGCAACCTAAATTAATATAAGGAGCACATCCAATGTAGTAGGTTGGACACTCTTGATGAAAAGGTCTACAATACAGGGATGGAAATTGAGGATGATTTGATTAAGGAGAGCAAGAACAAAGGAGTTGCCAAGAAGCCCACTTATTTTAAGGGTTCTTCTTCCAAAAACCAAGTCAACCATGTCAATGATGTTAATGCGGTTGCGCCTTAATCCCCAAGGCCTCTGTTTCTCCCATATACACTCCTTTGAGTATCACTTATACGCAAGCATTTTGAAAGATTGCATTCTAAAGGAAGATCACTCGTCTTGGTCCTACTGATGAGTGAGATTTATCTCATTCATAGAGTAGTTTTCCTTAGTGTTTTCCATTATTTTTCTCCTTGTTTTAGTCTTTTCTCCTTTAGGTTGGCCTCTTTTATCTTCTTTACCTTGAAATGTGAGCTTCTATATAAATTCTATATGTTATGCTTGTATTTTCAATGAATTTGGTCAATTTTATTTGCTTTGATATTTCCCCTTGTAGGAGTTGGAACATTCGGCACATTTCAACAAAAACAACTAAAGAAAGGGTTGAGAAAAGACCAATGGTGGAAAGTGTATAAGGTTGGAAGATATGGGGGCAATTTAGCTCACCCATGGAGCTCACCCAAGCAAAAGCAAGAGCTCAACCAAGCATTAAGCTCACCCAAGCAAACACAAATGCTCGCCCAAGTTTCTAATTGGCTCGCCGATCTTACATGAGGCTGCTCTAAAGAATGACGCTCGCCCAAGCTGTAATACCCCGTATTTTTAGGTATTTTACAATTTAAATTAATATTTATAAAGTAGATTTTAGTATTTTAAAGAAAGAATAAAGGTATAATTAATTAATTAATTAATTAATTAAAAGAATTTAATTAACAAAGAGTTAAAATAATTGTTTTATGGTTTTATAATCTTTATAAAGTACTTTATAACATTTTAGTATTTATTTAATGTTTTCAAAGTTTCCAAATTGGGTTTTAAGGAGGTTTCCTTAATTGTTTTGAAACAAGGGCACAAAAGTAATTTCCATCATTAAGGGTATTTTAGTAATTTTGGAAATCTGATTTTGAGCCTATAAATACCCCTTTAAAGTCAAAATTCAGAATTTTCATCTTCAAAAAGTATTTTGGGGTTTTGAAAAAAAAAATAAGAGAAAGAAAGGAAAAAAAAAACAAACAAAACCCTAAACCTTCAAAACCCTAACCGGTCCCCTTCCTCTTCGTTGGCCTTCCCCTCTGGCCACCACCACCGATCGTCGGGCCATCCTCCTCCTTTGTTTTTTCGGTTTTCAAGGTTTAAAAAAAACCTTCTTCTCGATCTAATGTATATATAATGTTTTATAATTATGAACTTATTATCTTTTGAGATTTATAATCATGTTATGATAATTATAATAATGTTTTAATTATTGAGAATTAGGTTATAAAAAGTATGTTCATGATATTAATTTTAGGGTTTATAAAAGATTTATGATACTATTAGGTTTTATGATTTTAATACTCTAAGTTGTTATATTATGATAATAATTTATCGTAGTAATGATTTGTGATGAATTTATAAAGTTTAGAATGTTTTTAAAAGGTTTTAAAGTAAAAAGGAATAGCTGGAAATTTATTTAAAGCATGACAAATTTTAATTATGAATTCATGACCATGCTATAAGTAATGGAATCATGTTTTTAATGCATAAAACTATCATATCATGATTATATGTTATAGTTACGAGGTTTTATGCTTAAATCATGGAGTTTAAAGGATTTTAAAAGGGTTTTAAAAGAATTTAATGTTGCTATAAATTTATTAAAATAATGACAAGTTCTATTTAAGCATTCATGATCATGTAAAAATGTATGGGTTTATGTTTCTAATGCATGCACCTATTGTATAATGATCATATGACATTGTGATGATGTTTTATATTCAAATCATGGAGTTTATGTGATTTTAGAAAGGGTTTTAAACAATATTATATTGCTGTAATTTTAATAAAATCATGAAAATTAAGGGTTTTCAAGGATCAGAGGAATTAATTGGGTAATGTATGGAATTGATTAGAGGTGATATAATAGGTGTTCTATATATTTTTTGAGCACTTTAGAGTGGTTTAATATTGCTGTAAATTTTAGTTAAGGAGGGTTTTAATTGGGTTATAAACCTTGCTTTGTAGGAGACTTCAAAGTGGTGAATTCTAGTAGTTGTGTTTGATCACCGACGTTATACAAGGTACGTAAGTACAAGAAACTGTTTCATGTTCATAGTATCATGTTTAGGAGTTGTTCATGTTCTTCCTTAAGTTCATGTTTCATGTTAGAATCCTTGAAATAGTTATGAAATTAGTGTTGTTTGATCTTCTTGACATGGTAATTGTTGTCAAAAGTTGTTTATGCATGATGACTGTAGACACCTAAATTTAATCCCACCCAACGGCTAATGATTATCGTGTACCACGTCGCAAACATATCCGATTCTTGAAAGCTGATTGCTTGAAAATAAATAAATGAATAAAAACCGTTGTCGAAAGGGATTAACCGATGATGAGTTATAACGGTTGAAATACACTTAAAATAATTTTATAATTTTCATTTTCATTTAACTTTATATTTTCTCATTTTTAGCTTTATTTTGACTTCATCTTATTAATTTTCGAAAATAAAAGAAATTAATTTAAGCGTATGAATGTGACCGGATTCGACGAACCTTCTAGAAAGGTTTGTTTGGTTTATGGAAACTCTAGGTTATTGAAGTGAATAAAATATTTTATGGAAGTGAATTTCGTAATATTTCGTAATATATCGATATATTTCGGTTTATGGAAGTAAATATATGAAATTAGGAAGCTAAGGAGATTTGCCGCGGGAAAATAGGAAATTAAGGACTTAAGCGCCATGGAGCCGGTGGTGCGACATGGAGAAGGTGTTGCGCCATGGCGCAGGTAACTATGCATTTTGATGCTCCTCTAGCGCCCAAGCACTCGCTTATGTCACTTCCAACCCTATAAATACCTCCTCCTTTGACACAATCATGAATTCACATCTTCACAACTTCTTCTCACTCTCTCTCTAACTCGTCACTTTCTCTCTCTAAAACTTCCTCAGTTTTTGTGCCCTCCTTCGAAAACCGTGCCAAACACTAATTAATATTATTATTACTAATTAATTAAGGTCCTTCAAGCTCTCGATTCTAAAGGGTCGTTGACTTGCACGAAAGTTACTTCGAATGAGGCCAACAACGTTAAAATCATCATCTTAAATCCTCCAAATGAGTTAATTTGCATGTTTACGTGATTTTAATGCTTTATTAGAAAATTGACATGTTTATAATTAATTTCACGTAACATTGACCAACTGATGGTTCGACCTTAATCAAAATAAATCTTAAGTAGAAACCGTTCCTTAGGTTTTATGTGATCCATGCTAAATGTTTAATGCTTTCAATCACGTAGAATTCATGTTTAGCTTAAAAGACCTAAAAGCATGTTTCCACTAATATAAGATTAAAAGCAACTTAATCCTAAAGCGATCACCCAAGAATTATAAAACGAAATTTATGTGTGCATTAACTAAAACTCGCCTAGCCTTATATCCATACATGTTTGTAGGTCTAAACCGGAAATATCATTGCTATAATTAAATATTATGATTGTGAAATTACATATGAGAATAAGTAGAGACCGCTGTACGCGGGGGGACACTGTGACCTACTATTGTCCTTACCCTCGTCCCCGAATGCAGAGATATGAGACCTTCTTATCCTTGGTTGTCATTTTTCCATTGGGCTATGACCTAATGCGGTTCCGTTAGCTCCCGAAAGGACAGTGGTGACTTCTCTACTTGGGTTTTGAGATTCTAGACTCACCCCCAAGCCAAGCATACTCACACTATGCAAACAAACTAAACACGACATTCAAACGTCCTGTAAGAAAGGGCACGTGGGCCCCCAAAGCCCCGGGTCCACAGTTTGGCGACTCCACTGGGGATATTCCTTTATTTTTAAAGGAGAGTGGATTAAACTAAAAAAGTCTCGTAATTTCATAGTTATAATATCGAATTCTATTTGCTACGCATAATGCATGCGATTCCCACGTGAGGGTCTTGCTTTAGGATACACGTCACTTAAAGTATGTTCTATACTTGAGACACCCCCGGGGGACCGATTTTAAGGATGGTTAGGTGACCTACCTAGGCCGTTCCTTAATTGAAGTCTATCCCAACCGTGACGCGTGAATCATATATTATGACCTATTTGATTCATAATGGATGTCCCACTTGGATCACCACTAAGTTGTGGTGTGGATAGTTGGACACACCCTAGTCATGGTACCCCTTGGACACCCTAAGCCTTACTTGTAGTCACCCTCTTAAAACCTTGGCTAGGTATGGACTTGACCTCATGTTAGGCGTGACTATGTGCTAATTTGCCTTCAATGTGTACATATCATTTACTTGGGCTCTAGTTTTGCATAAACCTTTAAACACATTAAAATAGTGAGTCTCATATAGATCATGGTTGCTCCTTAGTAGTCAAAAGTCAATCTTGTCATGCATATAGAACCTCATAGGTTGCATTTCATTCATTCAATAATTATAAAGGTACCTCTATCGTCTAAAGAAAAATAAAAGAGCAAAAAAAAAAAAAAAATCAAAAGACGATGAGGTGCCTCGCATTCATGTATTCATTTAGGACAAGGAGTGGCCATGCAAGGTCATGCATTGAGTCTAGTTTCAAGGAAGTAAACAATGAGTCATTTTCAAAATATAATTCTAATTGAGCCTCATGCAGGATAGAGTCATCAACTTTACTTGGATTAGGTCGACAATTGAGTAGAACAAGACATTCTATAACTTGGGTCAAAGAACGTAGCTTAAAGTCTTCATCAAGTACTCTTATCGGATTTAAAGTCATCTTTGAATAATCCTTCAACAATGTCAAGTGAAAATCTTCAACTACAACAACTTCAAGCCAACTTGGCCAATGTGACTGAAATGTTGAAAACTCTCACCATCGAGATGGAGGACCTTAAGAAAAAAGAAAAGACCAATATCAAAGATTTTGAAAAGATTGTGAAACGGATCAATGATGAAGATACTTATGTTGACCCTATGATACAAGTGCGAGTATCAGTGATATTAATTATATTAATGAAATAAGTGATGGCAACTTCAAAGATGGTGATATCAATGGTGATAATATCAATAGTGGCAATGGTGATATCAATGGTGATATCAAGAATGGCAATGGTAAGGATGCAACCATAGGTGAAATAATTGCATACAGTGATATAAGCTATATGGGTGCATCAAGGGTAGGGATTTGCGTGTGCATGGTCACATGTCAATAATATGGCACGCAAATCAAGGCAAGAATGGTGGAATTGGTGAACAAGATGGTTTTTGCCTATGAGTTTTTTTCCCACATGGTTTTTCTCATTTTTGGCATTGAGTCTTTTAATTCTTGGTGAGTCTTGATCATCATAATTATGCTAAAATGCATGGAAGACAGATTCTTGAAGGTTTCTTGATTAAAAGATTGGATCTTGAAGCATTTCTTGAAGTTCTTGAAAAAAATATGCGCAAATTTGACGAAGCGAAGGGGCGTGATTTTGGATGATTTTCTTGATTCTTGGGCACCAAGCAAAGTGGCGTAATTTTAGTCTATATTCTGAAGATTATCTTGTTAACTAGTTAGTTAGATTAGTTGTTAGGATATTTTCTTGATTTGTTAGTTAGTTAGAGTTTGTAAGGAAAGATAAGATCAAGTGCAACTTGCATGATGATGTGTCAATCTTATCTTGAGTTTGTTGTGCAACTAGTGCAAGTGGCACAAGTGGGCCGAATTTCCTAGTTTTAGGCTGATTTTTTAAGTCTATTTTTATTAGGATTTTGTTGTTAATTATACCTATAAATAGTCTCAACATTAGGATGTAATTAAGTCAAAGTTGGAGTTGAATAAAAAAAAGTTGTTTGTTTACTTGAAAACAAAAATCTGAAATTTAAGAGTTGGTGATTAAATTCTTTATACTCTTGTGATTTAATTAGTAGCTTTGAAGGTGCTTAGGCTTTAAAAAAAGGACTAATTGATAAACCTAAAATTAAGAATCTTGGTGACTTAATCTTTATAGATTCAAAATTTTAGTCTATACCCTTGTGAGTTTTTGTTCACACGAAAATTCACATCAAAGTTGGTGCTTTCATTGAGAGGTCTTTTATACTCAAGTGCTCCTCAATTAATTAATTAAAACACTTGAAGAAACATTGCTATGGCAAGTGGTGGTGACGAAGTTCCTGCAACTTTTGAAAAAGGATTGTCCTTAGAACAAGCCAGAGAAATCCGAAGGGACAATGAAATTAGGGAACTGCGAACCATGTTGGAAGAAGTAATGAATCTTGTATCAGGCAGTTCGAAAAACAAAAAAAAGGGTCACGCAATTGATGAAAGTGACGCAAGTTCAAGTGATGAAAATACCAGCAAGAGTGCACGCAAGCCTAAGCGTGAATATGACACCAGTTCTGGTGAAGAAGATGACCGAAACAGGCATCGGAGGCGTGACAAACAGAAGGATGATGATAGTAGCTTAAAGTTGGACGTTCCTGAGTTCAACGGTAGTTTAGATCCAGAAATTTTCCTTGATTGGCTGAGAAGAACCAAAAAGATTTTTAATTACAAGGAGTATGATGATCATAAAGCCTTCAGAGTGGCAGAATTAAAACCAACATCTTATGCTAGGCTGTGGTATGAGGGATTACAAAGAAAACGCAAAAAGGAAGAAAGGTCGAAAATCTGTTCATGGCGCAAATTGAAGAGAGAATTGAGAAAAAAATTTGTACTACATGAGTATGAACAGAACAATTTTCTAAAGATGCATACCCTGAAACAGGGACAGAAAAGTGTTGAGGAGTACATCAATGCTTTCGAAAAATTGCTGATTTTTATGATCTAGAAGAAAAGGAAGATCATAAAGTTGCACGGTTTGTGGCAGGGCTAGATGGATCCATTATGGAAAAAGTACAATTACAATCCTACTGGACCTATGATGAGATCTGTAAAGTGGCACTCAGGGTGGAAAAACATGGGAATTCAAAGAAGCCAAAAGCATTCTTTAAATCCTATGAGTCTAAGAAGGAAGTGGTGTATTCTTAACCAGCTAGTGCTAAACCTAAGTTCGACAATGATAAAAGGGAAGCCACTCCAATCAAACCACTGACAATTCCTGAAGACAACAGGAAGTGTTTTAAGTGTCAAGGAGTAGGACACATAAAAAGGAATTGCCCAAACTCCAGGGTAATCACTGCTAGGGAAGCAAAGGAAATCGAAGATGCCTACTTAGATGTTCTTCTTGAAGAAGGGGAGGACGAAGATATTGATTCCCAAGAAGAACAAAGCAGCAATGATATGGAAGAAGTAGAGGCAGAAACACAGGGTCAAGCATTGGTCCTCAGGAGGGTTCTTCAGTCTAAACCTGCGCCAATTGAAGAGAACCAGAGGGACAAAATTTTCGTGACCAGGTGTAATGTACAGGGAAGGCTGTGTGACGTGATAATTGATAGTGGCAGCTGTACTAATGTGGTCTCTACCTATTTGATTCAGAAATGGAATCACCCCACATACAATCATCCTCAACCTTATAAGTTACATTGGCTAAGCAACACCAGTGATGTCAAAGTGACTAAGCAGGCCCTGATAAATTTCAAGATTGGTAAATTTGAGGATTCTGTGATATGTGATGTCTGTCCAATGGATGCTTGTCACATATTGCTTGGTAGACCGTGGCAATATGATCGATTTGTGAAGTATGATGGAAAAACCAATGTCTACATCATCAGGAAATAGGAAACTGACAAGCCAATTGCTTTGAAACCTCTAAAAGTGGCGCAAAACAAGAAGCAATTGAATGTGGAGAATAAAAAGGGAGTGTTTTTGACTAATCATAAGGAATTGGAGAGGGAATTGACTGATTGCCAGCAAGTATTTCTGTTGATGGCAAAAGATGTGAGAGTTGAAACAGTTGCAATCCTAAAATTTTTCAACCTCTATTGAAGGAATTTGAAGATGTATTTCCAGATGACTTACCACCAGGTGTACCACCCAATAGGGGCATTGAACACCAGATTGACTTAATCCCAGGTGCTCAGATTCCTAATAAACCAGCATATAGATGCAATCCTGAGGAGACTAAGGAAATACAACGACAAATTGAAGAATTGATGCAGAGGGGATACGTGAGGGAGAGCATGAGTCCTTGTGCTGTACCAACACTGATTGTTCCAAAAAAAGACGGATCTTGGCGCGTGTGCATAGATTCTAGAGCTATAAACAACATCACAATCAAGTACATGTTCCCAATTCTTAGGCTGGACGATCTCCTGGACGAGTTATATGGTTCACAGGTGTTTTCCAAGATTAATTTGAGAAGTGGATATCATCAGATACGCAAGAGAGAAGGGGATGGATGGAAAACAACTTTCAAAACCAAATTGGGTCTCTATGAGTGCAGAAACAATGGAGATCATCTGCAGCATCTAAGACAGGTTTTTGAAACCCTAAGGCAGCAAAAATTGTATGGGAAATTAGAGAAGTGTTACTTCATGGTGAGTAGTGTTACATTCCTAGGGTATGTAGTTTCAAAGGATGGAGTATCAGTATATATGCAGAAATTACATGCACAGTTCAGAGCAAGAATTGGAAAAGTCAATGAACAGTACAAGATGCGCGCCAATAAGCACATGAACCCACGCAATTTTCAAGAGGGAGATTTGGTTTGGTTACATCTCTGGAAGGAAAGGTTTCCTAACCACAGGAAAAATAAATTGATGCCTAGATGTGATTAAATTTTGAAGAAAGTTGGTGATAATGCTTATCAACTTGAACTACCAGGTGAATATGGGGTTCATGCTACTTTTAACATTGGTGATTTATCTCCATATATACCTGATGAACAACTTCGAAGTTTGAGGTCAAACTCTTTTGAAGAAGGGGAGGATGATCCAAGTGCGAGTATTAGTGATATTAATTATATTAATGAAATAAGTCATGGCAACTTCGAAGATGGTGATATCAATGGTGATAATATCAATAGTGGCAATGGTGATATCAAGAATGGCAATGGTAAGGATGCAACCATAGGTGAAATAATTGCATACAGTGATATAAGCTATATGGGTGCATCAAGGGTAGGGATTTGCGTGTGCATGGTCACATGTCAATAATATGGCACGCAAATCAAGGCAAGAATGGTGGAATTGGGGAACAAGATGGTTTTTGCCTATGAGTTTTTTTCCCACAGGGTTTTTCTCATTTTTGGCATTGAGTCTTTTAATTCTTGGTGAGTCTTGATCATCATAATTATGCTAAAATGCATGGAAGACAAATTCTTAAAGGTTTCTTGATTAAAAGATTGGATCTTGAAGCATTTCTTGAAGTTCTTGAAAATCTTGAAAAAAATATGCGCAAATTTGGCGAAGCAAAGGGGCGTGATTTTGGATGATTTTCTTGATTCTTGGGCACCAAGAAAAGTGGCGTAATTTTAGTCTAAATTCTGATGATTATCTTGTTAATTAGCTAGTTAGATAAGTTGTTAGGATATTTTCTTGATTTGTTAGTTAGTTAGAGTTTGTTAGGAAAGATAAGGTCAAGTGCAACTTGCGTGATGATGTGGCAATTTTATCTTGAGTTTGTTGTGCAACTTGTGCAAGTGGCACAAGTGGGCCGAATTTCCTAGTTTTAGGCTGATTTTTTTTAGTCTATTTTTATTAGGATTTTGTTGTTGATTATACCTGTAAATAGTCTCAACATTAGGATGTAATTAAGTTGAAGTTGGAGTTGATCGAATAAAAAAAAAAGTTGTTTGTTTACTTGAAAACAAAAATCCGAAATTTAAGAGTTGGTGATTAAATTCTTTATACTCTTGCGATTTAATTAGTAGCTTTGAGGGTGCTTAGGCTTTAATCAAAGGACTAATTGATCAACCTAAAATTAAGAATCTTGGTGACTTGGTCTTTATAGATTCGAAATTTTAGTCTATACCCTTGTGAGTTTTTGTTCACACGAAAATTCACATCACCCTACTAGGCTCGACCCGAGCTTGGTGGACTCACTTCCCAAAAAGTTCTCATTGAGGACTTGTCGAAATTTAAAGCAACTGACAACCCTCGGTTCTTCCTTAGGGGGTTCAAATTATATATGGATACGAAGAAGCTTAATCAAATTTATTCCAAGAATTTTCCATTCTCTTTGGAACCCGTTTGCCAAAAGTGGTTCTTTTCTCTTCCTGAGAAGGAAACCACAACATGGGAGGACATCATTCATGCCTTCATTACTCGCTACGAATGCAACGCTCAAGCATCGACTTCCCAACGTGAACTTAAGATTCCCAATCAACAAGAGAAAGAGAGATTCACCTCCTACATAGCTCGTTGGAGAGAAACCATGGCTCAAATGGTAACTACTCCTCCCGAAAAGAAGATGGTCGAAATCTTCCTTTCAAACCTATTGCCTGTATAGACGAATCACCTTAAGTATTTAGGGTTAGGAACATTTCAAGAAGTCTACAATATTGGTATTAAAATCAAAGATGACTTGATCAAGGGGCAAAAATGGACCAATAGCTACACGAAGGATTACATGAATGACTCTTCGGAAGAGGATGAGCAAAACCTACAAGCAACATTCGAGATTGATGGTGAAAGCAACGACATCATAAGCAAGAGTTTATAATCTTCTTTAGGTTGAGTCGGAGAGTCACTCCACCTAGCTTTTATATTTCCTTTCTTTTCATACGATCGAGTATATGCCATTAGCATTAAGGTCATTCATCACATTTTAGCCTCCATTTTGTTATTTCTCCAAAGTCTTAATTAATAAAATTTCATATTTTTCTTTTAGATAATTTATTGTGCTTCAAATGATCTCATCATCAATCAATAATAAAAAAATTATAAAAAAATCAAAAAAATAATAAATATTGGACATGCTCGAAAAGCCTCAAACACCACCAAATAAAACCATTTCCTTTCCTCACACCAATCGTTTAGCCTTTCGATAACATTATGTCAACCACCATCTCCCTCACCTTTATTAACTCAATCATGGTGCGTAGGAAAAGACGTGTGCTAAAAAAAGGAAAAAAAAGAGAATTTTGAAGGACATCAATCAAAAGTCAATTCATCTCAAGAAAAAGTCAAAAGCACATCTACACACCTATGAGTCAAACCCTTCCCCTTTAACCATAGCCTACATCCTAAGCACTCTCAAATCATACCATCCTATGCTCCAAAAAAAAAAAAAAAGTTAAAATTCCAAATCTTCAAACTCCATCACTTTTCATACCTAAAACAAAAATCCAACCTCAGTAACTCAAATCCAAAATACAAGTCAAACCTCAAAACCCACAACTAAATTCCAAAATCCAAAATATAAATCTTAAAGCCAACAAAATCATAGCCAATGTCCAAATTCCCAAAAATTTTCAAAACCAACGCGTAATCACTCCTCAAATGAAAACCTCAAGCCCACACTAGTACATAAAAAGTCATTTGTTGCGGTCAAAACAGTGGTATTTGCTGCAATTTTTGACCGCAGCAAATTTCATAGCAGAAAATAGGAGATGTTTATTTGCTGCAGTTGGAACTGCAGCAAATAAGTTTTTTTTTGGTCGGAATTTTTGGTTATTTGCTACGGTTTTTTGAAAAACCCGAAGCAAATAAGTAATTTCCCTCACAAAAAAATTCTCATTAAAACCGCAACAAATAAGTACCTCAAAACCAATTTTTTTTTATTTTTTTTATTTATTTTTCATTTTATAAGCTGAAATGATAGCTTGAAAGTTAAAAATACTATTATCATTGATTATTCAGCCGAATTACATGTATATCTGAACAAATTACACTTACAAGTCAACAGAAACAAATATAGTAACAGCAAAACAAATCAATTACAACAACAAATTACAGATATATTATAACATCAACACTAGATACAACAACAGCAACTACAGAACACCAATAGCAGCAAGAACAACTACAGAAGACCGGCAGCAACAGCAACTAGAGAACAGATGGCGACAACAACAACTATAGATTGAAGAACAGCAGCTGCAGTAGCAACACAAACAAAAAAAAATGAGATCAAGGCTCAACCCCAGAGATCAATACTCATCTTAGTCAAAATAATCCAAAAAGAATAATTCAAAAAGATAGAGAGCAGTAGCTTATCATAATCAATAAAACCCCTAAACACTAAACAACTAACTCATATAGCACTTCCATCAGATGCCTCAGCAATAAGCACAAGGGAACAACAAACACATGTACGTCTATATGAAGATAATAAGAAGAAAATGATTTCTCTCTAGTTCTAGACAGCTAGTTCGTAATATAAATGCAAATTAGCAAAAGTAAATAAGTCCTGTTATATGATCATTGAGTAATGAAATCATAAGCAAGATCAAATCTTATAAGTCAGAGTATTAGTCAAAAAAACAAGTATATAAGCATACAAATATCATACAAGATAAAACCATACCTTGGCCTCAAATTGACCAACACTGACCTGCAAAACAGTAGCATAATTTAAGGTTAATCTACTGATTTCAAATTCAATCAATGATCTAATTCTTGGCAATTAAGAATTTGAAATTACTATCTTTCCGATCACAAAGCAGCAAATAATTAATCAATGTGAAAAGAACACCAAGGACCAAGTTGCTCATAATCGTTGAAATCGGATCGAATTAACCGATGATTATCGGACATCAAACTCAACTTAAAACTTCCACAACTGAATCAAACCAAATTAAAGAGCAAACTTAATTTCCATCATTCAATCAACAACAACTAACAAAAACAAATAACAACACCAGCAGCAGCTTACCAGCATTAATTCAGAACCACAAAAATAAAAACCAAAACTAACATACACACGCCTCCATCCAGATGCGACATACCCATGGACAAACTCACCCACAAACCACAAAAATCAAAACCAAAACTAACAACATAATCAAAACCAAAGCATACCTTCACCTTCAATGCTTCCCCTTCACACGCCTCCAATCCAGATGCGACATACCCATGGACAAACTCACCCACAAACCACAAAAATCAAAACCAAAACTAACAACAGAATCAAAACCAAAGCATACCTTCACCTTCAATGCTTCCCCTTCACCAAAAAGCTGCCAAAATAATGGATCTACAAATAACACCACAACTTTTTTTAAATTACGAAATAAAAAAACAAATCAAAATCAGAGACATAGAAATGTAAAAATAAAATAGGGAAAAAAACATAATAAAATCGCATTATTAAATAAAATTCATCACAAAATCAAAAATAGAATCAAAGGAATAAATTAAAGGAAAAAATTAACCTCAAAATAGAAAAACGAGATTCTAAAAAATCGATCAAAATTAAAGCAATTACACCAAATCATTAATAACGTAACAAATTCAAACTAACATAAGCTAAAATCAACGAAAAAAACACAAGTTATATATAAAAAAAGCAAAAAATTCAAAAAATTCAAACTAAATAAAATCAAAGAATAAAAAACACAAATTAAATTTAAAAAAAATGCGAAAAATTAAGAGGACATCAAAGACTACATTTTTTGGCTCACTAAACAAATTAACAAAACCCCATAAATATAACTTATCAAATTAACAACAAAATCACCAAAAACCCTAAAAAACCGAGATTCAATTTTTTCTCCAATTTTAAATCTAACAAAATTAAAACCATAACACCAAAACCAAATAACCCTACCAAAAGAGGCAAAAAGACAAACCTGAACACCATGAAACTGATTGTGTTCATCAGATTGACAGGAGATTGAAGATGAATAACCTTCGATTTCGTTGTCATCGAGAAGTAGTTCATCGGATTGAAAGGAGATTGATTGTGAAAAGAGGAGAGAGATTGTGATGAAAAAGATGATGAGCGAAGACAACAAGGAGATCGCCTTCGGTGAGGAGCATTTGAAGGACGAGAGAGGAGTTAAATAAAGAGAGATTGAGAGAATGATAGTGGGTGAGAGTGAGAATGAGAGTGATAGTGAAGGAGAGTGAGGGTGAGGGTTTTAGGGTTAGTGAGAAAGACGAAAAAAGGAGAGAAAAAGGGTTATATATGGGGCGGTTATTTGGGCTCGTGGGCTGAACATTTATTTGGTTGGGTTATTTGCTGCGGTTCAATAACTTGTATAACTACAACAACTAATTTTTTGTAATAGTGATATCAATGGTTATTTGCTGTGGTTCTTCTAAAATCACAAAGAACCGCAACAAATGTGACGCAACAAATGTGTTTTTTTGTACTAGTGCCAATACCCTCTTCGAGCATGTCCAAAGCCCGCTAGGTTGAAAACTCGAACCAGCGGCTTAGGCAAAAGTTAGGGCATAATTACATCAATTGCACACACATTTTTCATGAACTACGATGGTCTGATTCCTTAAGGATACGTAGGTAGCCTCACCTCGAGGTCCGACCTATCAATAAAATTAATGAGGTCATGTCCATTGAACTTCAAAGCATAATTCTTTAGTCTAGAACCTGACGTAGACTCGAATTTGAACCAATATATTTTTTAGCCAACTACATCCTTTCTTTTCATCATCTTCACCCTTGAGTCACAAATTTGACCCATTTTTGTTTTCTTGATCCTTAGCTTTTCTTTCTACACCCCTTCGAGACTCTCCTATTCTTCATTCATCATCATCATGGTTTAACTCTTGCTCATCATGGCCTAACTCTTGCTCATCAAGGTCAAATCATGTAGCACCAAGTCATGAAATTATTGTCTCTCAAAGAGTGGGGGGTTACATCATCATAAGAGTCTCCATCTCTTTGAGTTGGTGCTACACCAAATCATTATCCTATTTTAATCTTTTTTTAGGGGAGAGAGTCGGTACCCCTCCATAGTCACCCAAAAATGGGATAAATTTTTGCATTCATCACATTGCATATAGGATCACATGCATACGTAAAAGTCAACGTCAAAGTTAAAGTCAAAGTCCAACTCATGCATATAGGATTAATCCACACATGCAATGCTAGGGCCCACCTATGTGCAAGTTGAAAATGTTGCAGGACAAAAAAAAATTATCAATTGGGGACTCTACCCAGGTTATCAAGCATTGCTTCATACATCAGTGGCCTCATCAATCTCTCATGAAGTACAAGCATCACCTAAACATGGTTGAAGTATAAATCAACAAGTTAAGCAAGCATTCACATTAACAATCGATTCATTGCTACAAAGCGACCAGCCTAACAAAACATTGGTTAAACTAGCCAACTCTCAAGCATCTCAACGACAGGGGGCTAATGCCACTAGGCTCCACAAAAAGCAACCCTTACAAACACATCAACTCCACAAAATAGCTAAAACACATTATCAAGCCAAAGGCACTTTCAGGCCAAATACAATAAATCGAATTCAAGTTCCATCATCACAAATCTTTCCCTACGACCAAAACTTGTCTAATGTGGAAACCAAACACATTATATACATCGCCACACAATAATCATTTTTCACACAACCTTTGTTACAATATTTCCCTACAACTGACACGTGTCTAAAGTGGAGACCACATCAAACAAATGATCATATTACACTTCCCTACGACCAAAGCATGTCTAAAGTGGAAGGAATTCACATTAATCATCGTATACATCGCCAGGCGATACACACCATCTTCAAAAGGCCCTTGAAAAATCAACCTAGGTCAACATCATCAAAAAGCCCCTGGAAAGTCAACCCATGTCCAAGTTAATGAAGCCTACATCGTCAGAAAATAATGGCATTATCATTCACAGATACCGTCAGATGGTTTTGATATCTTCATCAAATAGCTTCCTATACGACCTAAGTGTCTAAATGGAGTAAAATCATCTTCCCTATACGGTTAAGCTGAAGACACCTGAAGGGATCACACATATCTTCATTTATTTCCTATACGGTTAAGCTGAAGACACCTGAAGGAAATCATAAATACATCATCATAACCTTCCTTATACGGTATAGACACCTGAAGGGAGCTTCCTAACAATTGAGGCGCATCTAAAGGAAGTGAAGCACATAAACACTATCATACATTTCCTATACGATCAAGGCATGTGAAGGAAAACAATTATCAACATTATCCCAAGAATCAAGGTCCTAATAAAGCATTAAAAACACATATTAATGCAAACTAACTTCTTGAAGAACTCAAGATGATAATTTCGATGTTGTCGGCCTCATTGAAAGTACCTTTCATGCAATTCGTTGACGACCCTTTAGAACTAAGAGCTTGATGAACCTTAGATAAGTAGTAATGATATTATTAATAATAAGTGTTTAATGGGATACGCGGTATCTGAAGTAGGGCATGAAATCCGAGAGAAGTTTAGAGAGAGAAAGAGACGAAGTAGAGAGAGTGTGTGTGTGAGAGAAGAATTGAATGAGAAGATGTGAAGATGATGAATGAAGGTCGAAGGAGGGGGTATATATAGTGTTGGAAGTGACGTAAGTGAGCGCCAAGGCACCGGAGGAGTGTTAGAACGTACAACAGTGAGCGTTATGACGCACGACGAGCGCCGAGACGCTCAGTGAGCGCTATGGCACAGGGCATTTGGGCGCATGGGCCCTGGCTGGGCATCTTGGCGCTTCCCCCGCATTGTGGTGCTCAAGTCCCTAATTTCCAATTTTCACGTAGAGGATCTCCGATGCTTCCTTATTTGGCATATTTACTTCCATAAACTGAAATATTTCGATATATTATGAAATTATTCAAAATTCACTTCCATAAAACTATTTATACACTTCCATAACCTAGTGTTGCCATAAATCAAACAAACCTTTCTACAAGGTTTGTCGAATCCGGTCACATTCATACGCTTAAATTAATTTATTTAATTTTTGAAAATGAATTTAAAATGATGAAGTGAAAATGAAATGAATATGAAAATTATAAAATGAAAATATAAGATAATAAAATGAAAATAAGAATATCATTTTAAGCGTATTTCGACCATCATAACTCATCATCGGTTACCCCTTCCAACCACAATTTTATTTATTTTCAAGCACCCGACTTTCAAAAATCGGACATGTTTGCGACGTGGTATACGATAATCATCAGCCGTCAGGCGAGACAAAAAATAGGTGTCTACAATTAGCCCCCACTTTGTCTAAGTTTGTAGAGATGACTAGTCTCGTAAAACGAAAGTCAAAGTACTTGGTACCTGCAAAAAAAAAGGGTTAGTTTTACCTGCACCAAGATGATATATCCTCGGAAAGTGCTATGTTTCTTGAGGATGAAGAAAGGTCTCTTTCAGATATTGTGTGATCGTATAAGAGGTTCCAGATAAGGCTTCTCTACCATCCGGAGATATATTGTTTATGATTAAGATTGATCGTCTGTCGATTTGAACATTTTCTCTTTAGATTCAGCTCGGTCGTAGGGAAACATGATGATGTTGTGGAAAGTTGATTTTTTGTCTTCTGACTTGTTTGATCTGAATTGCTTTTGAGGGGCATTTTAGTAACTTTTAACCTGATTCGTCTTTCGGGGGCATTTTGGTAACTTTTGGGGTGTTTTGGTAATTTAACCCGATTCGTCTTTCGGGGGCATCTTGGGTAATTTTGGTAATTATAACCCGATTCGTCTTTCGAGGAATTTTAGTAATTTTGATGAGGATGTTGGATAAATGGCGATGGGGAATGTCGGAGTATGTGAAGCAAATCTTGCTCGAAGATCAAAAAACAAAGTCCCCTATAGTGCAATGTGGGCCCCACAAGGAGTCCCAAAAATTGCCACATGTGCGCCAGGGCACAGGTAGGGTGCCACGACGCAGCCCTAGTGCCTAGGCGCTCTTGGTGGGTCCCTCTGGTTGCTCATTGGTCCATGTAAGCTAAATTTGAACTTGTTGTTGTTTTTGTATTTGTTGGTGTCCATGTATTTGCTCACACAAACACAACCTTCTTGCTTGGTTTTTTTCTACTTCGAACCAACCCCCCCCCCCAAAAAAAAAAAAAAAAACTTTGAATTCTATCGTTGTCTCACAAAGATTGGAACTCGGATCTTCTTTGGAAGTTTCGTCCACCAAAAAATGTAAGTTGTCTAAACTTAGCTCATGTTGTTTTTTCTTGTTTAATCATTGCAATCTCACCACTTGTTCATGAAGTAAGTAGTGAATCCAAAAATTGGGTTTTCTTGATTTTGCCCATGAATGTCAAAATTGATGCATTTCTTTACTTCTATGAGTGTAATGGAACACATAGTAAGGGATTTGAGCCAAAACGAGTGAGTTTTGAGTGAAAACTCAACTTGTTAGTTTAGGGTATGAAGTAGTGTAGTGAAGGGTGTGATTTTGAGTGATTGAAGGAATGAAACTTGAATCATTTTGTTAGGTTGTTGATAAGAATGCATTTGTGACTTGAGGATGGTATGAATTGAAATCTTGTAATGTCTTGTGAAATTTTGCAGTTTTTAGATCATGTAGCTCATATAGTTCATATGAACTTGAAATGAATTGAAATAGTGAATTTTGTGTAAGTTGCTTTTCTTCATGATTGAACTTGATTCTCATATGCTAATGATGATGATGAATTGAAAGTGGCTAGAGTATTGAAGTTAATTTCCGCGCAAATGACCACTAACTTACATAGGTCATATAAGTTAGGTGGTTCATGTCAATATGGAAAGTTTAATCCATTTATCTTCGTGAGTTAAATGATGTTCTTACATGTTCTTTGAAACAAAACCATAATTGAAAATATCTTAAAATGAATGAATCGAACATAGAAGCTCATGTTTCTAATTTTAGTTCAAAATTAGTTTCTTCAAGCTTCTAAATGCTTTCTCATGTAATGCTCTATATGAAGCGAATATAGAAATGTATATTCACTCATGCTAGCCCCCTTTATTTACAATTTTGAATTGATGATCTTGTTGGAAAGTGAGGCTGAAAATGTTGGTTTGCTAGATGTTGCTAAGACTTTGAGTCTTCCAAAGTTTATTGTAGGTGGCTTGATAACTATAACTCATGGTTTATTTATGAGAAATGTCCTTATACAGCCGTTACGCTGCCGAAATTTCTACTTAAAATTCTTGCATGTTGCAGGTCTAGTTCAGATGATGACATCGTGGAGGTGAAGGACGTACGATAGGTGTCCTCCAAAAGGAGTACATCATGGGCTCCTGGGGAGTGCCAGCCTAGCATGTTGGCCTCCGATCGGGCTCAACACATTTCTCACTATCCCCTTTCAGGCCACGTGAGTACTAACTTCTTTATTTTATTTTATTTTCTTTCTTTTTCTTCCTTCTTTCTTTCTTTTCATTCTTTCTTTTCCAAGACAACCACCATCTGAGGGATCGAGTACTCCATTCTTGGAGGGGCGTGCCTTACTCCGTGGGCAGCATGATCTCGATCTTCCCCAAATGCTCACGGGATGCGGGTTTGGGCCTTCGAGCCCTTGAGAGCGTAAAAAGCTCTCACGTGTTTGTTCTTTGCCTTTTGGAGTGGTGGTGGGACATAAATCTCCCACTAATCCATTGCCTTCATGTGAATCCATACTCATAAGAAGAAATTGAGTGTTTCTTTTAAATCTTTTTCACATTGGTATGAAAAAATGGCCCTCATTAGTAATGATGGCCTTGAAATGGTTATTTACTAGTTGAACCTTTTCTCCTTTGGTCCCCAATGCTTCTTCCCATTAGGGCCCTCGGCCTTTATTGGTACTACATAAGGGGAATCTCAAGGGAAGGGGTTTGTGTCACATTCTAATCATGGTAGCAGCTCGTCTACTACGACGAGAATCGCCAGTTTTTCCATGTCTGATGAGGTTGCTGGCACCTCTCAGTCTACTTGAGATTGTCCATTCTTTCAGCAGCTGACTTCGGAGTCAATACCTTCGTCGTAACTTGTAGGATGATTCGATGATACCCCAAGACTTTCTGAGATGTACTTGTCACTCGGTTTTACTCCCACGGATGTTCCCTCAACGAGCCAAGACCCTACAACTTCGAAATCTAGCTTCTCGTTTGGTGTATGGATGCCTAGATGTACATACGTATGTAAATGAACACGACTTTGTATATATTTAATCTTAGTTTTGTACATATTTGACTCACTTTTCTAATTATTTGACGCACTTAACTGTTTGACTTTGACTTTTAACTTTGACTCAACTCAAGGGAGGGTACCAACTTTCCCCCCGAAAAAGAAAATAAAAAATAATAATAAAAATAACTCGGACTTGAAACAAGTGAAGTGGACACGAAAATCGAGGAAGGCGTGCATGAATATCAAGGCAAAACGTGTAAGTCCAAAAAGGAAAAAAAATGGGGAGGCCTGCACCATGGCGCTAGGTGAGTGCTAGGGCGCCCAGCCTGCGCCTAGTGTAATACCCTATATTTTCATGTATTTTAATGAGTTAAATTCGTATTTTTCACATTTTGTTTTATACGTATGTTTTGGTATTTTTATTGAGAAATTAAGTTCGATAAAAATGTTAAAGAAAGGAAATCTAAATAAATTTTAATTAAAGCAATTATTTTACGTTTATAAATAATATTTCATGTTATTTTAAGTTTTATTAAATATTTGGAAAAGTTACTAAAAATAGAATTTTTAGAGTTATCTAAATTATTTTAAGGCAAGGGCACAAAAGTAATTTCAAGTCTTAAGGGTATTTATGTAATTGCACCAAATCCTACTTTAGGGCCTATAAATACCCCTTAAATCAGAAAATTTCAGATTTAATTTGCAATCTAGGAAGTGAATTAGGATTTCAAAAAGGAAAAAAAAAGAAGCGTAGGATTTTCGAAAAAAATAAAGAAAAAACTCTCCTTTGTCTCTCCCCCCTTCGTCGCCCCCTTCCTCGTTCGTTCCTCTCGCCGGAGCTCTGCTGCGCGCGTTGCCCTGCTGTCGGCAGCACCACTGCCGACCACCTCCCTCTCCTCCCCTACTTTGGTAATTTCAAACCTCTATAAAAAAATATATTCTCTTTTCTTTTTATTCAATCTTGCATAATTCGTGTTTATAATTATGTTTAATCATGTTTTTACGATACTAGTCATGTTGTATAAAGTTATGATTGTGTTTAAAGTATGAATCTATAAAGTTGAACATGAAATTTTAAATTAAGGTTTATGAAATTATGAAATTCATGGTTTTATGGTTTTTAATGATTTAAACTTCTATATTATGATCATGAATTGTTGTAGTATGAATTTGTGATGATTTTATGAAGTTTAGGTTTGTTTTTAAGGGTTTTGAAAGTTGTTTATATTGCTGCCAAATTTTTATAATCATGAAAACTAAGAGTAAAAATATTATGAACATGTTTTACTTCATGAAAAATTATTTTAAAGCATAGATTAGATGTATGATGATGGTATTAGATTATAAAAGAGTTTTATGATTGATTTATGATGTTTTAATGAGTTTTTTGATGAGTTTTGAATAAATATATAAAGCTGTGAATTTTCATTAACACGTGTTTATGCTTAATAAAATATTAACACGTGAAATAAGTAGTTATAATTATATTTAATGCATCTAAATATTGTATGATGATTTTAGAACATGACTATAGTGTTTTATGATAAAAATATTCTATTTAGAAGGATTTTGAAGTGTTTTTAAGAAATTTTATCAAGCTGCCATTTTCAGAAAATTAATGAAAATCAAGTGTTTCGTGAAAGAAAAAACTAAACTAAAGTATGGAATTGAATAGAGACCATATAGGATCATTTTGGATAAGTTTCTAACATAAAAAATTTGTTTAGAGTTGTTGTAGAAGTTAGTCAATAAGGTTTTAATTTAGTTTCGATTTTCTCAATGTAGAAGAATTCGGGCTAGTTGACTTTTAGGAGTTGTGGAGGATCACCACTACTTTACAAGTTACGTAAGTACTAAAGGCAAAGTAAAAGTAGATTTCATGCTTGGTTGATGACTTTACAAGTTATGAATGTGGATATGAATTGTTGTTTAGTTGACTTGCGTGAGAAGTATGCTAGTATGAAAGTATGATTTTCATTTTGTTTTGACGTTCCACTTTTATAGCATTATTAATTTATGATGAGTAATTGGAATGTTAAAGATATGTCTAAAGTTGGTCAATAGTTAACAAAGAAGAAAGGAAAGTTTGTTAAGTTGATTAGTTACTTAATCAACAAGAAAGGTAGTTTGTAAATTTTTATTCAAATGATTATTAGAAGTTAATGAGCAAATATTAATATACATGTTGCCACTATAGTTTAATGTGTGGACAAGGAAAAGACAAATAGTTGGCACTCATAGTTAATATGTGGTAAATTAAAGGAAACACAAGATTATTTTTAGTATCACTTTAAATCAAAGATAATAAATATGGTTTGATTGATGGTATGCGTGTTTCCGTGTGTTGTTATGTGTGAGTCATAATATTGTTAAACCGGTTAATCACGTAAAGTGAAAGAGGATTCGCACCAAAACTCTTGGAATGTATATACCTTGAGTATGAACAATGGGGGAGGTCATATGGAACAGTGATCTATGACTTCTAATCTGGTTACAAGACGTTGTACTCTTTTATATTCTTAATGCGCTGGAATTCCGTCACTTTATGTGACATAGGTAATACCTTCTTGGAGTTGCTTCCAAGTTGGTGCCCAATAGGGCGATTTTAAAGGAAAGGAAACCCGTTCAATGTGAAAACCAAAGTTTAAATATAATGAATAATTCTATTTGAGTTGAGTCTATGCACAGGTGAAGAGTTGTCAATGGTAAGAAGTATGTGTGTTATTCTTTTATTTCATAAATAAATTTTAATCATGTTTTGTATAGTCTTTGGTATTTATGTACTCAACTTTGCTGATTGTGTGTTTTGTGTGCATGGCTTTGTCTTGGACTTGGCCCTAGGATGACCCTCTTGTTGGTACAAGTGGGCATAAGTCAATCATGATGGGCTGGAGTGAGAGTGCTTGGATCGTAGTTTTCTTAGTTTAATGCTTTATGGACTTGTTAGTTATTTATATTTTGATATTGATTTTTGTTTTGAAGTTTAAAGTTTATTTTGTTTTGAAGGGTTATTATGATGGTTCCAAAGTGTAATAAAGATTTAATTTGGTTTTCTTTTGGTTTTGACTTGGTTTGTTTTAAGTTTATTATAAGTTTTACTTTGGAGTTTTAATTTGGTTTTTTTTAAAGACTTCTGCTGTAGTACTTTGATAAAAGCCTTAGCCGTTTATCACGGTGGCAGTAATACTTTGTTTTTTCCTAGTTGGTTAGGAGTTTTGATAATTATTATTCTTTATTTATAGTATAATATTTTCAGGAGAATCTTACAAAGTGGTTACCTTATTTTGGAAAGTTACTGGGAAAGGAAATTTTTCTAAAAATAGAAAGTTTTGAAAAATGAAAGTTTTAAAATCACATACATGTATAGGTATGCAAGAAATTCAGGTATGTACTATGTGTTATTGCTTTCATATCATGTGATGAGTTTGGGTAGGAAGTTTGGGCAATAGACTTTATTTCTTTTCCTTCATGCATTTAATTACATGTTTTCAAGTGTTGCTTATGTGGATAGTTATGTGTAGAAGAAATTGTATGTTAGCCACCAAACCTTTTTGTTGTAGAACTATTAGCTTTGTTTTGTTGTGGGTAGGATGGCCCATTAGTTTAAAGTGTCTTTGCAGGATGGTGGATAATAGGCCTAGTAAGAAAACCTAGATGGGAACTTTAGAGAAGAAGGACTATGAGAGTCCACCCAAGTTTGTATGGAAGATTTGATTCTATTGTTCGTACATGAGTTTAGTGTCGAAGTTACCGCAGTGGGACCAAGCATATCATGTGTCTGCTTTAACTGTTAATTGGATGCCAAACCATCCGCCTTATTTGGAGATCAAGGCAAAGTTTAGTGACTTTCATTTTTTTGGAGGAATTCCAAATTGCACTATGTATAAGGATCGAAATGGTCAATGAGTTTGTGGTTGGAGATACTTGGAAGATTACATTACAAAGGAGCAAGAATTTCTTGAGTCATATGCAAGTGAGGAGCCCCCACCCACACCAGTCCCAAGTGATCAAGAGAATGATGCAATGAGTGAAAATGAAGCTACCTCAGGCTCTCAAGGCTATGAGTCGAAGGATAGTTCATGTTATGATATTGAGAATCCAAACCGGAGATCCCAGTGTATGTCGACTTAGTGACTAACTCCGAAGAAGAAGAAAATGAGCTTGAGCCTGAAGAAGACATAGATGAAGATGTTGAGGAGGATTTGGAAGATGATGCTAAAGATGATCCTGCGTTCATACCTGAGAAATATGTGGTGTCTAAGGACAAGTAAGATGATGTTAATATTTAGAAGTTTTGTTATAGATACGAGTTAGTTTAATATTGTTTAGTATTGTTGATGTTTAGAATGTTAGACATTTTAGATTGTTAATTTATTTTGCGAATAAGTGGCAGTGAGCCATAAGGAACTTTAGGAAACTAAGCATTTACGAACCCTATTGGGCGTAAAATATGAAATAAGTTAAATCTTTTTGAAGTGATGCCTAAGTAGAGAAAAACCAAGGGAAAATTCTTTTAGTATGTGCTTTATTTTACTTGAATGGTATTCTAAACAATCAAAACTAAGTAAATCATTCGCTCTAAAAGAATAGAAATTTCGTTTGTGAGACGAATTGAGAAAGTGATTTCATTTTATGTTATAAGCTTGTGTTGTTCCAGAGGTAGACATAGTTTAATATAAAGGTCTTTTCCCTCTACAGGAGAAATAGGATGGCTGAACGTAACAACAATCAGCTGAATGATGTAGTGAGGCAATTAGCCACTGTAGCTGAACAGTTAGCTGCTAGAGGAAATGGTAATGGAAGTGACCCTGCTGGGGAACTTTCCAAGAAGATTGCTCAAAGTAAGCCACCTACTTACCAAGGAGAACCCAATCCAACTGTTTTAGAAGGATGGCTAAAAGAGTTCAATAAGTTGTTTGGGGCAGTTGAGTGTCCAGAAGAGTTTAAGGTGAATCATGCAGTTTACTATCTGAGAGGAGAAGCTAATCTTTGGTGGTCACAGAATGAAGGTGTGATTGGGGCTTTACTAGGGTTCAATTGGGCTGTGTTTCAGAAACATATTCGTAATAAGTTCTATCCTGTGTTCCTTCAGAAGGAAAAAGTTGATGAGTTTCTAAAGCTTAAGATGGGGAGTATGTCAGTTACAGAGTATTCTCGAAGTTTATAGGGTTATCTAGGTTTGCTAAGGAGGCTGTGGCAACAGAAAAGTTGAAGGCTAGTCGTTTTAGGAGAGGGTTACCCATAGACATCTAGTTGCAACTAGATGAGCAAGTCTTTGAGTCCTTGGATGAGTTATATGGAAGAACTGCACATCTGTATGCCTTAGACCAGAAGAAGAAGGAGATGCTGAAAAGAAGGTGAGACGGGGGAGAAAAGAAAGGATGGTGGAGGAAACTTCAACCAACAAGGGAGTCATGGTGTATTTAAGAAGCCTCGTTTTAACAATAACTTTAAGGGCAATAAGGGAAACTTTGGGAAGCCTGCTAATGGAAATGAGAATAGTGTGTAGATGGATAATCAAGGAGGTCGTGTGTACTTCTGCAAGAAATGTCATAATAATCACTCAGGCAAGGATTGTGCTGGGAACCCAGTGACTTGTCGTTGGACACCGTGAGTATGAGTGCTTCTCTAAGAACAAGGGAAAGGAAGGACAAGGGTCTCGATTCAAAGTGAATACAACTGGAGGTCAGCAGAAGGGTTTCCAAGGAAACATGGGAGGAAAGGCAACGCAACAGGCCGGGAACGGGAATGGAATTGATAATGGAGTAGGTCAAACTAAGGCCTCGAATGTTCGAAAGCTGAATGTGATGGCTCGAAGTAAAGCGTATGCTAGTAAGGATGTCATTACTGGTACATTCTCTATTCACTCTCTTCCTGTTTAAGTTTTGTTTGACTGTGGTGCAACATATTCTTTTGTATCCACTAAGATTTAGGAAAAGTAAATGCCTGATTTGGGAAAAGTAGATACAATAGATATGTCAATAGTGTTACTATCAGAACAAGAAGTAATGTGTTCAAGGAGAATTTTGGATGTTCCAATTGAGATAGAGGGAGTGGAGTTTAAGGTTAGCCTAATTGAGTTTGATTTGGGTGACTTGGAAGTGATTCTGGGGACGGATTGGTTGAGTGAGCATAAGGCTGAGATTTTGTGTGAGCCGCAGAAGATCTCATTAGTTAATAAGGGTAAGAAAGTAAGCTATTGGAGGGAAGGAAGGCCAAAACACAACAAAATAGTGTCAGTAATGAGGCTTGCTAGGTATGTTAAGAGAGGTTTCTCAATTTGTCTTTGTAGTGTGAGGGATGTAGATCATGTTGAGTCTTCTAAACCTGAGGATATTGAGGTAGTGAGAGATTTCCTGGACGTGTTTTCGGAGGAGATTCTGGGGATGCCTCTGAAGCGAGAAACCGACTTCACCATAGACTTAGTTCCAGGGACAACACCTATTTTTAAAGCACCATATAGGATGGCACCTGCGAAAATGAGTGAGTTGAAAGAGCAGCTACAGGTGGTTGGAGAAAGGTTACATTAGGCCTAGTGCTTCACCTTGGGGAGCACCAGTGCTGTTTGTGAAGAAGAAAGACGGAAGTTTGAGGTTGTGTATCGACTGTAGGGAGTTGAATAAGGTGGCGATTAAGAATAAGTATCCTTTACCGAGGATTGATGATTTGTTTGACCAGTTGAAAGGAGCTACTGTATTTTCAAAGATTAATTTAAGGTCTGGATACCACTAATTAAGAATTTCTAATGAGGACATACCTAATACGGCTTTTCGTATGAGGTTTTGGCATTATGAGTTCACTGTTATGCCTTTTGGGTTAACGAATACGCTAGCAATTTTCATGGACTTAATGGATAGGACCTTTCAACGATTCTTGGATAAGTTTGTGGTAGTTTTTATTGATGACATTTTGGTGTACTCCAAGAGTAAAGTGGAGCATGTGGAACATTTGAGGACAATTTCGATGACACTAAGGGAGAATAAGTTGTAAGCTAAGTTCTCGAAATGTAAATTTTGGTTGAAGAAAGTTGCACTTTTGGGACATTTTTTTGTCAAAAGAGGGAGTTGAAGTAGATCCAGCCAAGATCGAAGTAGTAAAAGAGTGGCCTACACCAAAGAATGTGACGGATGTACGAAGTTTCTTGGGTTTAGCAAGGTATTATAGGAGGTCTGTGAAAGACTTTTCGAGGATCGCTAAGCCAATGACGTCGTTAATGAAGAAGGGCTGTAAGTTTGTCTAGAGTGATGAGTGTGAGGAGGCATTTCAGACCTTAAAGGAGCGTTTGACTACGGCTTCAGTGTTGACTTTGTCAGATGCGAGTGGTTCTTATGATGTGTATAGTGATGATTCTAAAAAAGGTTTGGGATGTGTTTTAATGCAAAATAGAAAGGTGATTGTGTATGCTTCGAGACAGTTGAAGCCATACGAAGTAAACTATCCCACCCACGATCTCGAGCTAGCAGCGATCGTGTTTGCTCTAAAGATATGGAGGCATTACTTGTATGGAGTGAAGTGTAGAATCTACACAGACCACAAGAGCTTAAAGTACTTTTTAACTCAAAAGGATTTGAACATGAGACAAAGGAGATGGCTTGAATTGATAAAGGATTATGATTTGGATATCCAATACCATGAAGGAAAGGCCAATGTGGTAGCGGATGCTCTAAGTCGTAAAACGAAGGATGGAGTGAATTCTCTATTGGTCGCTAACAAGCAGTATAAAGACATGGAGAGAATGAATTTGGAGGTAGTGAAAGAGGGAGAGTTGGAAGGAATTCTTTGTAATGTTAGTATCCAGGAGATATGAAATTGGATGGAATATAGGAGAAATTGAAGGTGGGAAAGGCTATGGACTTCCAAATCCATGAAGATGGAAGATTGAGGTATAAAGGAAGGTGGTGTGTACCACAGAAATGTGAAGAGTTGCACTAGTACAAAAAACACATTTTGCTGCGCCTTATTTGCTGCGGTTTTTTGGGGTTTCATAAAAACCGCAGCAAATAAATTGATATTTTTGATAAGGAGTATTATTTGCTGCGGTTATTTTGTAACCGCAGCAAATAATTTTTTTTGCTGCTATATATGATTATTTGCTGTGGTTTTTAACCGCAGCAAATAATTGGTGTTTTTTTTTCCGTTGGGAATGTTATTAATTTTTTTTTGCTTTGTTTTTCTTTTGTTCGTTGTCCTTCTTTTTTCCCGTCTTTAATTTGTTCATTCCTCTCAAACACTCACACTCAAACCTAACTCCCTCATTCTTCCTTCGATCTGAACTGACACTCACAAACTAAGTGCTCGGCCTCTGAACAGTCCACAACAGCCTCTTCTTTGTCGTATTCTTCTTCTTCGTCGCCCTTATCTTCTTATGTCGCTGAATCGGTTCCTTCCTCGCCGGTCTTCGTCTTCAATTGTTGTTGTTTAGGTAATTTTTTGTTACAAAAAATTATGTTTTAATTTGTTAGAAAAAATTTGCTTCGTGTTGTTGGTTTTTATGACGAATTTGTCGTCGTTTTAGGGTTTTGGTTTTTTTTTTCTGCTTCTTAGGATTAGTTTGGTTCGTCGTATTCTTAGGGTTTTGTTGGTTTTTATGACGAATTTGGTTTTGTTGATTGAAATTTGCTTTGTCATTGTTTTATTTTAGCGTTTCTTGCTAGAAATGTCGAAGTTCTTTCATCCGATTGTGCTTTTCGTTGTTTGTTCGTAGGATGCATGGGTTTTGGTTTTATTAATTTCATTTAGAGAAATTGGTGTTTGTTTGCAGGTTGCTAAGTGGTTATAATTGATCAAATTGGGTTTAGATTGTCAGAATTAGATAGTTAGGGTGTAGGTAGTCGAATTGGCTGAGATTGGTCCAATTGGTTATGGTGGTTGAAACAACTACTGACGACCAAATTGGGTGGCTAGTGTGGTCGAATTAGATATGTTGTTCAAGTTTGGTGATTATGGTGGTTGTGTTAGGTGGCTTGTACTATTAAGGTCATGGTGGCTATGGTGGTCAAGTTGGGTGGATATGATGATAGCTTGTTTATGGTGGTGCTGTGGTGGCCTGGTGGAGGTCAGTTTTGGTTAAGTATAAATACATAACAGTTGCGCTTAAATACACTCAAATACCCATTTATACAACTATCAAGGACATGTGTTGTTTTAGTCAAAAATGATTAATGTTAATTAGAGATAAAAGGCTGATGACAGGCTAACATGTTAAGGTAAAATTGTATGAAAGAAAACTATAAATGAAAATGTGTCGAAGTAGCTGAAGTTGACATTTCTTTGTCACTAATAAATTTCGATATTCTTCTAGCGTTGTGTGTTTGAGGTTTATAGACGATGTGATGAGCTTTGATGATTTATAGAAATTAGTGCAAGTTTGTTAGTTTATAGTTAGTTTATACTAAGCATTTTAATTATGGTGTTAACAATTTGATATCAAATTAAATAATTCAGTTAACGACTTAATACATTACTAATTCCTATCTTGAAAGGATACAGCTTTCTCACTTTGTATGTTTCGCATATGAGGCATATGGCTTCATAGCCAAATGATGAGTGAGTGACTGAATTACATGGTGAGTGAGTGGCATTGCTTAATCTAGCTGTGAAACATTGAATTTAATGTTTGTGTTTTGTTGAATTGTTGATTTACTTTTTCTTTTATAAGAAATTGAGGTATTAGGTTATTTGTTTTAGGGTTTTAGGTTCTCATAATTGTTGTGGGTTGTTTATGGTATTTAAGAAAAAGTTTTGTGGGTTTTCGTAAGCCATACACGAATATGCAAGTTCCAAATTTTAATATGTATATTATGTATTACAATCATTAATTTAGTTACATTGGTATTTATAAAAATGCAATTTCTATTCATAGCCAAGTAGCTAAGATTAAGTGCCTACTACATATCAAGTGACTTCACACAAAAATATGCCATAAATTAGTTAATTTTATCATCTAGTGTAATTATTTTCATATTATCATCTAGTAACCAACAAAATTCAAAACCTGGAAACTCAAAATCGAGCTAAGCTGGAGCTCCATTTCAAATACTAAAGTCAAAACTCAAATCAGTATTTCAGTTATACAGTTAGAAGAAGTGTACATTATTCGAGTCATGTAACAAGAGTGAAACCACACGGGTCATCATTTTTTACGGAACGCCGATTATTATCTACCCATTTGCATTAAAAAAGACAAACATTAGAAGGTAATCATACTCCTAACTCCCACATTTCCTGCATTTGGCCATAGTACTTACGTCAGCATCTACCGGAGTTTGATCCTCTTGCACTAGCATAAAGGTTTGATGATGTCCACAACAAGGATACACCACTATTTGGATACATGGGGACTTTGATCCTGATACGTGGTCCAAAATGAGTACCATTTATATAAACTCTCGATAATTTGTACGGTTTCCCCGAGGACCATAAGCTAACCATTCACCACATTTCAGTCCACACCCTGCAGATTCTCCACAACAACTCGGTTGTGAAACCACTCAATAAATGTCTTATTATGCAAATTAGACACATGCCCTTTCAGATATCCTGATTTTGAGTCTTTAAGATCTGCCAATGGTCAGTAAGAAAAGGATGAACTTCTGCCATCTGAGTAAACATACAAATGAACTTGGTTGAGGACTGTCATATTCGCCAAACTCGTTCCTGACCCAATAGTACCCTTACCAGCAAGCCTCCATTCATGACGAGTTTTAGCAAACCAATAGGATGTGCACCTTCAACGTATTTGCTATGAAATTTCCGACCTCATCACTGATGACCCTTGAACAACTAACTGATTCTGGTCTTGCAGGGGGGATTCGTCACCTTGTTACCTAAGACCCCCATATGTCTAAGGATCACCATCTCAAGAACACGGACCTAGAGCTTAATCTCACGACGAGATGTACATTAGGTGCCATTATATCGAAGAATGCAGGCGGGAAATACTCTCAAACTTACAAAGAGTTTCGACTACACGTGCTTGGAGGGTATCCAACATAGTTGGATCTAGTGCTTTGCTACAATTGTGTTGAAGAAGGAACAGTCGTGTGGTGTACCTAATATGTTTTTGTAAAATCCCACGGATGGCCAATTGGTAAAAAACACTTTGCATCATAACATGACAGTCGTGTGATTTCATACTAGATAACATCAAACTCACCATCTAAAGTCCAAATCTTCTCATGTTAGAAGAATACCCTGACGGACCTTTAAAGTTGTATAAAGATGTGCAAAAGTGTTTCTTCTCCTGTTTCGACATTGTGTAGCAAGCTGAGGAAGGTAGTAGGTTTTTTTCTCTTCATTTGAACTTGTTGTACTTTCCTTCCTCTTTCCTTTTTTGATCCTTCTTGAGGAATCCCTCTTATTCTTCTTTTTTACTCTTCTGTTCAAGCTGAGGCCAGAGCTCGGGTCGAACTCCAACTTGTTTCAAGAACTCCCAATTGACTTTAGTGTCTTTAGTCTTGTTTGGAAATGTTGAAAAGGGTGGCAAGTATGGCATCGCAAACTTTTTCTCGATGTGCATCCATCGAGCAATGTCTGACTGTAATCTCTCCAATATTGGAAGCTGCCAAAATATAGAGCCTTTTCCACAACCGGAATAGTTGCGTTCGGTTTCCCAAAGGGTTTGAACCCCTTACTTGTGAATACACTCATAACCAGTATATGGACGACGAGCAACACGATCCTCAACAATTCCCATTGAATGCCTTCTTTTTTTCTTCAGAAAAGGGTGGTTAGGTGGAAGGATCTCGATGGCACCACATACCTACCACCATGTAGAATCACCATCGTCCATGCAAATAGGGCAAGCCTCACCCTTTGTTCTGTACCCAGATAAGTTACCATAAGCTGGAAGTCATTGACAGTGCACAAAAAGATTGCACGCAACGTGAAAGTCTCCTTGCATGGGAATCATAGACCAAAACACCCTCATCCCATAATTTCCTTAAGTCATTAACTAAGGGCTCCAAATACCACATCACAGTCATTACCGGGTTTTGCTTTGGACACGAAAATAAGAAGTGATAGCATAAGGTACTTTCTTTTCATGCCAACCAAGGTGGAAGATTATAGATCGTTAAAATTAGCGGCCAGAACTATGCTTCGAACTAAGAGTACCGAAAGGGTCATTCCATCGGTGCCAACCCAAGCTTGAGATGCGATTGTCATCTCCAAATGTCTTATAATTCCTGTTGATAGTCTTCCATTCCGGCACATCAGCTGGATGTTGTAGCAAACCCTTCACCCTTCTACCCTCCGCATGCCACCTTAGATTCTTAGCATCCTTACTAATTGAAAACAACCGCTTGAATCTTGGTATTTATTGGGAGATACCACAAACACCTGGACGGCGGACCAGCTTTACCCCGTGCCCCTTGTCGCTCATAAAACGTTGCAAATTGCACTTTGGACACTTATCCAACAACCTATAATCTTTCGTACAATATGCAATCATTGGACAAGCAGTATTCTATCATAATCTAAGTCGAATGGACACATCAGCTTCTTAGCATAGTAAGTCGACTTAGGAAGCTCATTGCCATCGGAAACATGCCAATCAGCTTTTCTAGCAACATTGTGAACTTCTATCAGTCCAATTGTTTTTCTGACTTGACACTAACAATTCCTATCACAGCAACAAGAATGGTCAATGTGTAACAACCGGGGTACAAAGGCTTTCGAGAGGCCTCTGAAATAGATTCAAAGCCTGTCCCATTTCAAGGCCTTCCCCATCTCTTCGACTCTAGATATGCTTCATCGCGTTCGTAATCATCATTCTATAGACATCATCATTGGTTGCATGAGTAACAGTCCTTGTTTGTTGATGACTCACTATCATCATGTTGATGTTACCAGCCGAAGAGGATCGTCATGGAATACTGTCTCACCTTGATTAACTTCCACGCATAATAATCAGGTCGAAACACCATGAAGAAGTAGGTGCATCCTGACCTCAGCAATACTTTCAAACTTACGAACATTGGCAACTTGAAACATGGACAGTAAACCCCCCCGGTTTTTGAGGTTGTGAATATGCTTCTGACGCTCAACAAAACTCAAACACCCCTTACAAATTTTGCCTTATCACGGCAATGTACCTCCATGACTGATCCTTTGACTATTTGCAAACACACAATTGAAGGTATTCAGTACAATACATAGTAAATTGAATATCTGGTTGTGTATAATTCTTTCAAAATTGTGCTTGCTTTAATAAACATTTAATTAGTTTATCAGTTCAGCAATTGCTTACTATAATTGAAGAAGCAAATACGTGTAGTGAAAGATCATAAGGATTTTTCAAATCCATGTACATTGTTAGTTTGGGAGGTGGTTTTGATTTTCCAATAGCCTCGAGTTGTGAGTAGCGATAAGAGGTGTTGGTCAAAAACTTGGATGGATGGAATGAGAATATGAAACCATAGAGTATGGAGGAAAATCCGTTTCTTTTTATAAGTGTTTGGCTCATTGGTAACAAGGGAGGTGTGGAATCCTATACCCTTGGTAATGATTCCAACTTTTCATCTTTTTCGTCATAATAGCGACACCCATTCCATACTACTAGAAAGGGTTGAACCAAACACCCACTCCTGAGGTATTTACTGGATTAGTAATGGATAATTTTTATTGTGAATGAATGAAAATGTACAATTCTTCTAACTGTTAACTGAAATACTGATTTGAGTTTTGACTTTAGTATTTGAAATGGAGCTCCAGCTTAGCTCGATTTTGAGTTTTCCAGGTTTTGAATTTTGTTGGTTACTAGATGATAATATGAAATAATTACACTAGAGATAAAATTAACTAATTTATGGCATATTTTTGTGAAGTCACTTGATATGTAGTAGCACTTAATCTTAGCTACTTGGCTATGAAGTAGAAATGATTTATAAATACCAAGTGTAATAAAATTAATGATGGAATACATATAATACATATTAAAAAATTTGAATTGCATATTACGTGTAGGCTTACGAAACCACAAAACTTTATAAAAATAATATACAACCCAAAAAATTATGAGAAACTAAACCCTAAAACAAATAACCCTAATAACAAACATCATTTTTATAAAGAGAAAAGTAAATCAACAAATTCAAGCAAACAACAAACATTAAAATAATGTTTCATCAGCTAGATTTAAGCATGCCACTCACTCACCATGTAATTCAGTCACTCACTCATCATTTGGCTATGAAGCCATATGCCTCTATGCGAAACTACAAAGTGAGAAAGCAATGTGTATCCTTCAGAGAGGATAGTAATTGTTGTACTTACTTAATTTAATTTAATTGTATCACTTAGACTATAATTAAAATGCTTAGTTATAAACTAACGTAAACTGAACAAAACTGGCACTCATTCTTTTTGGTTTTTTTTTGTTTTTTTTTTTTTTTGTTTGCGTTTTTTTTTTTTGTTTTTGTGTTTGTATTTTTTGTTTTTTTTTTTTTTTTTGTTTATTTTTTGTTTGTGGTTTTTTTTTATATAAATAGCAAGCGTCACCATCGCGAGAAACATA
>PYUH01000362.1:0-96678 GCA_016808085.1 Suaeda aralocaspica | reverse complement strand
AATGCGTGAGGGTCCTGAGCCTTTCATACTTGCGGGGCAAGCAAAGCAAGTTTTCTACGTAACCAACCCTGCTGACTCAAAATGGTCTATTGTGTTGCCGGGGAAACGTAGTATCCTCGGCATCGGAGATGTTGACGATGAGGAAGGGTATGACGCTTTTGAGGATTCTTCACCTTTTATTTGTCCTAAAACAAGTGTTGCCGAATCGGTTGCTAACGAGTCCAGTTACCTGCGTGAAGACCACGTCGAAGGGATAACTGTTGCTGAAAATTGAATGTACTCAAAATTGTAACACATTTAATTATGATATGCACATTTAAATATGATATACACATTTAATTGTAAGACATTTTAGTATGATATATACATTTCATTATCATCTCCAGGGATTTTGCGTCAATGATTTTTGAGTGATTTTTATGTGGTTTTGACTCACATTTAGTGACTGATTTTGAGCGAGTGGCAATTGACTGTGCATGATTTTGAACGACTGATTTTTCAATGATTTTGAGTGATTTTCACTGATCATGAGCCGTTGTGACTGCTTTTTGTTTTGAGATCATCCTGTGACTGTGTAACTGATTTTGTTATGATTTTATTTTTACTTTGTTTAATGAATGTTGGTATATTGTTATGATATCGGCTAAAGATTTGTTTCATGTCCATTATTTGTATTTACATTGATTTGTGTTTGTAGGTTGCATTTAAGTCTATGTCTAGTGATGACGATGTACATAGCGGTGATGAGTCAAGTTCTGCGTCGGACCCAAGTTTTGACCATCGCTTAGAGGAAGATCAAGGAGAGCCGGAAGATATAGAGTACGACAAATTCCTTCAGAAGGTAGAGCAGTTCGAGAGAATGGCTGACGAAGCACCACCAATTGATGAAGCCGAACCTGCAGCCCCTAAAACTGCGGCTAGTCAGCCACAGCAGACTGCATCTCAGCAGCNGCTGACAGGGGTGTGACGAAGTCTTTGTGCAACAGGAGAGGAAGAGGTCCGTCTAGGGGTGTGAAGTCGACTACACCAATGTATCTTGAGTACAATAATGCTGGCCAACCATGCGGTGAGGGGCGAAAAATGTATGGGAGACATATCGGCATTTGTATGAGAAAGCTATCTATTTTGCTGAAGTGGGAAGACGTGGAGGATGGCTTGAAAGCAGCTATGTGGCAAGATACTGTGGTATGTCCTTGTTATGTGTAGAAGGGGTTAATATTTATGGTTTAACTGGCATATTGGCTTAACTTTAATGTAGTATATGCTGAAACATTTTTGTTTTATGTAGAATTTGTTCCATATCGAAGTTGATGAGGCTAAGAGGCAACTTTTTCTCTCGGCCGTTGCGGAAAGATTTAGAGATTTTAAGTCTAAACTTGTGAGTGGATGGATCACCAAAAAAAGGAAGCGATCAATGAAGGAAGCTAATAAGATGCCATATGATATTTACCCTCACATATCGAGCAAAGAATGGGAGGCCTTTGTTGCAAAGAAAACAACTCCGGAGCAAGTAGTAAGTATATCACTAACCATCGTATCTGTTGTTACATTAATCCTATGTTTTACTAACCATCATTTGCCTTTTGATTTGGACAGGAAAAACGCGCTATTGCTTCACAAAGTGCCTCGTAGAAGAAGGCCTATCACCGCATGGGGCAGAAACCGTATGAGCGGTCAAAAGATGATTGGAAAGAAGAAGGTTTTTATGAAAAGGTGGTGTCGTGTGTTGGTGACAAGGAAGCCACCTCTGTTTCATCTATTACGGTAACTGGCTCAAATCGCGTGGTAGTTTGGTACTGTTCTTTACATGCTCGAGATGCAAGTGGGAGGCGAGTGATTGTAGACCCTAAGTTGAAGAAAGTGGCAGATGCTGTGGTATTTTTCGTTTTTGCTATTCTTCGTTTGATTGTTGCTATATTTCGTTTGGTTTGTAGCTACTAGGTATTTCATGCCAACTAATTTTGAGAAATCCTACCCGTAATAAGACTTTGTCTAATATCAAGATTGAATTAAAGTAGAACATAAAACCAAGATTCAATTAAAATAGAACATCAATAGTACTTGATTGAACATAATATCAAGATTCAATTTTGTATCTATAACACAGCTTGGAACGAACAACGAGGGTGAATCTCAAGGTCAGAATCCTACCCCTGCAGCAGGACTTCCCCCGGACCACGCAGGACGTGTGAAAGGTTTGGGAGGTGTACGTTTAGGTAAGCGAAGGGCATTTCCACAAGACAAGTCAGGAAGTAGTTCTTCAAAAACGAAGATGAGTCCAGAAATGGAAAAAATGGTGGAGGAGTTGGTCAAAGAAAAGTTCAAAGCTCTATGTGAGAAGGTGGGAATTCATGATGTAGATTCACCTAATGAAGATGAAGTTCATGACAAGTCAAGCCGGCGAAAACAGACTTCCCGAGCTTCAAGTGAGCCTCCCATTCCAGATGTGGAGGTAATGTTTGCTAACTTTTTTCATAGTTTTAACTTCATTTTTTAATACTTTACACTTCATTTTTTAATACTTTTAACTTTATTTTTTTATCATATGGCCTTCAACTGTAATTATTTTGCAGGAGGAAACACCATGCACAATGCTTCTCCGGGATCCACGAGGTGGAAATGGTGGTTTACTGGTGGTTGCATTTGGGCATCTTCAACCAACTGTCCAGGCCCAAGTCTCGCATCTCCAAGCTGTTGGTGTAGGCAATTGTAACGTGTCAGTTTATTCTATTGTAGACAGATGGGAAGATGTAATACTTCCCCTTCCAGGGCCAGAGTGGGGATTGAATACTTTGGGAGAAGCACGAGGGAGTTTTGTAACGTGGCCTAGGAAATGGGTGCGGTTTCCAGAAGAGGTGATTAAAACCCTTAAATAAAATTGATTAATACTAATTTTCCAATTATCGTTTTAATCCTTTTTATTGTCATTCTCATATATATGTTAATGTGAATAAAGGGGAGAGCTGAAAGAGAACAAGAACAACAACACGGGAACAGAGATTCCGCAAAAGAACAAAAGGATGGCCCGAACAACAAGATTTCCTCGAAAGGTTCAAACAAGGAAGATGAAGATGAGGTGTACAAAAATGTGTCACCCGTGTGTCAGTGGCTACATGAATGCACCAAAGATGAGCCGGAAGAGAATCCTTTAAAGGTGTGGTTGAGCAAGGATCAATTCCACTACTTTGAGGATGCTGAGACATGTGTAACGAAAGCTGATGTTTATGATTTCCTCGTTGGGGAGATGTTGTCTTTGTCTGTTGCAGCGTTCATGAGGTTACTGCTTTCTGCGTACCTTTTTTAATTTTAAATTCCATGCTTTTTACTTACAAACCTAATTGAAGTCCATTTTTACATAATTCAAGTATGTTCTATTTCCAAAAGCTCCTCTTTAATTCTATTGATTTTTGTTTGAATGACTGTTTATGAGATGCAGCAACTTTGTACATAATGTTTTTCCCCTTTTTTTTCCACCTTAATTAGTTGTGGTGTACTTACATTTGGGCCGAACCAATACCATGAACAAGGTGGGGTGGTTGTGTCCTCAAGAGATTTATGAGGATCGATGTCTAAAGAGCAAGGTGATGTGAAAGCGTACCTTGAAACCGCCATCAAAGAAGCAATTCGAGCGAAAAGGAGTTCAATTCCAGCGGTAGCACGTCCCTGTGGTAAGTCTGTTTCACTTCCCATTGTTTCTCCCCCCACCCTTATTGTTCCTTCTCTTGTTCCCTTCCCATGTTAAGGCAACTTTCCAGAGGTTTCGATTCCAAATGTTATGCTTTCTCTTGTTTGGCGCAGTCACATTGGGTGCTTTTGTGTGATATCCCTTGACATACAAGGTTTATCAATTGATTCTGCTTTCCGTCCGCATCGCCACGTAGATTAGTTTTGACGTGGGTGAAAGGTAAATAACGTCACCAAACTAACTAGAAATGTAAGATATACGGCTCCTTACCTTCGCTAATTTTTCCTCATATTGTCATGAAGAGGAACGCACAAGCACAATGATTCCGAAGTGGATACATTGAGGTACGGACATCGAAATCCTATACATTTGTGGTGTGCTTACTTGGTCATGCAATGTTGAATTATTCTTGGTCATGCCATGTACTCAAAGTGCGCGCCAACAGCAAAACGGTACGATTGTGGGTACTACGTATGGCGTTACATGCATACATCATCTCACGCGTAATGAGTCAGATGATCTTGAGGAGGTAGTATTGCAATAATTTCCGAAGGCAACATGCTGCTTTGGTTTGTTTTCTTAGTTTTGAATTTTGGTATGGGATTGTGTTGTGGTTTTGTCGGTTCAGTGGCCTGTTTTAGCCAAAACTATATTTGAAGTTCCTAAATTATGGTTTTTAGGGGTGGGACTGGATAACAATATCAATATGGTATGTGCGTATCGATGCAAATCTCTCCTTTTAATATAGTGAGTAGGTCAGGAATGATTGTCATAGTTTTCTTCTGTCTTGAGAATTGCTTTCGATTGAAAAAATCCTCCGCAGTTTCTTAATTTGCAACACCAAGCAAGTCTATAGCTTTTTGTAGCAATTAAGGTTGCTGATGAGATAGTAGAGTTCAAGTGAGTATTATAACATATTGATAAAAGCCTCCGTCTAAAGATTTAACTGAAATTTCAAATGGCTCACGAGCATAGATATTGCGATGACCAATGCTCCAATCTCAGGCTGCACATTTTGTGGAAGACAGAAAATAATGGGAATTTTAGTTGTGGAAAAAAATAAGGGATCCTGAATATATTTCAGGCTTTAATGTATTCTTTTCCTATACCAAGATTCTTATTTCTTCTATATGTGTTATGTGCAGAACGATGACCAATGCTCCCGAGACCGGGTTTTCATATACGTGAATCCACTATTTCTCTTGTGTGTATCCGGAAAACAAATTTTGAGAGCATTGTTCGTCGTATACCTGTGCTCGTGGATTGTCTGAAAGTTTCAGTTGAATCTTTAGACGGAGGCTTTTATCAATTTGTTATAATATACTACTTGAAGTCTACTATCTCATCAGCAACCTTAATATGCTACAAAATGCTATAGACTTGCTTGGTCTTCGCAAATTAAGATGACTACGGAGGATTTATCAATCGAAAGCAATTCTACACGAAGAAAAATTAATGACAATCTATTCGTGACCTACTCATCTAAATTAAATAGGAGAAGATTTGCATTCGAAAGAAAGGACAATGTTGAAATTGTTTATCCAGTCCCAAACCAACAACAAAACCAAACCAACCAACCACAAACTTACAGGTTAATAGCATGGTTTATCCAGAAAGTTTGCCGCTACTGTGTTGACATGCTGTTAAATTAAAAAAAGGATCGTCGTCTACTGCTTCTTTTGGTTTATGTTTCCCTAAATTATTCCTTGTTTGAAGGACTATTACTTTGTTTTCAATGCTTAAATCGGCGATCTTCTTAACTTTTAAGGACCTATATTTTAGCATATGCATGGTTTTCAGAATTTATATGAATTGTTAATAAGTTGTGCACATTAGAGCTTCATAAGTAGTTGCGGAGTTTGTAGTTGTTGCCGTAATTGTGTTGTTAATGGTTGTGCTGGAGTTGGGGATGGTAATGTTACTAGAATATCAGTCACATTAACTTGAGGTTATGTTTGTGATTGTGGTTGTGGTTGTGATTGCGGCTGCAACACCACTTGCTGCACCTGTGGCGGTTGTGGTGGAGGTGGGTGATTGCTATGAAGGAAGTATCATTAAACTGGTTTTAAATAATTGTTTACTAGGTATTGACAAAAGCTACATGGGTTCGAGAAGGGCCTTTCAGCAAAGCACAAATAAGTGAGGTTCGAGACAAGGTTGCGACATTCTTATACACACATTGTTTATGAAGAAGCTAGGAATATAGTAGTACATTCACTTGACGTAGTTATTAATTGAACTTTTAGCTATTCGTAATTTGTGTATTGGTAATTTGTGTATTGGTTTACTGGACTGTTCCTAAGTCTCTTCTGCAGTTTGGCTTGGTTTAGTGGACTGTTCCTAAGTCTCTTCTGCAGTTGATCTGGTCATGCAATGTTCTGCAGGTTTTTTTTAGCTGTTTTGGCTGTTTTTTTGGTTGTGAGTGGCAGGTGTTGTGAGTTTGAGGCTGCTGTTTGTGGGTCTGCAGTTGTTATTTTTGCTGGTTTTGTATGGAGTTAGGGTTTTGCTGCTGATTGGTGGGCTGTGGAGGAAGGGTTGGTTGTGCGGCCTGGCCTCAGGCAGCTGCTGTTTTGCAGTTTTCTGCAGTGTGGCTCACTTCTGCAGTTTGGCCTGTTTTACTGGATTGTTCCTGCAGTCTTTTCTGCAGTTGAACTGGTCATGCAGTGTGTTGCAGCTTTTTTAGCTGTTTTGTCTGGTTTTTGCAGGAAGGGTTGGCTGTGAGGCCTGGCCTCAGGCAGCTGCTGTTTGCACTGTGCAGACATGTTCTTTGTCTGTGCAGTTTTGCTGTGCTGTTGTGGCTGTATGATGGCAGGTTTTGTTGTGCTGCTGTGGCTGTATGATGGCAGGTTTTAGGGGTGCTGTGACACTGCTGCTTACTTCTGCTGAGTGGTTTTATAGGTTTTGGGTTGTTTGGGATGGTTTATGTTTGGTTTTGTTAGGAAGGGTTTTGGTTGTTTGGTTTATGTTTGGGATGGTTTATGTTTGGGTTGTTTGGTTTATGTTTTTGGTCTTGTTAGCACTAGGTGTAGTTGAGGCTGTGTGTTCTTGTATAGTTGAGGGTTTTTTTTGGTTTTCTTGGAGCAAAACTGAGTCAGTTTTGCCGCAGAAAGCTATAGGTTGTAATTATTCTCTTTTTGTTAATAAAATGCTTACATTTTTACCAAAAAAAAAATATCAGGAATTAGGAGCATAAAATAATTTCAGAAAATTACCCAAAAAAAATGTATTATTTGCTGCAGTTATTCAATATACCGCAGCAAAAAAACTGAACTGAAATTGGAGGGAAACAGACATTTGTTGCGGTTATTCAGTTAACCGCAGCAAATAACCCTACTTTTTGCTGCGGTTCAAAACCGCAGCAAATACCCGGCAAAAAACCGCAGCAAAATATGTTTTTTGTACTAGTGTTGAAACAGGAAATTATGGAGGAAGGTCATAATACACCGTATTCAGTTCATCTTGGAGGTGATAAACTGTATAAGGATTTGAAAAAGGTGTATTGATGGCCTAGAATAAAAAGAGAAGTGGCTGAAGTCGTGAGCAAGTGTCTTACTTGTCAAAAGGTGAAATGTGAACATAAAAGAACACAAGGAGAAGTTCAACCACTTGAAATACCTGGATGGAAGTGGGATTGCATATCAATGGATTTTGTAACCTGCTTACCAAAATCGAGGAATCAAAATGATACCATATGGGTTGTGGTGGATAGGTTTACTAAATCAACAATGTTTATACCGATGAAGGAGACTTGGAGGATGGAACAACTTGCAAAGCCTTACATAAAGCATGATGTGAGGCTACATGGAGTTCCAAAGGATATCGTGTCAGATAGGGATTCTAGGTTTCTTTCGAAATTCTGGAAAAGTGTCCAAGAGAACTTCAGTACAACGTTGAAAATGAGTACAGCTTTCTATCCAACAACCGATGGACAAATACAGAAAACGATATAGACGTTGGAGAACATGTTGAGAGCTTGTATAATGGATTTTCAAGGGAATTGGGAAGATTGTTTGGATTTGATTGAGTTCTCATACAACAATAGCTATCATGCAAGTATTGGCATGGCACCTTTTGAAACCCTTTATGGGAGGAAATGCAGAAGTCCCTTATGTTGGAGCGACATAAGTGAGAAAGTGATTCTAGCACCTTAGTTGATTGAAGAAACTAGCAATAAGGTAAGAGTGATAAAAGCAAAGATTTAAGCAGCACAGGATAGACAGAAGTCTTATGTGGACTAAAAACGTCAAGAAATTGTTTGAAGTTGGTAATAAGGTGCTAGTTAAAGTATCACCGATGAAAGGGGTAATGAGCTTCGGAAAGAAGGGAAAATTGAGCACAAAATACATTGGACCCTTTGAGATCTTGCAAAGGATTGGAAAGGTTGCCTATAAGCTAGCTTTACCAATGGAGTTGAGCAAAGTTCACAATGTCTTTCATGTGTCTCAACTAAGAAAGTATGTGCCGGATAAGTCACATGTGTTACAACCTGAAACAATAGAGTTAGACAAAAGTTTAACCTATAAAGAGAAGCCAATCAAAATCCTTGATAGTAAGGTCAGGGATACTCGTAGGAAAAGTGCCAAAATAGTGAAGGTGTTGTGGTCTAACCAAGAAACCGAAGAAGCAACATAGGTAGCTGAGGATATGATGTGAGAAAAGTATCCAGAGTTATTTCAGGTTAGTAGAGTTATGGGGACGTAGCTCGATTCTTATGGGGGCTAGAGTGCGACATAATTTCGCGTGTTTTACCCTTAATTTTGCAAGTTTTTACGTCTATTAGTGAAGTTTTATGAAAGTTTTACGTTTGTTTACTAAAAGTTGTCTAAAGACTACAACAACATACGATAAAAATGAAAACTTTTTACAGGAAACGTAGTCTCTATTCATGTTCCATACAGTAATTTACATAAAGTTCAAGACGAAACTTCTATTGAGGGTGTAGACTGTAGTACCCCATATTTTCACGTATTTTAAGGAGTTAATTTTGTATTTTCATGTTTTGTTTTATACGTATGTTTTGGTATATTTTATTGAGAAATTATGTTCAATAAAAATATTAAAGAAACTAAATTTAAATAAATTTTAACCAAAGTAATTATTTTATGTTTATAAATAATACTTCATGTTGTTTTAAGTTTTATTAAATATTTGGAAAATTTTCTAAAAATAGAATTTTTAGAGTTTCCTAAATTGTTTTAAAACAAGGCACAAAAGAAATTTAAGTCTTAAGGGTATTTATGTAATTGCACAAAACCCTACTTTGGGGCCTATGATTACCCCTTAGATCAGAAAATTTAAGATTTATTTTGCAATCTAGTGAATTAGGATTCCCAAAAAAAAAAAGCTTAGGGTTTCCGAAAAAAAAAAAGAAAAAGCTCTCCTTCGTCGCTCTCCTCTTCGTCGCCCACGTCCCCGTCTGTCCCTCTCGCTGGAGCTCTGCCGCGTTCGTCGCCCTGCTGTCGGTTGCACCACCGCCGGCCACCTCCCTCTCCTCCCATACTTTGGTAATTCCGAACCTCTATAAAAAAAATTATTCTCTTTTCTTTTTATTAAATCTTGCATAATTCGTGTTTATAATTATGTTTAATCATGTTTTTACGATACTAGTCATGTTTTATAAAGTTATGATTGTGTTTAAATTATTAATCTATAAAGTTGATCATGAAGTTTTAAATTAAGGTTTATGAAATTATAAAATTCATTTGTTTTATGGTTTTTAATGATTTAAACTTCTATATTATGATCATGAATTGTTGTAGTATGAATTTGTGATGATTTTATGAAGTTTAGATTTGTTTTTAAGGGTTTTGAAAGTTGTTTAATATTGCTGTCAAATTTTTATAATTATGAAAACTAAGAGTAAAAATATTATGAGCATGTTTTACTTCATGAAAAATTATTTTAAAGCATAGATTAGATGTATGATGATGGTATTAGATTGTAAAAGAGTTTTGTGCTTGATTTATGATGTTTTGATGAGTTTTGAATAAATAAATAATGTTGTGAATTTTCATTAACATGTGTTTATGCTTAATAAAAATATTAACACGTGAAATAAGTAGTCATAATTATTTTTAATGCATCTAAATATTGTATGATGATCTTAGGACATGACTATAGTGTTTTATGATCAATATATGCTATTTAGAAGGGTTTTGAAGTGTTTTTAAGAAATTTTATAAAGCTGCCTTTTTTTAGAAAATTACCGAAAATCCAGTGTTTCGTGAAAGAAAAAATTAAACTAAAGTATGGAATTGAATAGATACCATATAGGGAACGTTTTGAACAAGTTCCCAACATAAAAAATTTGTTTAGATCGAGTTGTTGTAGAAGTTAGTCACCAAGGTTTTAATTTAGTTTCGATTTTCTCTATGTAGAAGAATTCGGCTAGTTGACTTTTAGGAGTTGTGGTGGATCACCACTACTTTACAAGTTATGTAAGTACAAAAGGCGAAGTAAGAGTAGATTTCATGCTTGGTTGATGACTTTACATGTTATGAATGTGTATATGAATTGTTAATAAATTATCATGAGTAATTGGAATGTTAAAGATATGTCTAAATTTGGCCAATAGTTAATAAAGATGAAAGGAAAGTTTGTAAAGTTGATTAGTTACTTAATCAACAAGAAAGGTAGTTTGTAATTTTTTATTCAAATGATTATTAGAAGTTAATGAGCAAATATTAATATACATGTTGCCACTCACAGTTTAATGTGTGGACAAGGAAAAGACAAATAGTTAGCCACTCACAGCTAATGTGATGTAAATTAAAGGAAACACAAGATTATTTTTAGTATCACTTTAAATCAAAGATAATTAATATGGTTTGATTGATGGTATGCGTGTTTCTCTGTGTTGTTATGTGTGAGTCATATTATTGTTAAACCGGTTAATCACGTAAAGTGAAAGACGATTCACACCAAAACTCTTGGAACGTATATACCTTGAGTATGAACAATGGGGGAAGTCGTATGGAACAGTGAACTATGACTTCTAATCGGTGTACATGTTGTACTCTTTTATATTCTTAATGTGCTGGAATTCCGTCACTTTATGTGACATAGGTAATACCTTCTTGGAGTTGCTCCCAAGTTGGTGCCCAATAGGGCGTTTTTAATGGAAAGGAATCCCGTTCGATGCGAATTCCAAATTTTAAATATAACGAATAATTTTATATGAGTTGAGTCTATGCACAGGTGAAGAGTTGTCAACGGTAAGAAGTATGTGTGTTATTCTTTTATTTCATTTTTGAAATTAATCATGTCTTGTATAGTCTTTAGTATTTATGTACTCAACTTTGCTGATTGTGTCTTTTGTGTGCATGGCTTTGTCTTGGACTTGGCCCTACGATGACCCACTTGTTGGTGAGTAGTTGTCTAGAATAAGAAAAGCTACAGGTACAAGTGAGCATCAGTCAATCATGCTGGGCTAGAGTGAGTGTGCATGCATCGCAATTTTCTTAGTTTAATGCTTTGTGGACTTGTTATATATTTATAATTTGAAATTAATTTTTTTTTTTTTGAAGTTTAAAGTTTATTTGGTTTTGAAGGGCTATTTGATGGTTCCGAAGTGTAATAAAGATTTAATTTGGTTTTCTTTTGGTTTTGACATGGTTTGTTTTAAGTTTTATTTTAAGTTTTACTTTGGAGTTTTAATTTGGTTTTTTTAAAGACTTCCGCTGTAGTACTTTGATAAAAGTTTTAGCTACTATCACGGTGGTGGTAATACTTTGGTTTTTCCTAGTTGGTTAGGAGTTTTGATAATTACTATTCTTTATTTATATTATAATATTTTCTGGAGAATTTAGAGAAGGAAGTTAGGACATGCCAGGGTGTTACACCTAGGCTATCGTCTCCTTTTATTTATGGCAACTTTAAAGCTATATATACCCTCCCTTCGTCCTTGTTCGACTTCATTCGAACCAAAGTGACGATCTTTTGAGAGTTTTTCTTCGAAAATTTAAGTACATTAGTGTGTTGTTGCAATCATGGCTAGGAGCTTTGAAGTTGCTTGTGACGAATGACTTTCGGCGCTCAACCCGGAGGAGAAAGGTCTGCTAAAGGAATATAAGCTTGCTTCGCTAATCACCTTGAGGTATGCTCAGCTCGATATAATCTTATATATGCTGCTGTTGGATTTTGGAATACAAACACCCATTGCTTCATAATCCATGAGAGAGATGTGACCCCGTTGCCTGAAGAATTAGGTGGTATAGTAGTATTGTCCTGTAACAGTTTGCCATGTCTCCCCAACAAAAAAGACTATTCATGTCCTACTTTTTATCGTTATTTGAATCTTATTGCATATGTCATGGAGAAGGTAGTTCATGGTAGGAAAGTAGACTTGGTGGCATTGATTGATTACTTCAGGACTGCTGAAATAACCTGAAAGAGGTATAAGTGGCGAGCTTTGCTGACTTGTGTATTTGCAAAATTTCTCTTGGTGAATGGTGAACCCTCAGTTGGTTATGTTGCTTTGATTACCATTGTTTAGCAATTCGAAGAAGGGAGAACTCCTATGCCTCTATGCACCGGGGAGTTATTTCTAATCCTTGATCGCCTAAAGAGGAATTCGAAAGCCCCCTTGACCGGTTGTCCTCTACTTCTCCAGGTAAACAATTAAATGTTTATGATATAAATGTTTGTGAGTTATTTGCACTTGAATTGTTAGAAAAAAATAGGTCATTTAATGTTAAACCGTATGAAAAATGTAATGATTATGATTTCGTCAAGTAAATCATTTCAGATATAGAATAGGTCATAAAACATTTGAAATATTTCACATTTCAAACATTCTCATGGATCGCTTGAATTTCATGGAGCCTCTTGCAAATATCCTCACATGTACTCTTAGGAACTTGTATGGACGACGCCAGCGGTATCATCATTCTACCTTGCACGGATGTGTGCTGACCCTTGCTGACAGGAAGATCAACATTCGCTGGACCGTTTCGTGGTGCAAGATTAGGAACATGGTCTATTCGGATTAAACTCCCTACATTCGCGTGGCTGGCTTGACTGCATTGACTTTCTATTGCCCTTCTAGAGTGATGAGGCAATTCGGCATTCAACAGGTAATACCGAATCATGATACTGTGAGGCCCGAAGAAAAGCCTGTTTATATACGTGTTTTATGTTATGCTTTTCCTTAATTTTCTATTTATTCTTGTGTTGCATAGTTAAGATTGTGGCTTTGTTTTGATTAAATATCTTCTTTCGATGTTAAGTTATGTTTTGGAATGGTTTTAGCGTCTTCAATAGATTTTTAGAGCTTTTTATGGTTAATTTATGCTTCCTCGGTTATTAAGCGTGGTTTTTAGTTTTCTTTATATGTTACAGGAGCGTAATAGGGAATTTTGAGGTCATTAGAAGCTGAAACGAGTAAAAATGTGGTTGCCTCGGGATGTGTGCCAAGTTACGAGAAGATACGAACGAGATTTGAAGGAATGGAGCGAAGAATTCATGAATATCGTCAAAAATTTGATTGCTTTAATAGATGCTGGCGCAGCCCTTTATATCTTATTCTTCTATGCGCCCGCGGAATAGAACAGAAGCATTATAAGGCACTTAATACTCACCATGCAGGCGCAGGGAATAAATGATTTTTGTTCTATGCGAGCGCAGGTGCCGCGGTTTTTGATCCGATCGGCTTTTCTTCGCGGAATTAGCTCTTGGGTTTATTATAATTAAAACCAAAATCCTATAAATACCCTATGTGTATGGGGCACGACCCTAACTAGTTTTTAGCATAATTTTTGACTCAGAATCCTAAACACTTTCTCTGTTTAGAATATTAAAAGTACTTAATTTGTTCTTGACGATTCGATTCCAGTTAATGCAATTCAATCCTTGTTTTGGTAATCTTTTTCCTTTTGCTTTTCAATTCTCTTTAGTTCATGAATCTCTTTAATTTGTTAGTTTTTAGTTTAGTTTAATTAGTTTTGTTAATTTAGTTCTTAGTTTAAATTTCTTAGTAATTAGTTTTGTTTTAATTAATTCATGTTTATGGCTTTGTTATTTAATTTTGTTTTTGTTTTAGTTCCTTTAATCATGAGTGACTAGTCTTTTTCTCTAGGGCTAGGGGATCTATGATCATATTGTGAATTTATTTTATATTCGTTAATTAATTCTTGATTTTTAGTTGAATTCCTATTGTTTATTTCTATTGATTGGAATTAAATTGTGGCTTGATTTAGTTGTGAGTTAGGTAATTGTCGAAATCGAGGCCGACAGGTAAGATTACCACAATTAGACCACTGAATAATAGGCGAAACGAATTTATGCGAGCGAGAGCCAGTAAAGGAGTTTTGAGGGAGTCTAAGTTCGAGAGAATTAGTGAGCCCTGGTTCAATGAATGTCAATGAATTGATCAATGAGCGTTTTATGAGTTTGTCGATTGATCATAGTGAACCAACCGCCTTAAGGGAGTGGCTATTACATAGGAAAAAGGAAGAGAGTCATAGAATAGGATAGGTAAGGGTGAGGGTGACGAAGGAAGCATAGAAGGGTTGCTTTTTTGTTTTCATTCTTTCTTTACGGAAAATCCGTCGACTTTAAAAATCGTGAGGGTTCAAGTCCCACTATCCCCAAAATATTTTGTTATTGCGACACGTTTGCTTATACCAGGGATAGGGATGAAGGCATTAGAAAAGCTGGTTCCTCGCCGGGAGAGAGTAGAGCCTTGGAGTGCTCATAGATGTCTTTCAAAACCGATGAGCTATGGGAGACAGAATGGCCAAGGGGATTATTGTGTTTGGATGACTCAGATCTGCCCTGGTTATGTTTTTCTATTATATAAGAGTTTAATTCGTCAATTTCCCGTCATTTCCATAGTTTTAGTTTTGTTTACTTAGTTTTTGTAGCTTTACTAGAATTTTCCACAAAGGCCCCTTACACAATTTAGACTTTTTTGAACTAATAGAGTTTAATCGCTTCTCTGAGGATTCGGTCCCTACTTCCCTAGCTATATTAGTTAGAGTTGTTCGGTATTTTTGAGAGGTGTGCGATAATTTTTATCAAATTTTGGCGCCGTTGCTTGGGAGGCAATTTTTAATTCTATTAGTCGGGTTTAAATTGTTCTTTTTGTTTTTAATTTTTATTTTATATCCTCACCTCAAGGAACCTTCACGTTCTTTGAGGTAGTTCTCGTTTCTGCTTCGAGTTTCAATTATGCGTAGGTATTAGGTTGTATACTGGTTTGGATTGATCCTGAACTAGAAAGATCATTGCATAATCCGAGTCGTACAAGGAAGTGGAGATTGCGGAGAGTCATTCTTTTCGAACGGACACAGATTGAATTTACACAAATTTTTGCTGATTTGAAAATTTTCGACAGTTCTGATAAGGAAGAGATGGAAGAATCACAGTTCAATAAGAACAACGTACCACATAATGATGCACCAACACCACCGCCGCCGCCACCACCAAGGTCCTTATAAGACTATTCTAACCCGAGTTCTGCAACAGTGGGAGGTGGTTATCGAGTTCTTGATACAGAGGCTCTGAATTTTGAATTGAAGCCAGCTTTGGTGAATATGGTAGAAAGGAATCAATTTGCAGACACATTGAAGGAAGATTCGAATTTGCATTAGAATAATTTCATTCAGTACTGCAATACAATGAAGCAAGCTGGTAGATTATATACGACGTATGATGTTCCGATTCTAATTGAAGGACAAGGCTCGTTCTTGGTTAAATGATCTAAACTCAATAGTTGGGATGAATTGACTCTTACTTTTCAAAGGAAGTACTATCCTCCGAAGAGAACTGCACAACTTAGGAGTCAAATTACGAATTTCAACCAAGAAACCGATGAAACACTTTATGATGCATGGGAGAGATTTAAAGAGTTGTTGAGAATGTGCCCTCATCATGGTCTTGAGAAGTGGTTTTTAGTGCAATCTTTCTACAATGGTTTGGGTAATGAGAGTAGAACACTGCTTGATTCTGCTGCTAGTGGTCAATGCTGCATATGATTTGATTGAGGAGATCACCATTAACAATTCTCAATTCGGTAATCCTAGAGGACATGCTAAGCGAGGAGGGAAACATGTGATAGATGACAAATATGAGAGTTTGGCTTCACAAATAAATGCAATTCAAGAGAATCTAGACAAGATCAACACACCATCCTCTAATCCAATGACAGTAGGTGCAATGGCTGCACTTTCAGGAGCTACCGATGTCTTCTGTAATTTATGCGGGTCTTTTGGGCATAGTACTCAAACATGCCATAGTTCTATGGAGCAAGTATGTGCATTTCAAGCTTACAAAAATAATCCATTCTCTAACACATACAATCCGCATTGGAAGGATCATCCATACTTCTCTTATAAGAATACTAGCAATGTTCAAAATCCGCGGCAGCAGCATTTTGCACCAAAACAATAGTAGGTTCAACGGTTTGCTCGACCTCAACCACCGGGTTTCAATAGGCTACCACCTCCAGCACCTCTCCCAGCACCACCCTAGCCAACCAATACTGAGATTTCAGAATTGAAGAATATGATGATGCAAATGCATAAGAATATGGAGGCAATGCAGGCTCAATTCAATCAGCAAATGGCCTACAATAAGTTAATTGAGACACAGATCGCTCAAATTGCTATGTAAAGCTCAAAGGTCATCGGGCCAACTGCCATCACATCCATCACCACAAGACCCTCCTAAAGAAACATTTAATGCAATATTCTTGGGGAACGATACCACATATGATAGTCCACAAAAACCTACCGACGATACTAATCCTCATGTTAATTGTCGATTCTTTCTTGATGGATCACATTATGCATGATGAGGTCAAGCATGATTTAACTCATGCTTCAATATTAGATTCTGGTTTTTCTAATAATTCTTGTTTCATTGACAATTATTATCTCCAAGATGATGAAGGATTAAAAACGAAGGACGGGGTTTCGAGCTATCATCATTCATTGCATATGCATGTGTGCTGTACATCTCAAACATGATTTAGTGCGATGTATATGGATGGTTTCTTGGATTTACAACACTTGAGACAAGTGTTCTATTAAGTGGGGGAGTGTGATGTAAATAAAGCTGCCATTCACATCCAAGTTCTTGGTGGTTTTGCCTATGGGTTTTTTTTCCCATTGCACTTGCTAGGGTTTTTCTCATTTCAGCCTTTTAATTGCTTTTAAGTGTTTGTGATTTCCGTATTTTTAGTTATACTTGGTCTACAATGATGGAGGATCATGTTCTTGAAGTTTTCTTGATTAAAAGATTCAATCTAGGTCATTTCTTGGAGCTTCTAAAGATAGAATTTCAGTTTCGGAGCAGTGCAATATGTCTGAATTTGAAGATTTTTCATTAACAGTTGGATTTGATTTAGAAGCCATGTGAATATGAGTTCTTAATATTATTGAATATACTTTCAGGGAAAAATATTTCAAAAATTCAAAAAAATACGGAAGATAATGTTTTATCAATTTTTATGCTCGGCTGTCAAACTCGAAAGCAGTTTTTAGTTAGATTTCTTTTATTTGGAGTCCAAGTATAGTTACGATTTGTTTTAGGACGTGTTTAGTGTTTTTTTTATTTTTTTTGAATTTTATTTTCCTAATTTATTTTGTTAGTTAGATAAGATCAATTTGTGCAAGTTGATTATTTTTGTGTGTGTGGACGGTTTTTGATAGGCACAAGTGGCCTAATGGACGTGCATTTTGTGTTTGTTAGAGTTTGTTTAGGATTTTATTTTGTTTATGATTTTATTTGACTATGATTTGGAGGATTGTTCCGATCTTATTCCTATAAATAACTTTTTGTTTGTCAATAGAAAACATAGTTGAGTTTTTAGTTTATATTGGCATTGCCTATTTGGGTGTTCGCTTTGAAATTTTTACTTTTGCGATTGTGAGTTCAACCACTTTTGATTGCGATCAATTGTGTTTATTTTATCTTGTTTACTTTCTTATTTGTTCATAAACATACACATCTACCTAAATATAGAGGGTTTCGTGAGTTTTGATCCTAAAAGCATCAAAATTTTCGAATAGATTTCCTTGCCCAACGAACAAATTTAACATTGTGAGTTCTAATTCCTCTTGTGGGCTTAAAATTCACATCATTTATTCTTCCACACTCTTTTGATTCTGCTTCAAAGCATGCATCTTTAGAAAGTTATTTTGCTCATATTCATGTGGAACGAATCTCTTTTTGAGTTCTCTCTTCAACTTGCTCCACAAATTTATTTTCAATCTCCCTTCCTTCTTCCTCTGCATTCCTTCGTAACAAAGACTTGCATAGGATGTGAGTTTCAATTCTGCTACTTTGATTGATTTATGATCATCATACTCCTTGTAATTGAAAACTCTTTCAGTTCTCCTAAGCCAGTCAAGGAAAACTTCAGGATCTAAACTTCCATTGAATTCAGGAACATCCAATTTTAAGTTTCGATCATCATCCTTTTGCTTGCCACGCCTTTTATGCCTTTTTCGATCATGATCATCACTTGAACTTGAATAATCAACCCTCCTAGGCTTGTGTGCACTCCTATATGATTCTTCATAATCAGAACTTGAATTAGGTTCATCAATTTTGTGAGTTTTCTTTGAATTTTCGAACTACCACTCACAAATTGCATTACTTCCTCTAGCATGGTGCGCAATTCCCCTGTTCCATCATTATCACGTTTGATTTCCTTTGCTTGCTCCAATGTCAAACCCTTTTTTAAATTTGAAGGTTGTCCGTCATCCATGATTTGAATCTCTTAGAATTGCTTGAGTATTGCTCGATTTAATATCTCAACGAAAGTACCAAAGTTGATGTGAATTTTCAGAAATATGAACAAAAACTCACAAGGATAGTGAAACTAAATTCTCGAATCTCTAAAGCCTTAGCCACCAAAATTTTTGAATTTGATTAATTAGTCTTTAATTAAAGCCTAATCACCGTCAAAGCCACTAATCAATCTACACAAGAGTATTAAGGAAAATATCCACTAACTCAATATAAATTTCGGAAATTTTGTTTTTAAGAAAATTTTTTCATAAAACTCAACTAACTGATTTGATAAAATGATAATTGAGACTATTTATAGTTATAGCCATCAATTAAAATCCTAACAAACTCAACAAACTCTAAACAAACTAGAAACAACCTAACAAACTCGTTCTTATCTAAACACACGCCCAAAACAACCCTCCCTTATCCACAAGTAACAGCTACACGGAAATTCCAAGAACCCAAGATTTCAAGAAATGCACAATAATCTTGTCATATGCCTTCACTATTCTTGCGCCATTTTCAAGAAAATGTCTTCAATCTTCAAGAAACCTTTCAAGATCCAATCTTTTAATCAAGAAACGTTCAAGAAGTCATTCCCCATGTCTTCTAGGTTGAAAATGATGAACTAAACTCAACAAAAAACAAAAACACATAATGCCTTAAATGAAAAAACCCTAGCAAGTGCACTGGGAAAAAATCCATAAACAAAACCAACTTATTCCCATAATTCCACCAATCTTTCTTTGATTTGCGTGTAACCTAGGTATGTGTGACTATGCACACACAAATCCCTACCTTGGATGGCCCCATATGACTTAAATCTCCATAAGCAAACAACTCACCCATGGTTGCACCCTTGCTTGCTTTGACAAACAAACCTTCAAAGTTGTGATCAACACTTGTATCATGCCATGTGATTTCCTCCTATTTATGTATATGACAATAATTTACTAGACATTATCAATATTCGACCCAATGAGTGCAAGAATCCCCAGCCTATGAGTTTTTTTATCCATGAAAAGAGAAGTGGTGAAACCAAATGAAAATCGAATGAAACTTGAATGAAACAAAATTGGTATCAAAATGTAGAGAAAAGGATGTAGATAATTGATGTGTTGTTGAATTTTTTCGCAAACTATATTTAACAAACCTGAATAAGGAGAAGGTTGTGAGAAAAAATAATGGAAAAGGAAGGGTTTACAGAAGATCAAAAGAGAGGTATAGGAGAGTGAAAAAGACTTTAATTTGGGAGAGAAGGGTTTGTTGGGATAATTAGATTGATTAAAAGGATAATTTGTAATTAAATCAACTAATTTCATCAAAAGGGAGGGCAAAATAGTAAATATATCGTGAGATCCACATNAAAGCCTAATCACCGTCAAAGCCACTAATCAATCTACACAAGAGTATTAAGGAAAATATCCACTAACTCAATATAAATTTCGGAAATTTTGTTTTTAAGAAAATTTTTTCATAAAACTCAACTAACTGATTTGATAAAATGATAATTGAGACTATTTATAGTTATAGCCATCAATTAAAATCCTAACAAACTCAACAAACTCTAAACAAACTAGAAACAACCTAACAAACTCGTTCTTATCTAAACACACGCCCAAAACAACCCTCCCTTATCCACAAGTAACAGCTACACGGAAATTCCAAGAACCCAAGATTTCAAGAAATGCACAATAATCTTGTCATATGCCTTCACTATTCTTGCGCCATTTTCAAGAAAATGTCTTCAATCTTCAAGAAACCTTTCAAGATCCAATCTTTTAATCAAGAAACGTTCAAGAAGTCATTCCCCATGTCTTCTAGGTTGAAAATGATGAACTAAACTCAACAAAAAACAAAAACACATAATGCCTTAAATGAAAAAACCCTAGCAAGTGCACTGGGAAAAAATCCATAAACAAAACCAACTTATTCCCATAATTCCACCAATCTTTCTTTGATTTGCGTGTAACCTAGGTATGTGTGACTATGCACACACAAATCCCTACCTTGGATGGCCCCATATGACTTAAATCTCCATAAGCAAACAACTCACCCATGGTTGCACCCTTGCTTGCTTTGACAAACAAACCTTCAAAGTTGTGATCAACACTTGTATCATGCCATGTGATTTCCTCCTATTTATGTATATGACAATAATTTACTAGACATTATCAATATTCGACCCAATGAGTGCAAGAATCCCCAGCCTATGAGTTTTTTTATCCATGAAAAGAGAAGTGGTGAAACCAAATGAAAATCGAATGAAACTTGAATGAAACAAAATTGGTATCAAAATGTAGAGAAAAGGATGTAGATAATTGATGTGTTGTTGAATTTTTTCGCAAACTATATTTAACAAACCTGAATAAGGAGAAGGTTGTGAGAAAAAATAATGGAAAAGGAAGGGTTTACAGAAGATCAAAAGAGAGGTATAGGAGAGTGAAAAAGACTTTAATTTGGGAGAGAAGGGTTTGTTGGGATAATTAGATTGATTAAAAGGATAATTTGTAATTAAATCAACTAATTTCATCAAAAGGGAGGGCAAAATAGTAAATATATCGTGAGATCCACATCCCAAAAGAGGTATGCAACAAGTAAATAAAAACTTCTCTTTCAGCTATCTGTAACAAGTAAAAAAAAAAAAAGCGAAAATAGTATTTTAAATGTTACTACTAGCTGCACAACTACAACTTATAACCAAAAAATTATTCCATGCGTATCAAACATCATGGGCAATAGGCAGAGCCAATGGAGCTAATTTTCAAGTCGTTTACAAACAATGTACCTGCCTCACACATCAAAACAATCGCGCACCTTGAGACAATTAGTAATGTAACGTGTGATATGCCAATTATTTTATGGTTCATAGTAGTATACTTCATGTATCCTAACCGATATAGAATGACTTTCCTTCATTTTCAAGCTACACTCATACAAAAGCCATAGGAAAGAGACGATGAACAGCATAATATACATCACAGTACTTATCCTTCTCCTAAAACTCAAATTTCATTTGCGGTTGAGTTGTCAACACAAACAAAACACTATTAATAGCATCCGATGTCCACACTTCCAACAGTAAACTAACATTAGAAGCACTGTGGGGCTAAAGTTCCACCATTCAAAGGTGTAAATACAGGTTTGAACTAGTCGTCAACAGTTAAACAACAATAATGATACCCAGCTAGGATGTAGAATTTGAAGACCTTATGCTGCACAACTTAACGTTGGGATTCCAGAGTATATACAGTATTAACCAGTCCGTCTTTAGGGCAGAGACCAAGCACTGTACACTCCATGCAGGTGACATGATAGCCATTGCACAAAATATCCAGAGTTCACACTAGCAGAAACCTGCAAGAAAGGCCAACTATACTGTGCCACCAAACAAGCTTGATACTAGGTTTACTCTTTGGTCACCCAACTTTGCAAGGAATGCTTGAACCTCCAACTAAGCATCAATGTGAAATACCCAAAAACAACTGAAGCCCTCTCCATATTTTACCCTAGAAGATTTCTTCCAGAGATATGATAAGACACTGCTCAAACAGTCAAAACGCTATCAACACCAAGCCAGACAGTATTCACAAAAGATGGTAATCCCCTATTCCAGCAGAACCACGTGACAATAGGTGATTGGCAAGAATATAATCCTGAAAAGCAAAATCAAATTCATCAATGCAAACACCACATAGCAGTGGAAGGAATGCAACTGATATTGCAGTATCCCAGATGAACGAAAGTCATTCTAAGGTCATTTTCTTTATAGGGTCCGTTTGGTAGGGTGTAAAACGTTTTTGGATGAAAATAGTTTTCAATGAAAAACCTTTTACATTGGAAAACTTATTTTCATGAAGAATTTCCATTGTTTGGTAGCATGTAAAATGATTTTACATTTTAAGCATTCTTCATTGTTTGGTTGGATGGAAAATCAAGTATTCTAATTGTAAGGAAAAATGTTTTCCTTCCAAGTGTGATGGAAAATGTTTTCCTCCCAATGAGGGAATTCAACATGGTGGAAAACCATTTTCCCCTCCAAATTTTACATTTTAATATTTTACTCCAAACCAAACAATGAAAAATGGGAAAACAGTTTTCAAGGAAAATGCCCTACCAAATAGACTCTAAGTGAATGAAGACAACTTAAAATTTTAAGTTCAAAGCAACAACAAAGACATTTATAAAACATTTTTTTGGCTGCTTGACCAAATGAAATTGCTAAAAGCCAACCAAAAAATCACAGAAAACTCAATAGCCATGTAAACAAAACTAATTTTAAGGTCATTTTCTTTTAAGTGAACGAAGAAATCACATCACCTTCACAATATCCCTGTAATGAAATGTCAACTATAAAAGAAGCACATAAGATTCTTGCAATGTACAATATCATAACAATGTTTTGCTTATTTGTTGAGAATAATCCATAGTAAAAGAGTTAAGAGGAGGCAAAAACTAACTTTTATCCAGATACACATTATTGGACAAAACTTTTCAGAAATAATTTCCATCTAAAATCTTAGTTGTCAAATAAATAATTGACCAAGGACTTTACTAGTCTACTACGTACCACTATACACTCTCTACCAAAAAGGGAGGAAAAGAGTAGATCTGTGTATTATCCCTATCCTATAACTCGACAGGAAAACACCATCTTCAAAGTCTATATCCACACAACGAGTGCTACCTAGCGACATCATCAAACCACAATTGCGATAACAAGATCACGGAGCATTTCAACCAGATTTCGATAAGAGAAACACTTTCAAAGGATCCCAAGTAATAGCATTTATCATTCAAAAGCCCCACATATTCATATTGTTTGGAAACTCTTATAAGGTCGGGAATTTATGGGTATTTCATTAATTCAAAACGGATGGCTCACCATATGCATAAATGCTCAAGAACCTGAGGCTGACTTCTGGACCCACACTTGCTTCTGCATAAAAAAATAACAAAGTGAGTTGCAAGGGAAGTATGTAAAATAATAGAAGGAAAGTAGAGACGGCAAGAACAAGCATGATCATTGATCAACACATAACTGAATAAACAACTGATAGCAAGCCCTTTAACGAGGGAAGACTGTAAAAGGCTATATTAAAACTCTAATTAAAATACCTCATGCAGACCATGACCAACTGCACCTCCTCTTCTGGAGGAACCATCATCTTTAGCACTATTTACAGGACCACGACGACCAAAATTCTTATGGGAACCTGCCACATGATTATGAACATAAATTAAAAGATTGAAGCAGTCTAAAAGCACCTAAGACATGGACCACTCCATGTACATTTCTGTTTGGACTGTAGCCCAATACATATTAAAGTCTACAGGAACCTGCATGTAAAAAGAAGTAACATTAATAGACCCAACCATTTCCTATATATGAGAGATTACGGCCACCAGCATGAATTGCAAATGCGACCCGATGCATCATATTTCAAAAACTGTAATTATTGAGAAGCAAAAAGTTGTGTAGACGGCCACATGGTGTGACCATTCTTGTCTATAAGAAAATCTCTTATTCATACATAAAAGTAACCCTCTTTCCTCATAAGAGTAATATTATATTGAGCATAAGAGTATTATTATTTCACATTAATAAAAAAATAATTAAATTGAAAAATGTAACCTTATTTGTTCATTTAAGTAAGCCAAATACTCCCTCCGTTTTTTTTTCCGTTGCAAGTTTGCAACATTTTCCTTTTAAGGAAATATACAATTAGTTGCAACAATTGCTATTCTTCCAATAATTGGTATAACTTTCAGCATGAAATTACCACTCTGCCCTCCTCTTTTATGTCCATTAACCACCTTCAACTTCTGAAACACCACCTTACCCTCGCCTTCACCACACCACTATCAACTGATCACCGTCTACTGCCTTCACCGCCTTCACCAACAACCGCAGACCACCTTTACGGCTTCACCGCCTCCACACACCGCCTTCGTCCACTGCTAGCGAATCCAAGTTGCTATTAACCACCCAATTAGCCCAGATTATGATTTTCGAGTTGCATGGTTCAAATTGGGTGTTCAATTATGGATGGTTGAGGGTTTGGATTGTTCGATTTGGGTGTTCAGGGTTTGGATTGTTTGAATTGCGTTTCTTCGAATTGGGTAGTTCAAGTTGCATTTGTTCAAAATTAGGTGTCGAATTGGTTGTGGTTGTTGAATTAAGTGGTTACGGTGGTCAATACAACCACCTTCGAATTGGCTATGGTGGTCGAATACCTCCTTCCAATTGGCTATGGTGGTCGACTATTCCACCGTCGATTTTAGTACGTTGGTCAAGTTAGGTAAAATTGGGCGAGTTAGATTGTGGTGGTGGTCTAGTGGGTGCAGTTTCGAGAATTAATGGTGGTGGTGGTCTGCTAGGTTCGTTTCGGATGTGTTAGTGGTGGTGGTCCGCTAGGTTTGGGGTGTTGTCACTGGTGGTCCGCTAGGTTTGGGGTTTTGTCAGTGACTATGTTAGTGGTGGCCTGGTAGTTTGTTGGGTGATTTGCTGGGAAGGGTTTGGCCTTTGGATTGTTTTCGATACAAGGGTAACAGAGTAAAATCAAAGTTGCATAAATCCCCATACCACTTAGAAATGTTGCAACTAATTAAAACGAGTATTATTTTTGCACTATTGTAAAAGTAACCTACTTAGTTGTACTATTAACGCTATTATTTCATTAGAGTAACTCCTTCAGTCTTTCCATACCCTAGAAACTCATTTCTCCATTAAATTAACCCGAAACAAACAATTATAGAGCATATAATTAAGTGGCCACGTTGTTGACTAATGCTGCAGCCAGCCACATATAAAAGTATAGCTTTTACTAATCAGCAAACAACGTCAAATGAGTATCCAATGCAATATCAATCCTACACTCTCCAGTCTCCATTCACCGCCCCACTAATACCCACTATCCAATGCAAAAGGTTCATTAGTAGTAGCTTGTATGTTGTATGAATACTTTGTTTAAAAAATGCAATAAAAAATGTTTTAGACCATACACATTGAAAAAAATAAACAACAAAAATCTCACATGAATCATTTTCAATAAACAAGAAGGGATAAACGGGATTAAAGGTTTAAGTGTAGAAAAAGTAGAGAAAATTAAAAAGGGATTAATGTGGGTCCTCACCTGCAAGGTTACGTGGTGATGCCAACAAGTTGATAGATATTAGAGATAATTTAGGACTAATCAGGCACCAATTAGGCCAATAAGAAGGCTGATTAATAGATAGATAGTTCTAGAAGTACAAACTAAGTGACTTTAGGCTACCACTCTCCAATTTCCTATTACACTTTTCTGAATGCCCTCTCTCCTCACTCCAACCACAATACTTATACTACTGCAGATTACCGTTGCTATTCTAATATGGCCAAAGGCCTTAATTGCTTACCAACTTCCATTGTCTTCTTGTACTGCTAAAAGAGTCCAGCTAAGCTAATATTGCCAAACTAAATTCATGGTTCTGCAGCTGTTGTCTGATGGTGTGGACCCCGGCGTGGGGTGCAGCTTTCTTGTCCCTCCTACGACTATAAGTACGTAGAGGAGGTGGTGGGTGGTTCATTGCACCACCATATGAGATATAGTATAGAGAAAAAATAATCCATATAAGGAAATGTAGCAAAGAATTTGGGAAAACCCAAAAAGGATATGGGGCAAAGATTTAGGGACAGGAATACAAAGAAGTTAGTGGAATGAAGGGTATAAAGCAATAGTATTCCCTTTCTTGCTTGATAGCTCAGCCTAGAAATTTCCAAAATGGATTGAAGAAACAACAAATGTTTCCAGCCAATTATACCAACAAAAAGGTCCAAGCCCTTGTTCAGACCATTAACTAAGAAACAAAAAGTATAAACCAAATAAATCTGATGCATTCAATGCAAGTACATCAAAAAATTGGTCCTATAAACTCCTTTATAATGTTAAATATAGCAATTCTTGAAGTTCCAATCTCCAATGCCACAGATTAGAACTATAACCACTTGCATTCTACAGTCCTCCATATTTTAAATTTCAGAAGATGTACAAAAATACTTCTGAAAGGCTTAAAGAGAACAGATTTGTAAAAAAATAGCTAAGATAACAATTTTCTTTCACATAAATATTCTTTTATTCACAAGTTTGTATTAGAGTAAGCAAAATTATGTTAACAATACCTTCATAAGTATCTGAATTATTACTTTGATTCTCACTGCCTGTAAGAGAGGAATCAGCACGACGAGGAGCCCAAACACTACGATCATATTTGTCCTTATTCCTTGCACGTCTGTCTTGCTTTTCACGACCAGCACCAAAACCATGGGGTTCACTTCCTGTAGATTTTTCTTCAACAGACTTCTTTCCGACATGGTCTGAACTCAACGGAGACTGTTCACCAATGGAAGCTGGTCCTCCTAATTTCATATTCAACGATCTAGGTGGCCGCTTGTTCCTTTCTGCATTTGAGCCCATTAGTTTATGCTCCACTTGAACAGATGAGGATGACTGATTAGTACGGCGCTCCTTGTTCAATAAGATGTCTTTGATAATTTTTCCACTAGCATCAGGTCTCTGATTTAATTTGTGACCGACAGAAGGAGATGCAACTTCAGCAGGTGAGCTGACACTCTTAGCCAGAGAAATACCTTCAGAAGCCTAACACAGCACAACTTCAAATTAATTCCAACCATGACATTAAATAAGTTACACAGCAGAAACCTGGCTTCAAATACATCAAAATTACTGTAAGTCGATGGAAGGATAAGTCATGAAATACTCAATTATGTCATAGTTATTAAACCCCAAACAAAAAGCAGGTCCTTTCCTTTGTCCTAAAGGGATTAACATGCTCCCTTTGTCCTAAACATTATTTTCTTCAAAACTTGTGCATTTGCCAATTCCTTGTGCAACAAATTTCAAAGATTTCAATTTGAGGCGAAGTACACAATTAAATAGGCACAGCACCATTGATCAACAAAATTGAAACAAAAGGTGATATAAGCTATCAGAGACACAAAGAAACATCTCCTAGTGTCTTCTATATTTGTCACTTAGTAAAACTCAATGTCTTTAAAAACAAACTTTGAAAATCAAATATTTGAAATCAACATTATTACAGCAGTAACTGCAAACCAATTAAGATCAATAACACTAGGAATATAAAGTGTCTAAAGCAATTAGAGGTAACAAAACATTAAACAAATACTAGGCAATGGGATGAAAAAGAAAGCATCACACTCCTAATCTCAATCTTCACTGATTGCTTTAGGACTTGTTCTTTTGGACTGAGAGAGTTTGACATGAACTGAATTGAATTGAATCATACACCAAACAGGAGCTGAGCAGAAGTGAAACAAATGGAGATTAAGTCCGAAAGAACATAGCCTTAATGGAATTCAATTCTGCTTTTTAGTACTAAAGAGAAACAAACTACAAGTCTAAAAGTGTCTAAAACATTATTTCTTTGAATAAATTTTACTCCATAGAACATAACCACTCAGGCTCTTCAATCCCTCTCAAAGTTACTTATAACAACAATCTATGTTTTAAAGCGCGACCTAAACAAACACAAGCACGAGGGAAGGTCCCAAGTCCCAACGAAGTTTTGATGCCTCAATTAAGAATGGTGCAGCAAAGCTCAAGACGCACAAGTATGGCATGCTGAGATGTGCGTCTATGCGCCTTTTGGGTTTCGCATTGCAGCTCCTTTTTCCTTACTTTTTTTTCATCTTTTCTCCTCTAAAAAGCACCTCAAATCCAAAAGGCGCACACGTTAAGCTGCATGGGGCACCAAGAGCCCTTTGTGCTTCAGTGTACCTCACGCCATTTTAAATTAAGATAACAATATAAAAAGGCCTTCATCCAGAGAAAGATGAGGTCGGTAGCATGAACCTATTTGAGAGAATTTTCGCATTACCAATTTCCCTTTTTGTAAACCACTGTACTGTAATGCAAGCATAAAGAATATACAACAAAAACAAAGCCATAGTCCCAAATTAATTTGGGATCGCCTAGACATGAATCAGTATGAATCAAACAACGCCTATGTCCTCTTTGTCGAAATCCTCTTCCACCAATAATCCTTGTCTGACACTAAATTTTCTTCAAGCCCTAAAACCCTCATATCTCTGCTAACAACCTTCATCCAAGTTTGCTTTGGTCTTCCTCTATTCTCTTCCAACCCTCCTACCACTCTTCCAACCTCCTTACCAAAACATTATTCAATCTCCGTCTTATATATCCAAACCATCTCAGACAATTTTCCCTCATTTATCTTCAATAGACGCATCCCCCAACTTCCTTCTAATTGTAGTATTAAAAGGCGAGAAGTGCCCTAAAGCACAGAAGGAGGTCCTTGTGCCTCGCACCTCGTGCGCCTTGGCGTGCTTCACGTGGGTCAGGTTTTTTTATAAAAGAAAAGGGATGTTGCAAAACAGAAAAATAAATAAATTAATTAATTAAAAAAAAAGATTAGGAAAACTAGATTGAATAGAAAACGCATAAAGAAATAGAAGAAAAAGTCAGAAACTGAAGGAAAGAAGTGATAAAAAATGACCAAGTAAAAGAAAGAAAAATAGAAGAACGAAAGAGAAGGAAACATAGCATAAAGAGAAGTAAAAAAAAAAAAAAAAGTTAAAAGAAAGTTAAGTAGCAGAAAAATAGAAAAGATAAACAGAAGACAAAGAGAACAAAAGCAGAAGAAAATAAAGAAGGAAAAAAATTGAACTGATGAAGCTACGGCGAGGTAAGACACGGCAGGTAAGGCACAGCAGATGCAGCGAGAGGTGAAGAGGTGAGTGTTATGAACTAACTTAGACTTATTGAATTTACAATAACTAACTGAATTTTCAGATTATACATGGCATAAAATGCAACTAAGAATGGAAGAAAGTGATATTTTTTATTAATAATGGTAAAAGGAACTACAATTGATAGATTAAGGCCATCACTCTCTCAATAACTTTAGATTATCACTATCTAACAATGACTTTAGGCCATAACTCTCTCTCAAAGTTTCCCTTAACGAATTTCTGCCTACCCTTTCCTTTCCCTTCTCTCCTTATTTATACTAAAGCTAGACTATAACCTCATAATACTAGACATCCAATATTGCCCTTCCTAAGTTAGTCTATTACAGTGAGGAGGCTTCTAGGGTTTTCATTTTTTTTCTCTCTTTTCTCTCTTTCAAAACAACTTTGACTAGCATTTGACTATCTTTTACTCTCTCCAAGTCTTTAAAAAAAATCAAACCCCCTAAAAGCCTGCGCCTCATAGTAAAGCATGCGCCTAGGCATGCTTTTCTACGCCTCACATACCCCCTAGTGCTTTGACCTCTTGAAGCGTTTTTCTTGAAGCCTCTTTGCCCCTTGTGCCACCGGTCTTTAATGTCCTTATCTTGAACCAAAATCTCGTGGTTCTTATCTTTAACACACTTTACCATGCCTATAGCCTTCCGCGCCTCTTGTCTTCTCTTTGCTATCCTATAAATTTCTTTTTCTCCTTTAAAGTCTAACCTTTCATAGGCCTCTTGAAAAGCCCTTTCCTTCACTTGTCAGCTACCTTTGCCTTACATTTAGCATCCTTCTGCGCTGCATAAATCTCATCAGTCCTACATTTTTCCCAAAGAAAGATAACAATTACTTTTGCATTTAATTAATGTTTTCACCTCTTCATTCCACCATGAAGTATCCTTATGCATCATAGTACTCCCCCTTAATTCCCCTAACACCTTTTTGCCCAAGGAAACAATTTTTCATCCGTGAACAAGTTGCATCTCCATCCGCCTCTTTAAACACTTTCTCTGCGAAAACCTTAGCATTTGCATCCCTTAAGATCCACCATCTTATACGTGGCTCCCCTTCTTCTTCCCCCTTTCTTTCAAGGGAATCACTAAAAGCCTATGTTAGGTAACCATACTCTCTCCTAGGATGACCTTGCAATTTATACAACTTTGTCTATCCTTCCTCTTCGTAAGCAAGAAGTCTATTTGTGTTGCATTTTCTCCGCTACGTAAAGTTATCAAGTGGGAATGTCTCTTCTTAGACCAAGTATAAGCCAAAGTTAAGTCATACGATTGGGCAAAATCCAAAATTGTCTCTCCATGAGTATCTCTATGCCCGTACCCAAAACCCCCATAAACACTCTCAAAGCCATCAAGAAGGTCCCCAAAATATAACTTCTCTATGTGAGGGACACCTTGGACTACCTCATCAAGATCCCCCCAAAGTTTTCATTTCTCTTCTGCAAACAAACCATCTTTGGGTGTATATGCCCTGATAACAATAACAATCTCCTTACCGCATAACAACTTCACCCTTATCAACCCGTCACCCTTCCAATAGGTCTTGATTACCTTGTGTGAAAGACGCTCATCAAGAACCGCACCTACTCCATTACTAACTCCATCTCCATGCTTCTTATCTTCTCCGGCATACGACACCTTATACCCAAAGATCAAATACCGAACTCCTTGTCATGTCCACTTTGTCTCTTGTAGGCACAAGATGTTTACCCGCCTTCTCTTCATCACCTCCACCACTTCCGCAAATCAACCATAGACCTAATCATACACCCCTTCCTTCTTCCTTGCACCACCTATAGTCTTTTGCTTATTTGAAACCACATACTAGCGCGTCGCTTCGAGGCGACGACCTATCAACCCTTAAATTTTATCACTGCTCCTGGGTCTAGGAAGTGCAACGCATTGTGGGGAAAACCCCCATGAAATCATCATTTTGGTTTATGTCATAGATGTACTAAGTTCAAAGCTAGTTGTCACTAACCTACCACAATCCTCCTATATTGATATCTTATATAATTAATAAATAAAACATATGTTTATGATGATAGATTATCATTAAAATAAATAATCAAAGACATTAGAAAATATGATATAAAATTTGAAAAAAAAAGTATAAACAAGCTTAAATTGCTCTGTTAATTTCCAAGAAGGCCACGACGGCCGCGATCCTTTCTATTTTTCCATTGCAAGCCGTTTCTGCGACAAAGCGACCATTTTTGCAAGCGCGATGGCGATTTTTTTCTATGGTGACAGTTGTTCATCTTTTTTCTTTCAAAAGATAGTTAGGTTACCTTTATTTTTCAAATTGAAGAGAGAGAGAGACATAAAACCCCTAGAATCTTCAATCTATATCTCCATCTTCATTCTCCAACAATCATCCTTCCACTCAGCATTCATCTCCTCGTCGCCACTCACTGGACTACTACAATATCTATTTAGGTCAGTTTTAATTATTTTTTTCTTGTCATTTTTTCCTCTCTTCCCATATGTCCTTTTGATATGATACTATCTTTTTTCTCTTTCTTCTATTCTCTTTTTTCTCATACTTTCTTCTCTTTTTTCTCTACTATTTATTTCTTCTTCTACTTTATTTTTATTATAGTTACTACTTTGTTTGTAGGTTTTTTATTCGAAGCGGGCCCCATAGGAGGCTCACCTAGGCGTACAACCCTATTGCCTATAAGGGCACTTCTAGCCTTTCAAAACTATGATAAGCTAGTCAGAACGAGGTCAAATACGAATATGGAATTTACCCATGCTACACAGATGAGAAGTTCCAATAATGATTTCTAGTCAAATTTATTGAGAATTTAGAAGATTTTCAATGCTATAGCTCTGTTTCTCATGGCGTAAAACCTTAGTTTTAAAAGGCGAGAGGAGCACACCACCTTGCGCCTAGACGAGCGCTTTTAAATCTAACCGTAAAACTTTTTTGAATGAAAATGATTTTCCATAGAAAACATTTGACATTAAAAAACTCATTTGCATAAAAGTTTTTCATTGTTTGATTGCATGAATAATAATCTATTTTAATTGCTTGGTTGAAATTGAAATCAATGTACTTCAATTGTGAGGGAAAATGTTTCTCTTCCAATTTAGGGAAAATGCTTTCAATAGGGTGGAAAATGGTTTTCCACATCAAGTTTTACATTTTAATATTCTACACCAAACCAACAATGTAAAATAAAAAAAGAGCTTTCACGGAAAACATTTTACACCGTACCAAACTGATCCTATATGAGTCGCTCATTTTTTTAAACAATATCCAATATGGTATTTTTTTTTTTAATTTTAAAGCTTCAAAATCTCAAATTATTTACTTTTTGAGTGCCCACTTGTTGGTGTATAGTGTCCAAGATACACCACAAAATCTGGCTACTGAAAATTTTAGTGCTTTACAGCATATAACTACCAGTCAAGAGGGTAGGGAAATGTAACACTGGTTATCGGTACTTGCCTGAGAAATCTCTTTTTCTTTCCCTTTCACAAGCAGGACCTTTTTCGTCATTGTGTCCTGCGAACAACCTCCTGTTCATTTATATGAAAGACTAGTTAGAAACAAGAAAAAATGCAGTGACATCAAACCTAAATAATAGGAAAACAACTGCGATCTCAAATTGGTGTGACTACATATTAACCAACAACATACTAAAATTGCTTCTTCTACTAAAAAACGACATGACAATACACAAAGTAACACAATGTTACAGGAAATTAAGTATCAAACAAGGAAAAATTACAGTATTCGCTAAAGAATATGATTGGCGCGTGGAGCCATTTTTCTTTTGAGGAAGAAATAATTTAAAGGGAGAATATATTTTACAGCAATTGAGGAAAAGTCTCCAAAATGTGGCATAGTCACTATCAAAGTTCTAGAAAAACAAATTCACACAAATGCACCAGAATTTAGGCCGGAAGCAAGAAAAGTTAGCTATCAATTCTCATAAAATTAAATGTTTTAACATCTTCATAAGAATCTATGCACACATCCGATCTAAGAGCTTAGACTTGGTCCGCAAAAAAGAGTGCTACATCAATTCTCCACAAGTACTCAAAGGCACAAGTAAATTGTTCAAGATAGTCGACATTTAACTTTATCCAAATCATGATTTAACACATTTAGTGCAAAGACATCGACAGGTTCTATAATCCTAAAATAGTTAGATTATACTCATTTTGTGTCTAATTACTTTATCTTAGTCCCTTATGATATGAAACAAGGTGATAACTTCGAAGGTTTGATAATGGCTTCTACAAATGAAGCATGTATGGGCGAAATAATGGCTTATGGAGATTTAAGGCTTTTGGGATCTTCAAAGACATCATCATGGGTGTGTATGGTGACACACGAAGGTACTTGATCATTTGAAGCAAAGAAAAGAATGGCGGAATTAGGGAAATAAGTTGGTTTTGCCTATGAGTTTTTATCCCATTTCACTTGATAGGGTTTTTCTCATTTTAGGCATTGAGTCTTTTATTTCAAGTGTCTTAATCTTTATTTACAGCCTTATACACATGGATAATGACTTCTTGAAGGTTTCTTGATTAAAAGATTGAATCTTGAAAGGTTTCTTGAAGATTTGAAAAAAAAACACAAAAATTGCGCAAATCTTGAAGAATTGCGTATGGCGTCAATTTGGACGATCTTCCATGGATTTGGGTAGATCATAATTTTGTGTAATTCTGGTTGTAATTTGTTGATTATCTTGATTAGCAAGGTATGATTAAGTTTGTTAGGATATTTTTTGTTTAGATATAGTTTGTTAGGATTTGTTAGCAAGTTGCATGACATGCAATGATGATGTGACATTCTTATCCTGTGAGTCATGGATGAGTAACTAGATTAGGAAGATTTTTACTCTGTTGTGCGTGTGTTTTTTTAGCTTAGTTTTGATAGGATTTTGTTGATGATTATACCTATAAATAATCTCAACATTAGTTTGTAAAAATTCAGATTAGTGAATTCAATCAACATTATTGTTTAAATTTTATTTGTTTTCTACAAACAAACACAAAACCGAAGGTGTGGGAAATTTTCGAGTGTGAGAAAATCTCGAACACATTGAGAGTTGGTGGTTAGGCTTTAGACTCTTGTGAGGGTAATTTTAAGAATTAAGGGTGCGTAGCTTTAATCAATTCACAAAATTATCCGACCTAGATTGTTTTTCTTGGTGCTTGGCTTTAGAGAAAACCGAACTAGTTCTCTATCATTGTGAGTGGCGATTTCTTTTCATCAATATTCACATCAACTTTTGGTGCTCTCGTTGAGAGGATATTAATCCTCAAGGTTATTGGCATAATCTCATTGTTGAAACAAGGACGATTATGTCAGCTGATGAAGTGAATACTCCTAAGATTACTACTGAAGATTTGCGCAGGGACATAGAGGAATTGAAGGCTATGTTTGAGGCCACCATAAAGGATTTTGCCGAAAAATTAAAGTCACCTAGCAAGTCCAAGGGTGGAAGCAAAGGGGAGTCGGATTCTAGTTCTGATAATGAGCAAGCAAGCTCAAGAAGTGCACGTAAACCAAGAAAGCAATACTCATCAAGTTCTAGTAATGAAGAACCTATGAGTAGGCGCAAAAAGAAGGATAGGCCTAAGGATGATGATCGCAATCTTAAACTAGATATTCCAGAATTCAGTGGAAGTTTGGATCCTGAAAAGTTCCTGGATTGGCTAAGAAGGATTGAACGAATTTTCAAGTATAAGGAGTATGATGATCAAAAATCATATAAGATTGCAGAACTAAAGTTGACTGGCTTAGCTAGTTTATGGCTTGAAGGTATGCAAAGGAAAAAAAAAGGATGGGAAGTCTAAAGTATCCACTTGGACGAAACTGAAGAAGGAGATGAGGAGACGTTTTGTTCCTCACGATTATGAGCAAGGCAACTTTATAAAGATGCATACTTTAAAACAAGATCGAAAATCAGTTGAAGAATATACATCTGAATTCCTCAACTTTATCACCGTCTGCGATCTAGAAGAAAAGGAGGATCATCAAGTTGCTCGTTATGTTGCTGGCCTAAATGAAAGAATAAGAGAAAAGGTGGAATTACAACCTCACTAGACTTTTGATGAAGTATGCAAGGTTGCATCTAGGGTTGAGAAGCAATTTTCGAAAAAAACAGTTACTTTTTCGAAACCCTTTGTGAAGAAGGAAGGTGTCGTTGTTCCTTATAAATAAAATTTCGATTCCACTTCGAAACCTCCTCTATATATCAAGGATCAAAGCTCTGCTACTAAGCCTCCAAACCTTGATCAACGTACATGCTTCAAGTACAAAGGTCAAGGTCATATCCACAACGATTGTCCCCATTCAAGAGTTCATACTACTCGAAATTGGGCAGATGATGTAAACTTTGAAGAAGAGGAGTATGAAGAGATTACTCCTGAGGTGAATGGCCAGAGTTTAGTTCTCCGAAGGGTTTTACAATCCAAAGTTGCGCCACGTGCAGAGAACCAGAGGGATAAGATTTTCATCACCAGGTGCAATGTTCTAGGAAGATTGTGTGATCTAATAATTGATTCAGGTAGTTGCACTAATGTGGTCTCTACTATATTGATCAACAAACTGGAGATTCCTACCACTAAACATCCTCAACCTTACAAGTTACATTGGCTCAGTAACACAAGTGATGTCAAGGTGAATAAACAAGCTCTGGTTAGTTTTAAGATTGGAAATTTCGATGATCAAGTGCTTTGTGATGTATATCCTATGGATGCGTGCCATATATTGCTTGGAAGACCGTGGCAGTATGATAAATTTGTACACTTTGATGGTAGAACAAATATATATATCATTAGAAAACAGGCACAAGGGAAACCAGTTGCATTGAAACCTTTGGAAGGCTCAAAATTTTTGAAGGATGTGAGCAATAAAAAGGATGTTTTGTTGATTGATGAGAAAGCCATGGTGCAAGAAGTGAAGAATTGTGGGAAGTTCTATGTGTTAATGGCTAAGGAAGTGCAAGAGAAAGCAACGAGCATCCCTCGTGAGTTGCGCCCCTTATTGCACGAATTTCAAGACATACTTCCTGATGAATTGTCACCAGGGTTGTCACCCATCAGAGGAATTGAACATCACATTGACTTGGTTCCTGAAACTCAGATTCCTAATAAACCAGCTTACAGACAGATGCAATCCAGAAGAAACTCAGATTGATGGCAAAAGGGTATGTCAAGGAGAGTATGAGTCCATGTGCAGTACCAACATTGATTGTTCATAAAAAGGATGGATCATGGAGAATGTGCATTGATTCTAGAGCTGTGAACAACATCACCATCAAATACAGGTTTCCTATTCCTCGTTTAGATAATTTATTGGATGAATTGTTTCGCTCACAGGTGTTTACTAAGATTGATTTGAGGAGTGGTTACCATCAAATTTGAATGAAAGAGGGTGATGAGTGGAAAACAGGATTCAAAACTAAACTAGGACTCTATGAATGGTTAGTTATGCCTTTTGGTCTTACTAATGCCCCTAGTACTTTTATGAGATTAATGAATGAAGTTTTGAAACCTTTCATTGGGAAGTTTGTGGTTGTCTACTTGGATGATATACTGGTGTATAGTGCAAGAGTGGAAGATCATCTGCAGCATCTAAGAGAAGTGTTCAAAACTTTGAGGAAGCAGAAGTTGTATGCTAAGCTCGAAAAGTGCTCGTTCATGGTCACCAGTGTGACGTTTCTAGGTTACATTGTTTCTAAGGATGGTGTTTCAGCTGATCCTTCGAAAGTAGAAGCTATTAAATCATGGCCAGTTCTGAAATCAAATCATGGCCAGTTCCGAAATCAAATCATGGCCAGTTCCGAAATCTGTAACTGAGGTGCGTGCTTTTCATGGTTTAGCTTCTTTCTATAGAAGATTTATAAAAAATTTCAGTAGCTCCTATGACCGAGTGTATTAAGAAGAATAAGGAGAAGTTTGAATGGACTAAAGATGCGCAAAAAGCATTCGAATTAGTGAAGAAATTGCTTTGTCAAGCTCCTATTTTAGCCTTACCAGACTTTTCGAAACCTTTTCAAGTTGAGACAGATGCTAGTGGTGTGGGGATTGGTGCAGCATTGGTTCAGGGTAAGCGGCCTATAGCTTATTTCAGTGAGAAATTATATGGAGCAAGATTGAACTACTCTACCTATGACAAGGAATTCTATGCTATTGTTCTAAGCATTGGATCACTGGCGTCATTTTCTACGACCAAGTCACTTTGTATTGCATTCTAATCATGAGGCTCTGAAGCATATCAATGGCCAACATAAACTCAATCCAGACATGTTAAGTGGGTTGAATTTTTGCAGTCTTTTTACTTTTCATCAAAGTACAAAGAAGGCAAATCTAATGTGGTTGTTGATGCTCTATCAAGGAGGTATGCTTTAATTGGTGTTCTTAATTTCAAATTGCTTGGTTTGGAGTTAATTACACAGTATTACGAGCAAGATGGAGATTTTGGTCCTATCTATTCACAACTTACGAAGGGATCAATGGGGTCTTATGTGCTACATGATGGATTTTTATTCAAAGGGAATCTACTTTGCATCCCTAAGTGCAGTATTCGTGAATTGCTCGTCGGAGAGGTACATGGGGGTGGAATTACAGGTCATTTTGGTATTACAAAAACATTGACAATGTTGCAGGAACATTTATATTGGCCTAGAATGATTGCAGATGTTGAAGCAGTAATCTCACATTGTGCTGTTTGTCAGAAAGCCAAAGCATCCTTCCATCAAGGGATTCTACACACCATTGCCAGTGCCAGAAGCCCCTTGGGATGATGTTTCTATGGATTTTATAGTTGGTTTGCCTAGAACTGCAAGGCAAAAGGATGCTATAATGGTTGTAGTTGACAGGTTTTCGAAGATGGCTCATTTCATACCTTGTCACAAGACTGATGATGCTGTGAATGGTGCAGAATTGTATTTTCGAGACATTGTTAGGTTACATGGGGTGTCGAAAACAATTGTAAGTGACACGGACATGAAATTCATGAGTTATTTCTGGAAATCATTGTGGCGTTTGATAGGCACGAAACTACTCTTCAGTATTTCTTATCATCCACAAACAGATGGTCAAACTGAAGTCACAAACAGAACCCTAGGCGTTCTACTTCGTGGATTGGTAAGCAAGACACAAAAGGATTGGGACTTGAAGTTAGCTCATGCAGAGTTTGCTTATAATCGTTCACCTACATATGCAACTAAGCATTTACCTTTTGAAGTTGTTTATGGAGTCAATCCCAAGCTACCCATTGATTTCGTGGCTATTCCCAAAGGTGAGCTTGTTCATAAAGATGCTTTAGCTAAAGTTGAAATATATGCATAAGTTACATGCACAGGTTAGAGCAAGAATTGAGCATGTGAATGATATCTACAAGACAAGAGCTAACAAATATAAAGTCAAACACACATACAAGGAAGGTGATTTGGTATGGTTACATCTAAGGAAGGAAAAGTTTCCTAATCAAAGGAAGAACAAGCTAATGCCTAGGTGTGATGGACCATTCAAAATCGTGAGCAAGATAGGGGACAATGCATATAAACTCGAATTGCCAAGCGAATATGGGGTGCATGCTACGTTCAACATTGGTGATTTGTCTCCTAATGTTGCTGATGATCAATTTCGTGGTTTGAGGACAAACTCTTTTGAAGAAGAGGAGGATGATACGAAACAAGGTGATAACTTCGAAGGTTTGATAATGGCTTCTACAAATGAGGTAAGTATGGGGGAAATAATGGCTTATGGAGATTCAAGGCTTTTGGGATCATCAAAGACATCATCATGGGTGTGTATGGTGACACACGAAGGTACTTGATCATTTGAAGCAAAGAAAAGAATGGCGGAATTAGGGGAATAAGTTGGTTTTGCCTATGAGTTTTTATCTCATTTCACTTGATAGGGTTTTTCTCATTTTAGGCATTGAGTCTTTTATTTCAAGTGTCTTAATCTTCATTTACAGCCTTATACACATGGATAATGACTTCTTGAAGGTTTCTTGAGTAAAAGACTGAATCTTGAAAGGTTTCTTGAAGATTTAAAAAAAAAAAAAAACACAAAAATTGCGCAAATCTTGAAGAATTGCGTGTGGCGTCAATTTAGACGATCTTCCATGGATTTGGGTAGATCATAATTTTGTGTAATTTTGGTTGTAATTTGTTGATTATCTTGATTAGCAAGGTATGATTAAGTTTGTTAGGATATTTTTTGTTTAGATATAATTTGTTAGGATTTGTTAGCAAGTTGCATGACATGCAATGATGATGTGGCATTCTTATCTTGTGAATCATGGATGAGTAACTAGATTAGGACGATTTTTGCTATGTTGTGCGTGTGTTTTTAGCTTAGTTTTGATAGGATTTTGTTGATGATTATACCTATAAATAATCACAACATTAGTTTGTAAAAATTCAAATTAGTGAATTCAATAAACATTATTGTTTAAGTTTTATTTGTTTTCTACAAACATATACAAAACCGAAGGTGTGGGAAATTTTCGAGTGTGAGAAAATTTCGAACACATTGAGAGTTGGTGGTTCGGCTTTAGACTCTTGTGAGGGTAATTTTAAGAATTAAGGGTGCGTAGCATTAATCAATTCACAAAATTATCCGACCTTGATCGTTTTTCTTGGTGCTTGGCTTTAGAGAAAACCGAACTAGTTCTCTTTCATTGTGAGTGGCGATTTCTTTTCATCAATATTCACATCACCCTAAGTATATATTTTTAAGCATTCATCAACACAAACCCACCTTTAACTTAGGAAAACCATTGCTTCAGCTTGGAGAATTTGTTTGGTATACCCAAGCACGTTAGTTTGCATTTGGATACACATAGTCTAAGAAGAACGAAACAATAACCCCAAAACCATAAATTGGGGTGAAATCTTTAACATATTATCTTAAGATGCTAGTCCTTTAGCTCGAGAGGTAGAGTAGAGAGCAATGAATGAAGTTTATTAGTTACCATGGCTCATCTCCCATGACAAGGATCAACAATAGTAAAGAGAAAGATAATAATATTGTGCATAGTTTATAAACTTTAATTAAAATAATTAACGGGAGTTCATAAGTTCTATTTACAATGTAGTAGTTGGTAAAGGAATTCTATAGAGTTTTAAAACAATAAAAAGAAGCGCTATACAATACTTGAATATAGGCCTCAACAAAGTTACCCAATTCGTGTAGGGATCCCATCTGTGCACCAGATCGTCCGTTCCCGAATCAAGTGCAATCCCATTCAAGTTCGTCTTGGGTCGCAATTCAAATCGGTAAAAGTGGCAATCCAAACTCTAGATCTAAAAATTGAAGCATATTTTGAAAACTTAAAGAAGTAAAATGATGGGGCTTTTCCTCTAGGGAAAAATCCGAGCAAGATGTCATCTTTAACCCTCCGGCAAAAGCCATGATAAGTTCATCGCCATTGTTGAACTGGAGTAGGAGATAAACTGATAACAAAGAAGCTTTGCCCCCAAAAAATTAAAAGAAAATAAATAAAAGGGTGAGGGAGAGGTGCTCATGTGAGCACGATAAAGAAGGTTGACAGCCGGAGGTAACTTAACAATAATAATATTGTCTTATTTCCTTACTGCTAGTGGAGCATTAATTTATCACATGATTTACTTATTCATAAAGTTTTTTAATTTTAACTTTCTTTCTATTTTAATTTTTGGTTTTAGTTCTATCGGACTTTACTAATAATCATCTAATATTAAAGATATATAATTGATTAATAATTAAAGATAACAAAATATTAATAAATTATATATAACATTTATCTTAAAATTTTGTACCCAACGTACCGAAATCACTAAGGGTAGCGTACTGTGTACCCGAATTAATACCCCGTTTCGCATCGAACTCTGTACCATGTAACTATGGACCTGAAACTTGGTACTAACTCCGTAAATAATTAGTTGCAAAAAACTATCTTTTGAATACTCACAAATATTACCCCTTTGTTGCAACTATCGTTTACAGAGGTAGTGTTACGGAGTTGCTTACACTATACTTTTATGCTCTTCCTTGTTTCTTAAATGACTTGTAACGAGTAGTTAGAGTTTTAGATTTTCAACTTTATAGTTTGGTTAACACTACACTGACTATCAATTAACAGAAACTATAAGCAAACTTTAATGTATCATATTTCTCATATTCATATCCCTGTATCTGTGTCTATAATTAGGACAGAGTCCTCATATCTACAATTTTCAAGATACGCATATCAAGCAACCAGATTCGCACCTGTATCAGATGCTTGTACATAATACATAAGTCCATGTGTTGACTATCAATCATCATGCAACACTATAAGCTGATAAAAACATCTCGCAGGACAAAATAATCCAAAAACTCTAAACATTATAAATTAAAAATCCCTATTTAAAGCTAACATAAAAGGGTTTTTGTGAAAACTGGAAAGGTTGAAGAACTAAGCTAGTGAAATAGTAATTTGATAACTACATGAGAACATGTTTGAGACAATATGAACATTCTGCCAAAAACTACATTCTAAATAATAGATTTGCTCATAGCATAATGTGCAAAGACAACAACAATCTAAAACATCTTAAAAACAATTGAATCTCTACAATAGGAATGCAAAAATTACACTATTAGTTGACCAATCCAATGAAACTTGGTAAAATTCCACTTACTTTGTGGGCAAAAAACTGTATAATTCTACATTTATCGACATAGCATATAGCCAGTGTAAATCTAGAGGGAAAGAAACATACCAGTTTTGTTCTCTGTCATTCGGCTGGAAGCATCCAATTCCCTGTCCTTCTGAGACACAAGAACGTAGGTTGGCTTGGCTTTTCCATTAGCGCTCTTCCCATTACCTTTGGAGGCATACTATAAATCCAATGAAATCAAGAACACAATATTTTTAGACTCCTCCGTCTACGTTTTAAAAGATGTACAAAACTAATCGCCATTAAAAGTGGCTTTGATGACAGCAAAATACTAATCTAACAAGTGAATTGACAAGGTTTACAGCTCAGACAATCACTCCATCCATGATGACTAATATAATCTAACAAGAGTTACAAACCCTATAAGAAACCTCACAAAGTGACCTTTATCAAGTCAAGATGTGTGAGGGGTGGCAGGCTAGGAGAAACCTGAGTCATAATAAAGTTTATCCGACTATCTGAAAATAGCAGCGATTAAAGTGGACTAAAATTTTATGCCTGCCAGCCCATCCAGGAGACCTCTTCTTTTCTTATAACAATTAAGGTAAAATTTGATGGATCAAGTGAACGCTATAACAAGATACTTAACAACTAGAGTAGATAGACACAGACTAATGGCAAGAGTAAGAACATGAAGCATTCAACAAAACAAAGCATAGGCAGAATAAAAAAGCGGAATTATTTTTATAGCCAAAAACAAAGATACAGATTGTGTAACAGAACACAATAAGCAATCCAATACTCAGAAAACTAGCAGTACCTTTGATTGCTTGACCTTCCCCGGAGATGATAACCTAGACCTTCCACCACCACTCTTGCCATCAGATCCGGGATGCTATCGCCAATAATGCAAATAGTTAGATATGAAAATGATGCAAGCAGTAAATAATCAGCAAAAGGTAATGACAAAGCCTGTCCAAGCAATACCACATTTAAATTACAAAGAGAAACCTCAATAAAAAGTAATAATCAAATGAAGCCAAATAACCAGAAAGGAATACTCTCCAATTTTGCCCTTTTGAGAAGGTGGGGAACCTGAGATACTAATGTATGTGGTTGTATTTCTAATGTAGCTTCCTTGTTTTGCAATTAAAATACTAAAACAGACAAAATATAGCTCAATATCCAAATATAAGGTACAAAGTCCTTTTTTCTTTTAATGCCATTTAACTCATTGATATTTAAAGGAGGAAGGACAATGAAACTTCAACCTCCCATGCCATTAAACATTGATGTTTCACAGTTATAAACCAAAAGCTTCATATATCAAGAAAATTTATGTTCAAGAAATTTTCCAGGTAAGCCTTCTTAGTCAACATAAAAGACAAGAAAAAACCAAAATAACAACTCAAATAGGGTACATATTGTTTCACAAGAGGGAAGCTATGTTTGGAAGAAAACAAACAATTCAATCTGTGACAACAAGCTTTTAAAAAAGAAAGATGTTAGACAGAGATAACACAGACACACGTCATCAGATTCAGACAATCGAACAGGAGGAAATAACAAAACAAAAAAAAAGCCAAAAACTCAACATGACCATTCAAATAACAAATTAGAATATACAAAGTATACTTAAGGGTGGAGAGGAAAAATAAATGTAACCTGATTGCCACTTTTTGCAGCTCTCCTCTTCCGCACAAACTCCATTAACGGTGTAACAATAGGTGCTTCTTGAACACCTAATAGGAAGGCAAACAATTGCAACTAAGTACTGGGCCATAAAAACAAAAAATTATACAGGAAACAAAAAGAGAAGCAAGCAGTTCCCCTGACCAGCTCGCTCTGCTTCTCTTCTCTCCAACTGTATGTCAGCACTAGGAAGATTCTCAACCGGCTTTGAAATCCGCTCAAGGAACTCCACGTACTCAGGATCTATTTATTCTCAGTAAAAGAGAGACAGACTTAGTTTAGCTTAACCCAAACGCAAATTATAAATTAGCATCCATTGACAAACAAAGCTTTTAAAAATGCTGAAAATAACCACTGGACAGGTCAGTCTACAGTATACACCTTTGTAAATTGTCCCTTCTCGACCATCCTTCTTGGTGCTAGACTTTGGAACGCGTTGTGAGGGTGCATACTCCACTATAGCTTTATATTGAGTCCCTGATGAGTAAAAGTAGGAATACAAATTATACATCACAGAATCCTCAATTGTCTACAGCAACAAAAGAAATTAAATTTATTAAGCCTTCATACAAAAGTAAAATTACCCTTTTCATTGACGAAAACATGACCATTAAAGAACTCAGCAAACTCGAAAACATCATCAGGACTGTTGAAATTCATATATGCCCGTGCATACCTCTGGTTCTTGTGACTGCAAATAACCATCTCAAAATTCACATCACAAAACCTTACAAAATATTCAATAAAAAAAAATTAAAAAAAAAGCAGTCACAGTTATCGAGGCAACAAATCAAGCATTCAAATCAAACCAAAATAAATTACAGATAAAAACAAAACACAACTAAAAGAGTTTTGAAACCCAACCAAAGCATATTTCACCTGCGAAAACACGATTTTATAAGATAATAATCCTATAAAAAGGCAAGTGGTAAAGAGCGGAAAGGGGAGGTTTAGGAGAATTTGGATCTTTCTGAGACTTTCTTTGGTAACTAACCCCGAAAATAAAACATATGTCTCGGCAACAAATCAAACCCCACTTAAACCCATAACATTGCAAACTATCTGATAAAAGTACAATGAACAAAGAAAAACTTCCCAATAAACCCCAAAAACAAATGAAAAACCAGATATTAAATAACCTGCTCAACTTAATAGTCGAATTTTGATATTAAAACTATTACGCAAATATGTACAACCTCACAATTTAATTGCAATGATTTAACACTTCTCCTCTCCACTACATGCCAAATTGTTGCAACTAAATTGTAACAGAGGTTGCATATAAATTCATATGTAAACATCATAATACAGAAAACACAACCACAAAATATAAAAGTTCCAAAATAAAATCAAAGCATATTCCACCAAATCCGAAAACAATACCTATAATTGCAAACTCCATGAGAAAACTACAATGTACAAAGAAAAACTCCCCAATAAACCCCAAAAACAAACAAAAACCCAGACATTAAATCACCTGCTCAATAACATAGTCGCATTCTGATATTAAAAACTACTCCATAAATATATAATCATATTTAAACATAACAATACAGGAAAAAAGTTACACAAAATATAAAGGTCTCGAAAAGAAATCAAAGTATATTCCACCTGCGAAAACACGGTAACTAATGCCAAAAATAAAAAAATAAAAAAATGCATCGGCAACAACTCAAACCCCACTGAAACCCTTATAATTGCGAATTCGCCAAATAACTACAATGTACAAACTTCCCGGAAAAAAAAAAAAGAACGATTATTCAGAAATTAAAGACCTGCTCAACATTGAAGTCAAATACCGATAATATAAACTAAATATAAACAGATATTAACATACTACTATAAAAAAATCATAATCATGCACGAAAAAATCAATTACAAAAGAACAAAACAAGAAATTCGTAACAAAAAAACGCAAAAATGTGAAATTAATTAAAAAAAAAAGGGAAAAACAATTAAAACCTGGAATTGCCGCAACGAAAAGAGGACCAATTGTAACGAGAAGAGAAGCGGCTATCGATTTGTTCGAAGAACGAGTAGTTTGTGAGAGATGGCGGCAAGTGCCTTACCACTATTTTGGTACGATTCAAGGGTTCTTTCATCTGACGAAAAAAGAAAACCAAAAATTAAACACCTTGATTTGTGTGCCTCGCAAAAGCAAGAACCCTAAGTCTCTAATTATGTGATCGTGGGGAAATTGAATTGAATTGAATTGGATTTTCTAGGGCTTTGTTTAGTTGTTGCGGTGTGTTTATGAAATGTCGGAGGAAAGGGGAGAAGAAGAAAGAGTTGTGAATTTCACCGTACTTGGTAATGTGTACGTGGGCATGAGTAAAATTAGATAATATCTAATCAATCATATGTATAAACAGCAAATCACATGGCATTTTTGTAAATGAGTAGAAAACTTTGTTAACACATTACCCTCTAAAGTGCATATAAAAAGACGACTTTACCCCTGAATTTTTAACATATTACCCTAAAATGCCATTGTAATATGCAAAATTGCATAACACAGTGATTTGCTCGTCAGCCCTCAGTAAAATTGGAGGAAAATAGATCGACATTACTAAGGCCCTGTTCTCCTCGTCTTATTTTTACTTATTTTTTGCAAAAATAAGTTTAGTTCAGCAAAAATAAGTTCAGTTCAGCATAAATAAGTTCAGTTCAGTAAAAATATGTTCAGTTCAGCAAAAATCAGTTTCAATCCTTAATAAATTGTTAATGATTTCAGCAAAAATAAGTTAAGTTCAGCAAAAATAAGTTCAGATAAGTAAAAATAAGTTCAGCTCAACAAAAATAAGTTCAGTTCAGCAAAAATAAGTTCAGATCAGCAAAAATAACTTGAGGAGAACAAGGCCTAAATAACCATAGTTATTTGGAAAAATTGACAAAGACAAATCAATTTTTGACTCATTAGCTTTTAATATACTAACCTTTTTTCTACAATTAATTAAAGGGTCGTTTGGTTTGGGGAATTATCAATGGGAATGGGAATCGACATCATTCATTCTCATTGATATTGTTTGATTTGTGTTTTTTCCCATTCACATTCCCCTCTCCATCCCCCCAAACTCTTCCACTCTCAACCCCTCCCCCCCCCCCCTCTTTCATATTTTCTTTCCTAACTTCCCAAACAACCACCCATCCACCACACATAACCACCTCCCATCCTCACCCCTCACCAGCACCGCAACCCCACCCTCACCCTCGCCCTCGACGGCTCCGACACCTCACCCCCACCCCCTCGCTGCCAACACCAACCCTACCGCCACCCCCAAAACCTTATCACCCACTAAACCCTAACCACACTTGAAACCACCACAAACACCCCGAAAACCACCTCACCTTTTCTCTCCCTCCCTCTCTGGCGCTCCTGGTCCCTCCACCGGCCCTCCTAACCCATTGGGGGTGTTTGTGGTGGTTTCAAGTGTGGTTAGGGTTTAGTGGGTAATTAGGGCTTCGGGGTGGCGGTGGGATTGGTGTTGGCAGCGAGGCAATGGGGGTGAGGTGTCAGAGCCAACGAGGGTGAGCGTGAGGGTGAGGGTGGGGTTGCGGTGTTGTGAGGGGTGAGGATGGGAGGTGGCAAGGTGGTTGTGTGGTGGATGGGTGGTAATAGGGTGGTCCTCCATTCCTTTTCTTTTACAAAACAAACAACTACCTAAATCTAAGGTATTATCATTCCATTCCTCCTCATTCCTATTCCTAAAGTCACTTCCATTCTCCTTTGCCAACCAAGCAGCCCCTAAACACCTTTCAGGTCCCTTTGGTTTGGGGTATTTGGCAAAGGAAAAAGGAATCANCCCCACCCCCCCCCCCCCCCCCTCTTTCATATTTTCTTTCCTAACTTCCCAAACAACCACCCATCCACCACACATAACCACCTCCCATCCTCACCCCTCACCAGCACCGCAACCCCACCCTCACCCTCGCCCTCGACGGCTCCGACACCTCACCCCCACCCCCTCGCTGCCAACACCAACCCTACCGCCACCCCCAAAACCTTATCACCCACTAAACCCTAACCACACTTGAAACCACCACAAACACCCCGAAAACCACCTCACCTTTTCTCTCCCTCCCTCTCTGGCGCTCCTGGTCCCTCCACCGGCCCTCCTAACCCATTGGGGGTGTTTGTGGTGGTTTCAAGTGTGGTTAGGGTTTAGTGGGTAATTAGGGCTTCGGGGTGGCGGTGGGATTGGTGTTGGCAGCGAGGCAATGGGGGTGAGGTGTCAGAGCCAACGAGGGTGAGCGTGAGGGTGAGGGTGGGGTTGCGGTGTTGTGAGGGGTGAGGATGGGAGGTGGCAAGGTGGTTGTGTGGTGGATGGGTGGTAATAGGGTGGTCCTCCATTCCTTTTCTTTTACAAAACAAACAACTACCTAAATCTAAGGTATTATCATTCCATTCCTCCTCATTCCTATTCCTAAAGTCACTTCCATTCTCCTTTGCCAACCAAGCAGCCCCTAAACACCTTTCAGGTCCCTTTGGTTTGGGGTATTTGGCAAAGGAAAAAGGAATCATTTGCTCTAATTCCCATTGTTGTAGTTTGTTAGACCATTTTTCTCATTCCCTTTCCCCTCTTCATTCCCCCAAAACCCTCTACGGTCTACACCCAAACCCTCCCCCTATCTTTATCATTCCCTTTCCCTACCCCAACTCCATCACCAGTCCACCACCCTACCCCAACCCCACCATTAAGAAGACCACCTACGTCACCGCCTTACCTCCTGATATACGTGTTTTATTTTGTGTTTTTCCGTCATTTTAGGTTGATTCTTGTGCTAAATAGTTAAGATTGTGGCTTTGTTTTGATTAAATATCGTTTTTCGATGTTAAGTTATGTTTTCGAATGGTTTTAGCGTCTTTAGTAGACTTTTCGAGCTTTTTACGGTTATTTTATGTTTCCTCGGTTATTACGCGTGGTTTTCGGTTTGTTTTATATGTTACAAGAGCGTAATAGGGAGTTATGAAGTCATTAGAAGCTAAAACGAGTCAAAATGTGCTTGCCTCGGGATGCGTGCCAAGTTACAAGAAGCTACAAAAGAGACTTGAAGGAATTGAGCGAAGAATCCATGAAAATCGTCAAAAAGTTGATCTCCTTAATAGATGCGGGTGCAGCCTTTTATGCCTCATTCCTCTATGCGCGCGCCCGCAACATAGTTCAGCAGCGTCAGAATTCTCAAAATAGAGCACCTGTGGGCGCAGGGAAGAAACGCTTTTTGACCTATGCGGGTGCAGGTCGCAGGGTTTTCGATCCGTTCGGCTTTTCTTCGAGGAATTAGCTTGTGGGTTTTATTATAATTAAAGCCCAATGCCTATAAATACCGTATGTGTATGGGGCACGACCCTAACTAGTTTTTAGAGCATAATATTAGATTAGAATCCTAAAACACTTCTCTCTCTAGAACTTTAGAACCAATTAGTTTGTTCTTGACGACTCGTTTTCAATGTATGCAATTCAATCATTCTTTTGGTAATTCCTTTCCTTTTGCTTTTCATTTCTCTTTAGTTTATGAATCTTTTTAGTTTGTTAGTTTTTAGTTTAATTTAACTAGTCTTGTTAATTTAGTTCTTAATTTAGTTTTGTTAGTAATTAATCTGGTTTTAATTTTAGTTTTAATTAATTCATGTTCATGGCTTTGTTGTTTGAATTTGTTTTTGTTTTTGTTCCTTTAATTTTATGTTCATGTTGTGAATTAATTCTTTGTTTTAGTAGCTTTACTAGAATTTTCTACAAAGGCCCCTTACGCAATTTATACTTTTTAGAACTAATAGAGTTTAATCACTTCCCTGAAAATTCGATCCCTACTTCCCTAGCCTTATTAGTTAGAGTTGTTCGGTATTTTTGAGAGGTGTGCGATAACCTTACATCCAATTTTGACGCCGTTGCCGCGGACGCAATTTTTAATTCTATTAGTCAGGTTTAAATTGTTCCTTTTGTTTTTTATTTTTTTATTTTCTCACCTCAAGGAACCTTCACGTTCTTTGAGGTAATTCTCATTTCTGCTTTGAGTTTCGATTGTGTGCAGGTATTAGGTTGTATGCCGGTTTGGATTGATCCTGAACCAGAAAGATCATTGCATAAGTAGAGTCGTAGAAGGAAGTGGAGATTGCGGAGAGTCATTCTTTCCGAACGGACACTGACTGATCTGACACAACTTTTTGCTGATTTGGTATTTCCGATAGTTCCGATAAGGAAGAGATGGCAGAGTCACATTTTAACGAGAACAACTTACCACAGAATGACGCGTCGTCGTAGCCACCACCACCAAGGTCCTTAAAAGACTAATCTCAGCCGAGTTCTGCAACAGTGGGAGGTGGTTATCGAGTTCCTGATACACAGGCCCTGAATTTCGAATTGAAGCCAGCTTTGGTGAATATAGTAGAAAGGAATCCATTTGTAGGAACATTGAAGGAAGATCCGAATTTGCATTTGAATAACTTCATTCAATACTACAATACAATTAAGCAAGTTGGTGTGACTCAGGATTATATACGACGTATGATGTTCCCATTCTCATTGAAAGACAAGGCTCGTTCTTGGTTAAATGGTCTAAACATGGATAATATCAATAGTTGGGATGAATTGGCTCTTTCTTTTCAAAGGAAGTACTATCCTCTGGAGAGAACTACAACCCTTAGGAGTCAAATTACGAATTTTAACCAAGAAACCGATGAAACGCTTTACGATGCATGGGAGAGATTTAAAGAGTTGTTCAGAATTTGCCCTCATCATGGTCTTGAGAAGTGGTTTTTAGTGTAATCTTTCTATAATGGTTCAGGTAATGAGAGTAGAACACTGCTTGATTCTGCTGCTAGTGGTTGATTCATGAACCAAGAAGTTAATGCTGCATATGATTTGATTGAGGAGATCGCAATTCATAATTCTCAATTCGGTAATCCTAGAGGACATGGTAAGAGAGGAGGGAAACATGTGATAGATGACAAATATGAGAGTTTGGCTTCACAAATCAATGCAATTCGTGAGAAGCTAGACAAGATCAACACACAATCCTCTAATCCAATGACAATAGTTGCAATGTAATCCCCCGCATTTTTAAGACTTTATATTATATTTTTATACGATTATAATATATAGTTTTATGAATTTCGGAAAATAAAGTCTATTTATATTTTATGGCTTAAAATAATTTATTTTACAAAAGGTTTTATTAGAAATAGTAATTATTTTTAAAGGAGGTTTTGAGTATTTAAATTTAATTTTCAAAAATAGCAAAAATAATTATGGGTTTTATTTTAATTATTTTCGGACCATATTAGGCCCAAAATGGGGTATTTTCGGTTTTCCAAGGCCCATAAATATTTTTATGGCCAAAATTATTTTCTAAATTATTTATTTTAACTACCTAGATATTTTGTATCTTTTAGTTAGGATAAATTTCAGATTTTACAAAAGATAAACATATCCAAAATTATCCTACACAATTTAGATCTTATCCAAAAAAAAAAATCAAAAACTTTATCTTTTCACTTGATTTGCCGAAATTCCTTAAGCCCTATACCCTATATATAGCTCTCTGGTTCATCAAATTTTACTCTTTAAAACCCTTTCCAAAAATCAGAAAAAAAAAAAACGCAGCCAAAAAACCGCAGCAAAGTACACAAACAGAAAAAAAATAAAACTGCAGTTTTCCTGTTCGTGGAACCAACTTTGAGCCACCACCACAACCACCACACTTCACATCTGCCGCCACAACCACCACCACGTGACAGCCCTTGCTGCACTCTACCACCAGGTACCAAGATCCGCCACCCATGCAGCCACCAAGGTGGCCAAAAACCACCTCAAAGTAGCCCACTCACCATGGTTTTCGAAAATAAGAAAAAGAGAGAAAAAAATTATTTTTCCTTCCAAATTATTTTTAAAAAAATCGAAAAAGTGTTTCCCTAATGTTTTTCAGTAAATAAAAAGTGTTTTGATGTTTTCAAATTATTTTTAAAAATTAGTTTGGTAATTTTTATTTAATAGATTAGTTTATGTCAAAAATTGGATTTTTAATAAAACAAATCATAGAAATTATAAATAATCGAAATTTATGCACGAAAAATTATTTTAGAGGCTGTATATTAGTTATATAATGTTCATATGAGGTTAGTCGAATTTCTAATGGTATTTTTGTATTTTAATGCAAGGAGGAGAATTTTCCGAAGAGCAGTTTTAATTAAGAAGGAAATTTAGCGAGCAAGGTATGTGCGACATATCAAAGACCTAATAGCATGAAAACTTAGGTTTAGTATTATAGTATGTCGTGTTAAATTATTGGAGCAAGAAAACGATCATGCAAGCCCCCATGAATTTTATAGTGTTGAACTGAAAATCTGTTGGTTTATGTGTAAAATTTGTTATATGAAGTTAAAGTGTTGAAGTATGCTCGTAAAACTTATTTTAGACTTATTGTTATGTATGTGAAGTTGTGTTAAATTCTCGTACTTTAACATGAAGTATAGCATGGTCAAATAATTTTATTAGTCAGTTTTCAGTTTTGCGGTTTTTACCGAAAAATATTGTTTCAGAAGGTCTAAGGGTCGAATCTGACTATGAGATTATTTTTAATGTATTCCAGAAGCATAATATGAGTTTATAGAGTTGGTTTCCTCATTAAAAGGTTTTCCGATATTTTTAAATAATTTTTAGATTGGTTTTAGACAGATTGGACTGTTTTCAAAAATAAATCTTTTAAAAATATTTAAAACGTGAACTAAGGTTTCTAAAGGTTGTTACTGGTTAATAGGAGAATAAAAGGAATTATAAAATGGGTTTCACGACCTAGAGAATTTATTAGGTAATTAGCTTGGATTTTTAATTGTTTTATCGCTAGTTTTAGGGTTTCTAGTTTAAAATCTACTAAAATTCACATAGACCTTATCTAGCCACGAGATTTGGTTTGAGACTGTATTTTAGGCAGTAAAAGGTTTTGGAAAAGTGTTTTCGAACCTATTTAATTTTTAATAATTATTTTCAGATTTATTTCTATTTCTATTGCCTAGTTTTAAAACAAATGTTTTTCAAAAATAAATTTCTAGGAATAGAAGTTTCTAAAAATGTTTTCAAAAGTCATTTACTATTAATGGAAGGTTACTAAAAGAGGAAAGAGTCATTAACAAGTGTTGGTTAAGTGTTTGATGGTTTCTATGTTGTTTATGTATGTTTCGAAGTCTGACGGTGTATGTTTGACTTTTCGGTCGTGTTTTAAGTTATGTTTGAATTCTGGACAGTAGCTATATGAAGCTTTAATGTGAGGGTTAAGAGTCTAAAATGACATGTTTAAGTGTTTTGAAGTTTGTTCATGAGTTGTAATGCTTCTATGCATGTTTTGAGCAAGTTTTGACCATAAGAGTCATGTTTACAAGACAAGTCAAAGTTAAATGCTTATTAAGTCAAAGTTAAATAAAGTCGAGTAAAGCAAAGTTAAGTAAACAATTATGAGCAAGTTATTTTTAAAGGAACGTGAGTACTCATTCAGGCCAAATGAGGTTACCATACGGGGGAGGTATGTATTGCCTTAACGCTGTACTTCCATAGTGGAGTGTGACGATGCTTCACTGTTTTAGTTCTGGAATTCCAAAAGAGTTAAAGAGTTAAGTTTGGACATGGGGTGGATGGAGACCATGTACCACTGTTTTTGAAAGACTAGCTATCTTTCTGTTAGAGTTCGGATTGTACGGGGAGCGCTACCTACTTGGTTGACGACCGTCTTTCCAAAGAGCCCGTTCACGTTTCCTATATCCTTTTCGAAGCAAGAAGTTATAATCAAGATGAAGAATTTTGAACTTATGAGTCATGAGTCTTAAAATGGAGTGAGAGTCTTGTTATGTGTATTTTGTATGCTATGTGTGTGTCTTCGTGTTGTTATGTTTTTGCTATGTTGTGCATACTCAGCAGTGGTTGCTGACACATATATATTTCCATGTTTTTCTTGTTCTGTTTGCTTGTTAAGCAGAATAAGTGCAGGTTGTTGAGCATATGCATGGTGAAGGGATTTTTCGAGAGGAGTGGATAATATTTGGTAGTTATTTTGACTTTAGATTTTTCTAGTGGTTTGGAATAAGGGCCGTGATGGTTCCAAGTTGTTAATTTAATGTTTGACTTAGTTGTAAAGACTTCCGCTGTGAGTTGTTTGACTTTTATAAAATGGTTTTAGTAAAGTGTGTTGTTTTACCTTAGCCTTAGCGTTGCAATTAGTTTTCATAATTAGTTGTGACGTGGCGGTAACATGCTCAAGTTCCTCTTGTTTATAGGTTTGAGGTAAGTTAGAAAGTGAGGAATTTGGGGGTGTTACATGCAATGACTGCACTTTCGGGAGCTACTGATGTCTTCTATGATTTATTCAGGTCTTTTGGGCATAGTACTTAAACATGCCATAGTTATGTGGCGCAAGTATGTGCATTTCAAGCTTACAAAAATAATCCATTCTCCAACACATACAATCCGGGTTGGAAGGATCATCCATACTTCTCTTAAAAAGAATACTAGCAATGTTCAAAATCTGCAGCAGCAACATTTTGTACCACAGCAACAGCAGGTTCAACGATTTGTTCCACCTTAACCACCGGGTTTCAGTAGGCCACCACCTCTAGCACCACTCCCAGCACCTCCACAGCTAACTAGCAATGAGTTTTCGGAATTGAAAAATAAAATGATGCAGATGCAGAAAGCCATGGAAGCTATGGAGGCTCACAATCGACAATTGGAAACTTAAGTAGCACAATTTTCCCAATCATCAGCTCAAAGGCAACCAGGGCAACTTCCTCCTCAACCCGCTCCATCAAATGCCCCATCAACCAATCCACCTCGTGATCATTGCAACTCTATTACAACAAGGAGCGGTACTTACTATGAAGGTCCTAGAATGCCTAATGACGATACTAACAATGCTGCAAATGGAACGAAGAGGACTAGTTTGGTTGTTATTGAAGACCTTAAAGAAGCAGCTGTAGAAAAGGAGAATGAAGCCTCAAATGAGAAAGAAGCACCAAAGAAGGAAGCTCCAGCAACTGAGCAGCTGATTCAGTTACCGATAAGATTCCTCCCTCAAAGGTGTCGTTGCCCTTTCCGAACAGGGTAACCAAGAGTAAGAACGATAATCACTTTCGAAAATTCCTTGAAATAGTTAAGAATTTGCAAGTTACTATACCTTTTACTGATTTGATTACTCAGGTTCCTACTTACACTAAATTTTTGAAAGATATTTTGAGCAGGAAGCGTGAATTGAATGTAACAGAGACTTTTGCACTCACCGAGGAGTGCACCGTGATCCTTTAAAATAAATCTGCTCCTAAGTTGAAGGATCCAGACAGTTTTTCAATTCCATGCAATATAGGTCCTTTGATTATTGATAAGGCTCTATGTGATCTAGGAGCCAGTGTCAGTGTTATGCCTTTATCAATTTGCAGGAAGCTTGACATGAGAGAGTTAAAAGTTACTAATGTTACTTTATAGATGGCGGATAGAACTGTAAAATACCCTAAGGGTATTTTAGAAGATGTACTTGTTAAAGTAGGAAAATTCTTTATTCCTGTTGATGTTGTTGTCTTGGATATTGATGAGGATGCTCACATCCCTATCATACTTGGTAGACCTTTCTTATATACTGCAGGAGTCGTCAATGGTGTTAAGAATGGAAGTTTAACTCTTTATGTAGGAGATGATAAAGTGACATTTAATCTTAATAATGCAAAGAAAAATCCCATGATAGAGCAATCATGCTATAGGATCGATATTGTTAATGAGATTGTTTTGGATGACATGCCTCGATCCCTTAAAAAGGATCCTCTAGAGGCCCTTTTATGTTTGGATGCTAATGCAGATGAAGGAGATTCGAAAATAAACACCATAGCTCATGAATTGAATAGTGAGAAGATGACTCTAGAAGAAAGCCAAAGGTATCACTCGTTGCCTCAACAATCATGCTTTGTTAAGGAGGTAACACAACCCGAAATGAAACCCCTTCCCTCTAATTTGAAATATGCTTTTCTAGATGATGATGAGATGTATCCAGTCATAGTTAGTTCTAAACTTACTGATAATCAACTTGAAAGGTTATTAACTGTTCTTAAAACTCATAAAAAGGCTATTGGTTATACACTTGATGATTTGACTGGAATAAGTCCTGATTTCTGGATGAATAGAATTCATCTAGAGGAAGACCATAAGCCTTGTATTGAGGGACAAAGGAGACTTAACCCTAACATGTAGGAGGTGGTGAAGAAAGAGGTTCTTAAACTTCTTAATGCAGGTATCATCTACGCTGTGCCAGATTCTCAATGGGTAAGTCTAGTGCAGGTAGTCCCTAAGAAGAGAGGAACAACTGTTGTGCGTAATGATAAAAATGAACTTATTCCTACTGGAGTTGTTATAGGTTGGTGAATGTGCATTGATTATCGAAAATTAAATGTTGCCATTAAAAAGGATCATTTCCCTCTCCCTTTTATTGATCAAATGTTAAAAAGGTTGGCAAGAACAAATACTTTTGTTATCTAGATGGTTACTCTAGTTTCTTTCAAATACCTATCCATCCTGATGATCAATCAAAAACAACATTTACATGTCCTTATGGTACTTTTTCTTATCATTGAATGCCCTTTGATCTATGTAATGCTCATGCTACCTTTCAACGATGTGTGATGGCTATCTTTTCTAAGTACATAGAGTCTAGTATGGAAGTCTTCATGGATGATTTTAGTGTCTATGGTACTGATTTTGATTCATGTTTGGCTAATTTGACTAAAGTGCTTAAAAGATGTGAACAGGTGAATTTGGTCCTCTATTGGGAGAAATGTCACTTTATGGTGACAGAAGGAGTTGTTTTAGGACATCTAGTCTCTGAAAGAGGTATTGAAGTTGATAAGGCTAAAATTCAAGTTATTGAACAATTACCTCCACTAGTAAGTGTAAAAGGTGTTAGAAGTTTTCTAGGTCATGTAGAGTTTTACCACCGATTAATTAAAGATTTTTCGAAAATTGCTAAACCCTTAACTCAATTGCTATTAAAAGACACCGAGTTTAAATTCACTGATGAATGCCTTGAATCTTTTAATTTGATCAAACAAGCACTGACCTCAGCACCCATTATTCAATCAACTGATTGGGAATTGCCTTCTGAAATTATGCGTGATGCTAGTGACTATGCTGTAGGTGCCGTGTTAAATCAACGGAAAGATAAGATTTTGCATGTTATTTACAATGCTAGTAAGACTTTAGATCCAGCTTAGATTAATTATGCAACAACTGAAAAAGAATTGCTTGCTATAGTATATGCTTTGGATAAATTTCGTTCTTATCTTATAGGTTCGAAAGTTATCAATTATACTGACCATGCAACTTTAAAGTACCTACTTGGAAAGAAAGAAGCAAAACCGAGGCTTATTAGGTGGATTTTACTCCTTCAAGAGTTTGATCTAGAAATATATGATAAGAAAGGTGCAGAAAATGTGGTAGCAGACCATCTATCTAGGATTCAGTATGACAAAGGGGAGATCTCAACTTCCTTTGATGATTCTTTTCCTGATGACCATCTCTTAGCTGTAATTTCTAATACTCCATGGTTTGCTGATTATGCTAATTATGTAGTTGGAGGAGTCTTATCTCCCAACCTTACTTATCAGCAACGAAAAAGGTTTTTACATGATGTTAGGCGTTATATTTGGGATGACCCTAACTTGTTTCGTGAGTGTGCAGATGACTTATATCGCTGGTGTGTATCAGATTGGGAAGTCTACGGAATTCTTCATCATTGCCAATCATCACCTTATGGAGGGCATGCTGGGCCCACTAAAACGATGTTCAAGGTATTACAATCAGGTTTTTGTTGGCCCACAATACTCAACGATGCTAGAGATTTTGTCATGTCTTGTGATCCGTGCCAACAAATAGGTAATATCTCCAAAAGGCATGAAATGTCTCAAACAGGTATCTTAGAAGTTGAAAAATTCGATGTTTGGGGTATTGACTATATGGGCCCTTTTCCTTCTTCTAATGGTAATCGTTACATATTAGTTGTTGTGGATTATGTTTCTAAGTGGGTGGAAGCAATTACTACCCCCCATTGTGATTCTAACACCGTTTTCAGACTATTTAAGCAGGTTATTTTTCTTAGGTTTGGAGTCCCTAGAGCTATCATCTGTGATGGGGGAACGCATTTCCATGAGAAAAGGTTAGATAAGTTGCTAGAGAAGTTTGGTGTCTACCGTAGAACAGGATTGGCATATCATCCACAAACCAGTGGTCAAGTGGAGGTTTCGAATCGAGAAATCAAGTCCATCTTAGAGAAGACGGTTGCGAAATCGAGAAAAGATTGGAGTAGTAAGCTTCATGATACTTTATGGGCATATAGAACGGCTTTCAAGACTCTAATTGACACTTCTCCATATAGATTAATTTATGGAAATACGTGCCATCTCCCAGTAGAACTCGAATACAAAGCTTATTGGGCAATCAAAGAATTAAACATGGATGCAAAGCTTGCGGGAGAAAAATTGTTACTATAATTGAATGAATTAGATGACTTTCAACTAGGAGGTTAGCAGCATATGATAGTGCCAAAATCTATAAGGAAAAGACGAAAAGATGGCACGATAAACGAATCATAAAAAGGAAGTTTCAAGTTGGCGATAAGGTTTTATTGTTTAACTCAAGACTTCGATTATTCCCTAGAAAGCTGAAACTTAGATGGAGTGACCCCTTTACAGTGATAAATGTGAGCAAATTCGGCTATGTTGAAGTTCAAAGCGAAAAAGGTGAAGTATTTAAGGTCAACGATCAAAGGTTGAAGCCATATATATTATGAAGGAGATGCCATGAGTTTGGTTGAAGTCATCCAACTCGATGATCCTAAAGCACCATGATCACTAATGCAGCCATAGTCAAGCTAGTGACCTTGAAAGAGTGCTTCTTGGGAGGCAACCCGAGCTTTCTATCCCTTTCTTTCTTGTTTTGCATGATTTTGTTTGTTTTTGTGTGCTTTCGGTTTGTTTTCGAATTTTAGAGTAGCTTAGTTTAACTTTTATTGTGAATTTTGAAGCCTAGCTAAGGGTCTAAGTGTTGTCATGCTTAATTGGGGTAATTAAGGAGAGATTAGAAGTTAAAACGTGCTTTAGCTTAACTAATAATAATAATATATAATATAATTTGTTAATTAGGGAGAAAAAGAAGAAAATCAGCGAAAACTCGCTGCAGAAGTAACCTGCGGGCGCAGTCCTCAACCCAGTTTCCTCTATGCGCCCCCATTTTAAAACATAACCTTCCTCACATTGCTGCCGAACGTACCTGCGGGCGTAGCCTTCAAATGCTAGTTCTTCACTGCGGGCGCAGGTCGAACCTGTGCTAGTCCATCAGTTTGCTTTCTTTTTTATTCTCTTGTGTGGGGCTTTATCCTTTCTACCCGTTTATTTTTTGTACGTCCCCCCAAAATCATATTATTATTATTATTATTATTTTATTTTATCTTTTAATCTCTTTTATTTTTAAATCTCACCTAATCTCTCTCCTCTAATCTATCTTCTTTCTCCTCCCTCTCACCATTAAAACCCCAAAATCTCCAACTTCAAACCCCCATAACTCACTCCATACTACTCCAAATCTCTCCAAATTTTGACATAACACTCCTCTCACTACTCTAAACAATCTATTGGAGAAAAATTCGAAGAAAATCAACAAAACACATCACCTAGAGTTTGAATTTTTCGCACTAATCTTGGCTTGATTTTGGGTTTTGTTCTTCAATTTTCTTGCAAATTCTTGCTCTACTATCATCTATTGAGGTATAACTTCCATTTTATCCATGTTTTATGAAGTTTTCATGAATTTCTAATTTTTGGATATTTTTATTACGAATTTCATTGTTAATTTAAAACTTGATTATTGTTGCTCATGAGTGCTTAATTGTTATTTTTATGCTTTAATGTCATATTTAAAATTGTTAATTTATGATTAATTGGAAGTTTTGTGTTATTTTGTTCAGTGAGATTTTCATGGAATTTTTGATGATTGTTGATGATTTTGTTGAGAATTAGTAGTGTTAACTAGTTAAACTCATGCTTAAAGTCTTTAAAGTAATGCAAATCATGCTTTGAATTGGTTTTTATGCTTAATTTTGCTTTAGCTTTATTCATGAATTTTTATTAGCAACCTTATTATTGAACTTTGATGCTTAAAAATTTGGTTGAGAGTTGCTACTAGTCTTAGCTATAGCTACAAGAATTTAGTGCTCGGCCGACCGTCAATAAACTTAAATTACTACAATTATTACAATATTCTTGTTTTTCATTTCAAACGACAATAAATTGCTACAATTAAATTATATTTCAATTACATCCTAACGAAACAAACCGAGGTCATCAAGGTCCTCGTCATCATCATCAACCATGTCATCACTCTCATCATTTCTAAGCTCCTCACCACTGTCACCTTCGTATTCATCTGAATTCGGAATGATCTCATCATGGTCGTCATCACCCTCAATGACCTCGTACTCTGGGATCTCGTCCGGAGAACATAGACCTACGGGAACAAGTGATGTTTCCTCTTGTAGAACATCCGAGTCGACCGGTGCATCAACCTCTGACCTAGCATTTGTCTTGAACACAGCTCATCACTACACTTTTTCCCTCTTAAGGCTAGGATAAGGTGCATAATACACCTGACTGGCTTGGTAGGACACAACGAAGGGATCGTACCACGGGAGTCTCTTAGTGTGATTGACCTCTACAAGTCTATATTTCTCATGAATGTTCATACCCTTGTCACAATCAAACCAACTGCTGTTGAACAATATCGTCTTGTACTCTGCGACACTCCCATGGTAAGACAATTGTAACACCTCTTCCAAAGTGCCGAAGTAGTCAACCCCTCCTTGACTCTCAACACAAATCCCATAATTCATGGTTGACTTGTTCCTACCATTGCTTTGTGTGTGGAAATTGTACCCATTGACGTAGAATTGATTCCAAGTTGTCACTTATTTTGAGGGGCCCATCGCAAGAGCTCATGTGACGTCATCAGCAGACTCTGTCCGAAGCACCTACATTTGTCCCCGTAAGTCAGTAAATAAAATGATGGCATGTAATTAAAAAAGTGGGCAAGTAAGGGATTGGGATTCGTTACTTGTGTCCTTAACCATGCTGGATATTGGGATTCGCATTTAATCCAGACGTCATCCCTCTGTATTAGGGGGTTCGACTGCACTATGTGATTCTCAAATTGCCTATTAAAGTGCGCAAGTTCGAGGTAAGTCAGCCAAGCCGGCATGCAATATGGTTTTGTAATGTAAGACAGTTAAACTACGAAAATTACCTCTCATAGTCACTTAGTATGCCACAATTTGGGAGGATGTACAGATGGGCTCGGATGTACCCCTTGTCTGTCAACCAACGTGAACTACCAATTGTTGCTGGTCGACCACAATCCTCCCTAAACAATTCAGGGACATGGACACCATGTTGGCTTTCCACGTCAGGATACCCATTTCCACCCAAGTCCCTCGATTTTGTATCAACCTCTGACTAAAAATACTGTGAGCAGAAATTGGATATCTCCTCAACCAATTATGCATTGCATATAGAACCTTCGACCCTTGCCTTGTTCCCTACTTTACGTTTCAATTGGTTCAGGAACTTGTGAGTAAAGGGAACATGAGCAATGTCACTTCACAGGAAATGAGTAACGGGGTATAAACGATTACAACAACTAACCTTTCAGATGGGTACATCCATCTGTATTGAACAGGACCCCCAATATATGCTTCACGTGGCAAGTGTACCGACAAGTGCTACATGGAGTTAAAGAATGCCGGGGGAAATATTTTTTCCAACTTACATAATATCTCGACAATGGTGTTTTGAAGGCGGTCCATCTCACTCAACGTGATAGTGGGAGCACACAAGTCACGGAAGAATTGGCTGATTTCGGTGAATACCTTCCAAATATGAAGAGGGAGCAACTCTCTTAGGCAAACAGGAAACAATCGCTCCATAAATACATGACAATCGTGACTCTTCATTCCATGGAGCCTATTTTGTTTTTTTTATCAACACATCGGCTCAAGTTCGAAGCATACCCGTCAGGAAACCTCAAGTCTCGGATCCATCCACATAACACCTTCTTCAGCTCCTTATCAAGTGCGTAAGGTGCCTTGGGGACCAACTCATTACCCTTACCATCATCAATTAGCTCCAACTCTTGGCGCCTACAGACACTGTACAAGTCTTTCCTTGCACTGATAGTGTCAGACGTTTCGTGTTTCACGTCCATGAAAATGTGGATGAGCTGCTTGAAGAAGTTCTTCTCAATGTGCATGACGTCGGAGTTGTGCCGAAGCAGCAAATCCTTCTAATACGGCAGGTCCCACAAACAAGATATCTTCACCCATCCCATTTTTTTCTTCTTCAATTGGTTCAAAGCATCAGGACCATCAGTTGCTCTCGGTAAGTCCTTTACACAATGCCACAGTTCCTCACTTGACATGATATGAGGAGCCGAGTCGTTTTTAACTCTGTTCTTATAGAAAGCTGTCTTATTCTTTCGGAAGGGGTGGTCGGGTTCTAAAAACTAACGATGACAATTAAACCATGATACTTTGCCACCATGTTTTAGCCAAAAGGCCTCGCTTTTCTCCATGCAATATGGACACGCCTTTTTACCAAACGTGTTCCAACCTGACAACATACTATATGCTAGAAAGTCACTAATAGTCCACAACACGGCTGCATGAAGATTGAAATTTTGCTTCTTTGAGATGTCATAAGTCAAGGACCCAACCGACCACAGCTGCTTCAACTCATCAATCAAAGGTTGCATGTAGACATCCAAGTTGTTCTTCCAATTTTTTGGCCCAAGGATAAGTAAGGAAAGGAAAATGAAAGGTTTTTTCATGCACATGGACGGTGACATGTTGTAAGGTGTACTGAGAATAGGCCAACAATAGTATTGCTTTCCAAATTTCCCAAAAACAGAAAAACCATCAGTGCACAACCCAAGTATAACATTTCGAGGCTCGGATGAAAAGTCCGTAAAGGTCCTGTCGAAGTGCTTCCAAGCTTCACTGTCACTTGGGTGAGCCATGTTCCCTTGCCCTTGAAAATTCTCAGAATGCCATGTCATAGCCTCAACAATGTTTCTAGTGGTAAACATCCTTTGCAATTGTGGTGTTATTGGGAAGTACACCAGAAATTGGACAGGAACCAAACTATCATTCGAAGTCTTCTTGTACCGATTCGACCTGNTTTACCGATTAAACCCACAATGACGACACTTATCTAGCTCAGCATCGTCCTTCCAAAACAGCATACATCCTTTCGGGCATGCATGTATCTTCTCGTGAGGAAGCTCTAATCCCCTGAGTACCTTCTTTGTGTCGTAATTATAGGGGCCCCGGATTTTAGGGTCCCATAATTTTTTGTTCACCTTTCCCAAACTGTCCATAGGTCAAGTTAGACCTAAAAAATTGGCTTAAGAAAAGGTGAAATGGACTTTTTTAGAAGTATTTTGCAAAAAAAACAGGAGCGCAAGAATTTCAGTCGCGCTAGCGTGGTAGCGTGACAGAGTTTGTCACGCTGACTGTGCAGCGCTACAAAGCTTGTCACGCTGCAGACTTTGTGACGCTGCGACGTTAGCGTGACAAAGTCTGTCGCGCTACGCTATTTTTGTGTTTTTTTTTTGCTTTTTTTTTTTTTCGAGTGAGATAATAATATACGAATACGGACGATGCTAGTAAGAAGTCGCCAATGAGTTTTAGGAACTAAACTCATAAACCGTGTATTTAGATTCGATACGAATGAGACTCGAATAAGGGACGTTTGTCTAAATTGCACAGAAATCCTCTCCGATCCCATGGGGATGACTCCAAGTTGTGGTCGAGCGAACCAAAGATTGGACTCGGGGGCGAAGGTACTAACATGACGGAGTGCGTCGGGTTAGCCCATAGGCGGCCATTACTAGTTTCCTCTTAACCATACAGAAATTACATTTAGAATCACACAAAAATATCAATTACAAAATTCACAAAAAAAAAGCATTAAATTGTTAGTGAATCACAAAAAAAACTAATTAATTTAACTCAAATCGTTATTAAAATCAATTTAAGGAGCCTAACATGATTAGATTTGTCCGAAAGAATTATCTTGATTAAGCGTTGTAAACAATCAATTTTAAATCCTTTAACAATAATAACGTGATAAAGCAGTAAATAAATAGTGAAACAACAACTTAAAAGTCCATAAACATGATCTTTAGGGCTCTCAGGAAACGTACCACTTCTCCTTTGAAGATTGTCTTCGTCGAGTATTAATTTGGGCGGAGCTTCGAATTACTGTTTCGATATTATTAAAATTTGTAGCCACTTTTTAGTAAAATAAATAGCAAACAAAATAATAAATTATTATAATAAAAAAGGTTGTTAAAAGCAATAATCGGATTATTTAAGTATGAGGAAGAAAGTGAATTCAAAAAAATGTGTGAGAAATGAAGGAAATGAGGGTTTTTATACAACGTGGGAACCCTAATCGCGCTGGGCTGCTAGCGTGGTACGCCGAATCGCGCTGGCCCAGTAGCGCAGGGAACCCTACAACGCTACTATGGTAGCGTTGTTAGCTTAGTCACGCTGAGCTGTCAGCGTGACTAAATTAACCGCGCTACGTTTTTGAAACATCTTTTTATTTATTTATTATTATTATTATTTTATTTTATTCATTTATTTAAAATAGTAAAAGAGGCATTTGGATAAAAAGGTCTGTGAAATAAGAATGAGATTTATTTTTAAGCCCAAGTACACTCGATTATCCAATCTTCTAGAGAAATGAGTTTTTTAATCATCATAGAGTCCTGCCGCGGGACAGGGGACTAAATTAGGTGTCTACAGTAATAGATGCTACACTTAGTTTTCTGGGTGGTAGGGTACGAATCACTCAACAATGAACCAATACCATCTACGCCTGTGTGGCAAGTTGTACTCAGACTTCAAGTTGATCATTCTAGAAGCCATCTCCAACACCGACATGTTGCTCCCGTCATACAACGGCTGCTTGGCTGCCTTGAGCAACTCGAAGAACATCTTAGCTTCCGCATTTGGTTCTTCTTCAGCCGAAGTTGCCTCCTCTAAGAATGATGGTTCCACGTTGTTCCCAAAAGCATCGACAACCATTTCCCGATAAGGATTCAGCTGAGTAGGAGACGAGGTGGACCCTCTACTCGCCCTTTCACCGTGACATAACCATTCATAGTAGTGAGGAGTGAACCCTTCTTATACAAATGTAACTTTACGTTAGGCACATCCAAGTAATTCATGTTAGCACACCAAACACAGGGACATCTTATCTTGTCCCTGTCATTTAGCTCGGGGTGCTGCTTAGAGAAGGTAACAAACTCATCCACCCCTTTGATGAACTCATCCCGAAGTTTGTTGTCCTTATCTCGTCTCTTGTACATCCACTCACGCTCCTTCCTTTTCATTTCGATTAAGCCTATTGTAAACGAAACTAACCCATATCAGTTCAAAGCATCTAAACATCCTTCACTGTCTTCACTCCTATCTTATTTCTATTAAGCATATTGTAAGCCGTTAATTAATGAGTTTTACTTGCCTAATTATAAACCAACAATCATATTTGTAGATTTCAAACCACATTCAAGTTTATTTTAATATAAAAAAGCTATGGGGAACGAGATTGTTGAGTTTTAGGTGTCCTAAGGTCGTTTTGGGAACGAAAAATGGCCGAAAATAGGTCATTATCGCCCATAATGAGTTTTACTTTCTCAATTTTCAACCAACAATCATATTTCTTGATTACCGACCACATTCAAGTTAATTTTCATTATTCAAAGCTATAGGGAACAGGTTTGTTGAGTTTTAGGGGTCCTAAGGTCGTTTTGGGAACAAAAATGGCCGAATATAAGTCATTATCGCTCATAATAAGTTTTAATTGCCTAATTTTCAACCAAGAATCATATTTCTTGATTTTAAACCACATTCAAGTTTATTTTCATTATTCAAAGCTACGGGGGACGGGTTTGTTGAGTTTTAGGTGCCCTAAGGTCGTTTTGGGAACGAAAATGGCCGAATATAGGTCATTATCACCCATAATGAGTTTTACTTTCCCAATTTTCAACCAACAATAATATTTCTTGATTTCAAACCACATTGAAGTTTATTTTGATTGTTTAAAGCTATGGATAACGGGTTTGTTGAGTTTTAGGTGTCCTAAGGTCGTTTTGGGAACGAAAATGGCCGAATATAAGTCATTATCGCCCATAATGAGTTTTAATTGCCTAATTTTCAATTAAGATTCATATTTCTTGATTTTAAACCACATTCAAGTTTATTTTCATTATTCAAAGCTATGGGGAACTGGTTTGTTGAGTTTTAGGTTCCCTAAGGTCGTTTTGGGAACGAAAATGGCCGAATATAGGTCATTATCGCCCATAATGAGTTTTACTTTCCCAATATTCAACCAACAATCATATTTCTTGATTTCCTACCACATTCAAGTTTAATTCCATTATTCGAAGCTTTATTTACTTATACTTTGATTGTATTCCTTACCAATTAAAAGCATTCATGTTAAACTAAATAAAGAGGCTCTTGTATATTTGAAAATAAATACAACTCAATAATAATTCAAATAAAAGTAGAATATATATACACCAATCACTATACACTTTAATATTTAAAGTACATACCAAGATAAGCTGCGTGCCTTTGATCCCGAGTTCAATGCACAACAAAAACAAACAATTAAAATGACATTCAATAAATTAAACGAGTAAAAGGCTAAAAACATATCATTGATAAATGAAGATTGAATTCATCATTTCCAATAACTCAAAAGTCATTACACAATTTTAAAGTGAATTATGAATGCAATGATGGGTCTTGGGTCTTTATCACTCCAACCTTAAACCCATTCTTGAATGTCTCCCCTCACTGGTAAATGCATGCCATGTTTTTAACTCTAAGGAAATTTCAGCAGCATCTCCCCATAGTTCTCTAAGTACACGATGTAAAAAACACATATGTACCCAGAGAACTTTAAGGGAAATGAGGAGCCGAAATCTTCCTTTGAATTGAAAACAAGCCACGCATTTACATCCTAAGTAGTGAGTGAGAGACATTCAAGAACAGTCCCAAAACGGGGACTATTCAAGACGTACTCCTAATGAGTAACCCTTGAACGGGTATCTAGGCCAATGATGCATATCCATTTCAATTGCACATATATACATTTAAAAACATTATATTTGAAAAAGAATTCGTCATTTAACAAACATTAAAATAGTATTATTTTAAATTGGATGCGTCATTATTTGAAACATACATACTTAAGTAAAACTTTCATCCAAAATATCATAGAAACTCATATTTTAGCCTAAATTGAATAATCCCTTTCAAAAAATAATTCATTCATAGTGTGAATACATACATACATACATACATACATACATAATACATACACATACATACATACATACATATATACATAGACATACTATACATACATACATAATCATACATAAAGAAAACCCAAAAAACATTAAAATTAACCATAAATTCATACATAGGGGCGGCGGTGGTCTTGAGGGAAAGAAAGAGAGAAAGAGAAAAAGAGAGAGGAGGGTTTGAGTGTGAGTGTGAGTGTGAGTGAGAGTGAGATTGTGGCGGTGGTCGTGAGGCGGGCGCCGGTGGTGGTCTCTTTATACCGCCGCCAATGGTAGTCGTGATTGAGGAGGGAGGAAAAAAAGGAGGGTTTGAGTGTGAGGGAGAAAGAGAGAAAGGGAAAAGAAGGGTGTGAGGGTTTGTCTGCGACGACGCCGGTGGTGGTCTCTGTTGGCCGTCGCTGGTGGTTGTCGAGAGTAAGGGAGAAAGAGAGTGAGGGTTTGAGTGTGAGTGAGAGAGAGGGTTTTTTTTTTTTGCAAAATAAATGAAAAAAATAGTCGGGTGAAGAAGAAGCAGGCGAGTTGAGGCGCCAAAACCTAACATAAATACCGACCGTTTAAGAGGTCGGTAATGGTCTGGATTTACCGACCGGTCTCCACGCGGTCGATAAATACCGTCTGTTGCCGACTGTTTAAGTGGTCTTTTCCTGACTTTTACCGACCGTTTTGTTGGTCGGTAATTGTTTTAGCGACTGATGTCAGTCGTCAGCGGTTGGTAATTTCCGACTACGGCTGCAACAATCGGTAAAGTCGATCGGCCGACAACGAATTTCTTGTTGTGCTAGTTATTTTTGGTCTCAAAGTATTATTGGAGTTGTTTGGATTATCATAGTTTCTTAGTTGTTGGATTCATATTATGGTTGAAGTTGGTTTTTGGTGTTCACTTTGGTGTTTTCATTGAATATGAGCTTGAGAATGTTGGTTTTTGGATGCATAGAATATAATTGATGCTTATGGAATGGATGTTGTTGGTTACAATCATGATTATTTTATTATGACTACAATGCTTTGATTATTTTATTGATCATGACACTAAAGTTCTTGCATCTTATGATTCTCTATGCTTTCATATTGCCTTGCTTTTGGTTTTGAAACTTGCCTTAATAGAATTCTAATCCTTGTTTTTCATACTTACGTTTTGTAGGATAATGAAGAAGTCTATTGGAAAATTGCTTGGCGGAGGCCCCAAGAAATCTAAGAAACCGGGGCATCTTCTTTGGCTTCCAAGGGGAAGCAACCAACATCTTCTAAAGCACCTCCACATAACAGGCAAGAGAGGCAGAAAAGATATGAAAAGCTCTGCAAACGAACAATCAGGTCTACAAGGTTCTTCCACAAGGAAACATGTGATAAACTTGGCATTACTGATCAAGTTATAAGGATGACCTACCGGCTATCGCATTAGATGGGGGAACTGGAATAATGCTACCATGCCTAGTCCTGATGGCCGAATCCAGAAGGTCCCACATACTTACAGAGAGCTCACCCTGGAGTTCTTATCCAGCTACCACTTCCATGTTACTCAGGAATCTCCTTCAGCATAAAGAAAGAAACATATTAGTTTCACCATCTTTGGGCAGCATTATGAGATGGATGTGGATGAATTGAATGAGAGGTTCCTATGGAATGCTGAGAATGCGGTCTGGTCCACAACAGAGCACGAGTGGGGACCCTATTTCGAGGGAGCTTGGTGGGAGAGTATTATAGATGGCAGTTCTACTTTTAATTCCACTACAGCCAAGGCATCGGAGGTCCAGCATCCGGCCCTCCTGTACTTCCTCAGATATGTAGTATATTACCTGTTTTCGAGAGGGGAGTTAGGACAGGTTTATCCCGATGAGATTAGACTCTTATGGATGATTACAAAAGGGTGTGTTAGACAACCTCTCTACTACAACTTTGGGTTCTTTCTAGCTCGCCGGTTCGCAGAGATTGTAGAGGGTATCACTTACACTGGCACCATATACATAGGTGGTATGATTACATGGCTGGCTCACACTCTAGGCCACACTGAAGATATCCACTTGCTGAACCCGATCGAGGAGAACCCCTACCTTGACATTACTGCCCTCCGAGCTACAAACTTTTTGAGACACTATCAGAGACGGCATAGAAAGAGACTTGTTTGGTGTGTTCGGGAAATCTCATGGTGTTATCTGCCTAATGCTTATGTTAGTCCTACATATCAGGAGCACCCAGATGGACAAAACCCTTGGAGGATTCCACTTGATAAAATCCCATTACAGGAGAGGGAAACTCTAAAAAGAGAGCAGTTCAGATGGTCAACCTAATTCAGCAGGCAGGCGGCTAACCCCAACGCCATCCAGCCCCACCACGACCAGAGCCTCTGAGACATAGCTATGCCGATCGTTCCTCCTCCACCTTTGATATGACACCCTTGATGAACCGATTCGATGATATGCATCTTTATAACTAGTAGAGGTTTGATGGGGTTGATCATTCCCTTAGAGGACTCCGTTCCGATGTTGATTCGCTGCAGCGAGTCCAATAGAGAGAGCATATGGGCAATGTACAGGCTCGGACGATTGAAGGCTTCCCGAACCATCCCAACTGGCCACCCACATATGATCCTAGCACCGAGCCTACTTCCTACCCGTATCAGCCATTTTATGACCAGTACTATCCTAGGTACTGGGGACCCAGTCAGTAGAGCTCGGCTTCACCTCCTTCCTCTGTTTTTCATGGTTATTTGTCCCGGGACGGGACAAAATTTGGTTTAGGGGGAGGATTTCTTTTATTTGTATATATGTTTTTTTTAGCTTGGTTTTTTTTCTTTTCTTTTATTTTTATTTTGTTTTTACCCTTTTTCTTTGGAGATTGATTTGTTTCTTTCCTTTTCAGGATTTATTTCAAGCAGGATGTATTATTGATTCAGTACTTAATTGGACTCTTGTTAGGAATCGATAATGATTTAGTTAGACCATTCCAACTTCTTCTTCTCTTTTGTTTATGTTTGATGTGTTTAGTTAGCTCTAATTGCTTTCTTAGCTTAGGTTTATTTCTTTCTTAGGACTGTTGCATGGTTTATACCATTCGTTAGGAATGGGAGTTTACATGCGACCAAAAAGATTGTACTGTTTTTCTTAGGTTTAATTTTAGAGAGAGTTTGTTTAATGGATTGTTCATGTCCCAGCTTAGTTTTTATTGTTGGAATTGATTACTTCTGTACCACTTGTGCTTATTTTTGAAAACTTTATGACTCTAGACTGCGGATGGATCCACATGTGCGATTTGTTGGCTATGACTTGAATTTGATTGCTTAATTTCCTTTTATTGGTCAACTCTTTCAACCTTATTTGGGTCTTGGACTTAAACTGTATTAACGGGAGGATTGGAGCCACTTTTTGAATGTAATATCATTCATATTTTTTTCTTTCATGTGTGCTTAGTTCCTAGTGCAATTATGATATTGGGTTTGACACTGGATTCTAGTAACTTTAATTGTGGATTTTGTGTATGTTGCGCATGATAAAAGGCCTTCATTTCTTCTTTTGAGCCTTCAGAGTTTCATTTCCCACTTTCATATATTTCCCCTTGATCCTATGTTTTGAGCTTTTATCCCTTTCAATTGTATTTTTTGCCACACTACAAGCCTTATTAGCCTTGCTATATAATTCATTATATGCCCAAACTTGGTTTGGGGAGTTGGAGTGGTTCTGATGTTGTTATAGTAACTTTTGCTTGTTGTTATGGAGGATTGATGGTGAAATAGTTGGAAATGTTATTGTTAAAGATTGTTGATTATAAAGTTTCACATTTAAGGCTATGCATACCAATGTCTAGGTTGTTGTAGTTAATTAAAAAGTCATTTTTTATTCATGGCCTAGTTATGTATGTGTGATGATAATGTTTATTGTTTATCGAATTTATAAGAAAAAACAAATCATTAAGAGTCGTGAAACTAAGATTTATTATGCATGAAAAGTGTAAAGAAAAAATATAAAAGCATAGTAAGCTGAAAAAGTATGATAAAATAAAAATAATGATGTATAAAGTTTGTGAAGTCGTGGTTTTTCATTGGAATATAAGATTTATGGTGTTGATGTGAAATAAAAAGAAAAGTTTGGTTTGATTTGGTTGAATTGGATGTTGGACAGTATTAATAATTTTTGGAGTTGTTGACGATTTTCCTTGATTTTATATGCGTATACCCCGCATTCCACCACATTTTTTCAAATTTATCTTACCCATCACCCTTGCCACGTTACAAGCATATAAAAGTCCTTTCTGATCTTCGTGCACATGTTATGGTTATTGTGAAGTGAATCCTTTGTCAAGGTCGTAGAGTATTATTTGCATTTCGAGTCGACTTTAGGATGAGTGGATACCCTTTAAACACTCATGAGGGTGTTAGATGTGGGATTGGGGTTCTTAAAATTCAATTTAAACTCACTTTGCATTGCATTCCATGTTTGGTTGGGAGGTGAGGGTTAGACCTTCATTGTTATAAGCTCTTCATTAATTGTGTAGAGTGACAACCCGTGAGCTACTCTAGTCATCGATTCATTAAACTTGCTTGGGTGGTTTTGTTTGACCTGTATTTAGGAAGGATGGTAATTAGATGCTTGATTGGCTGGCTTTGATCCATGTGTCTTCGGATGTTCTCTTGAGTTATAATGCTTATTTTGTTTCATGGGGTGTAGTCAATTTCGCTGTGTTTGCTTAGGACGAGCAAAGGTTCGGTTTTGGGGAATTTGATATACGTGTTTTATGTTGTGTTTTGCCCTCATTTTCGTTTGATTCTTGTGCTAAATAGTTAAGATTGTGGCTTTGTTTTGATTAAATATCATCTTTCGATGTTAAGTTATGTTTGGGAACGATTTTAGCATCTTTAGTAGACTTTTAGAGCTTTTTACGGTTATTTTATGCTTCCTCGGTTATTACGCGTGGTTTTCGGTTTGTTTTATGTGTTACAAGAGTGTAATAGGGAGTTATGAAGTCATTAGAAGCTAAAACGAGTCAAAATGTGCTTGCCTCGGGATACGTGCCAAGTTCCGAGAAGCTACGAACGAGATTCGAAGAGATCGAGCGAAAAAATAATAAAGATCGTCATTATGGGCTCAATTGTAATAGATGCGGGCGCATAGGCTAGAATGCATATGACCTATGCGGGCGCAACACAGATCAGAATCTTCAGAATTCACAAAATAGAGCACCTGCTGGCGCAGGGAACAATTGGAATTTTGCCTATGCGGGCGAAGGTAGAAGGGTTTTTGGTCCGTTCAGCTTTTCTGCGCGGAATTAGCTCGTAGGTTTTATGTTAATTAAAGCCCAATGCCAATAAATACCCTATGTGTATGGGGCATGACCCTAACTAGTTTTGAGAGCATAATATTAGATTAGAATCCTAAAACACTTCTCTCTCTAGAATTTTAGAAGTCAAGAAGCCAGAACGATAGCCTCCCCTCGACACCGACAGAACGCCAAGAAGCCAAATCCCATCCACTACCAAAACCCCTCCACTTCCCTCGTCGGCAACCTCAACTCCTCCATTACCCTTCGCCGCCCACAACCCAACCTGAGAACCTCTGCAATCACCTTGCAATCACTTTATCACCTTTGCAAACCCCTTCGCCACTTCGTAACCCCTGTAAAAACCACCCCTATAACTCCCACAACAAAAATTAAGGTTTTTATTTACATATTAAATCATCAATTGTGGTTTAATATGGTCAAATTCACACATAAAAATTCAAAATCTAGAATTTAGGGCCTGTTTACTTTAGCTAAAAACAGTTGAACTGAACTGAACTGATTGTAGCTGAACTGAAAGTTTTTTTATGAAGGATTAATTAGTAGCAAAGTAAAAGAAGAGCTGAACTAAACTGAACTGATTTTAAGCTGAAGTAAACAGGCCCTTAATTGTAATACCCCGTATTTTTAGGCATTTTATAAATTCAATTTAATAATCATAAAGTCCATTTTTAGTACTTTTAAGAAAAATAAATGTTTAATAAGATAATTAATTGCAGAAATTTAATTAATTAAGGAGTTGAAATGTTTATTTCAATGTTTTATAAAGTTTAAAATTGTTTATGGCATTTTAAGTATTAAAGTATTTTAAAAAGTTTCCAAATCGGGTTTTTTAATGGTTTCCTTAATTGTTTTAAAACAAGGGCATAAAAGTAATTTCCATCATTAATGATATTTTAGTAATTTCACTAAAATTAATTTTGGGCCTATAAAATACCCCTTTAAATCAGAATTTTTCTAATTTATTTCATTTTTTGTATTTCATGATTAAAAAAAAACCGCACACCCTAATCTCGATAACCCCAACCGGCACCCCTCCCCGCCAGCCTGTCGTCTGGCGCCTGCCGCCTGCAGGAGTCCCGGCTATCACCAGCCAGCCGGCCACTGGCCTCCTCCGTCTTCCTTTTTCCGGTTTTTCGAACAAGTAAAAAATTTCTTCCTTCTTTTAATTTTTAACCCAACTCTTGTTTAATGGTGTTTATAATTATGTTTGTAGCTATAATCATGTTTAAGAAATATAATTCATGTTTATAAGTATTATCATGAAATTTTATGAATTAGGGTTTATAAAATCATGAAAATAAATTAAGGTTCATGTTTTAAAATTCTAATTTCATGTATAATAACTATAGTTTGTTGTTATGATGTTTCATGATGATTTTATGGAGTTTAGAATTGTTTTTAGGAGTTTTAAAGTATTTTTATATTGCTTTAAATTTTGTTTAAGTATACTTATAAATAGTACAAATATTGGTTACGTGAAATAAAGATTTTATAAGTATTTTTAATGCACGAAATCATCGTATGATGATCTTAGAGCATGCATATGTTTTTTAAGGTTAAATCATGAAGTTTAAGATGGTTTAAAAGAGTTTTATAGTTGTTTTTCAAAGCTGCCATTTTCTGAAAATGTCGAAAAACAAGTGTTTTCGAAAACAAAATTAATGGGTAAAATATGGAATTGAATAGAGATGATATAAGAAAGGTTTTAGTTGATTTTCAACCCTAAAAGTTAGTTTAGAGTAGTTGTAAAGTTTATTCAAGGGAAGTTTTAATTAGTTTTCGATTTTGCTTGCTTTATAGGAAGCTTCGAATTAGGCAATTTCTAGTAGTAGTGACTGGTCATCACTATAACACAAGGTACGTAAGTACTAAAGATGTTCATGTGCTTTGAAATCATGCTAGAATAGCTCTTAAGTTCCATGCTAGAAGCTTGTGATGTTTTGAAAGTTATAAATCATGTTGAGACTTGTTGACTTGTGTTGACTTGTATGAGAAGTTATGCTATTGCATGATTACATGATAAGCTTATGGTTTGACTACTATGATTTACATTTTGTTATTATAGTGCTTTTATTACATCCATGAAGTTGGAATGTTAATTGTTTTGTAAGAGGTTGACTAGTAGTCAATATGAAGAAAAGAACAAATTAAGTTGTTTAATAACTTAACCAAGAAGAAAAGTGTTTAGTGAATGTTTATTCACATGTTTAATAGCAAAAGTTTGATGAGCATATATTTAGCCACTCACATTTAAGGTGTGGACAAAGAAAGGTTGCATAAATGAGGGAATAAGAAGTAAATATTATGATCACGTGTTAATCAAGATAATTAATATGGTGTTCATCTTTGCTATGTTTCTATATACGTTATATATATGCTTTGCTTGGTGAGTCATAACAAACAATTAATGTACTAGTCACGTAAAATGAATGAGGATTCGCACCAAAACTCTCGGAACGTATATACCTTGGGTATAAATAATTGGGGGGGGGGGGTTATATAAAATAGTAATCTATGGCTTCGAATCGGGTACAAGACGTTGTACTCTTTATTTTTTTTAATGCGTTGGAATTCCATCACTTCATGTAACATAGGTAATACCTTGTTGGAGTTGCTCCTAAGTTGGTGCACAAAAGGGCAATTGATTAAGGAGGAAACCCATTCAATGTGAAATCCAAAATTAATTATTTAAAACAACTTTAATGATTATTGAGTCTATGTTACAGGTACATGGTTATGGCAAGGTAAGGCTATGCGTTTATTTATGCTTCAGTTTAGATTGTTCATGCTAGTGTGTTGCTTAGTCTTTAGTGTTTATGTACTTAGCTTTTCTAATTACGTGTTTTGTTTGCATGGCCTTGTCCTTGTCTTGGCCCTACGACAAACCAATTCGATGGCGAGTAGAAGTCTAGAATAAAGAGAAAGCAACAAGTTCGGGTGGACATAGACAATCATGCTGGGATTGAGTGAAAAGTGCTATTGGTTGTTGTTTTCCGTTTGTTTTTTCTGGTTATGTTGTTTTTATTTCTCGTTCATTACAATTGTTATGTTTATTAGACTAATGTTCATTTTTAAAACTGAGTTGGTTTTGAGGGTCGTTATATTGGTTCCAAGTTGTAATAAGTATTTGATTTGATTTTGTTTTTAAAAGTTTGTTTTGGTTTTGAAGTTGTTTCAAATAGAAATCTTCTGCTGTAGTACTTTGATAATATCCTTAGCCGTTATCACAGTGGCAGTAATACTTCGGTTTTTCTCAAATTAGAAGTAGTATTTTTATTATATGTCTTTCTTGAAATAGTTATGAATTTCCAAGGTGTTACATTTACATTTGAATTTGACCTTTAAAACCTTAAATCAAAACAAAAAGGGGGAAGTTACTTAGAGGGGGTGGCGGTTGGAAGGAACGTAACGGCGGCGAGAAGGCAGTGTGATAAAGGAATATTTAGGGGTTGGGCTGCAGATTTTCATTGAAATGGGTGGTGGTGGAAATTAGAAAATAATGGTGGACTTGATGGCTAATACAAATATTGATCACAACTTCGAAGGTTTGATTGAGGATGCAAAGAAGGGTGCACCACGAGAGAATTGATAGCTTATGGAGATTCAAGTCTAATGGGTGCATCCAAGGTTGGGATTTGCGTGTGCATGGTCACACTTACCTAGGTGGCACATAAACCAAGGGAAGAAATGGTGGAATTAGGGGAATAAGTTGGTTTTGCCTATGGGTTTTTTCCCACTGGAATTGCTAGGGTTTTTCTCATTTCAGGCATTATTGTTTTTGGGTTTTGCTGAGTCTTGTTCATCATTAAATACCTAAAATACATGGAAAATGTTTTCTTGAAGGTTTCTTAATTAAAAGATCGAATCTTGAAAGGTTTCTTGAGGAAGAGGTTTCTTGAAAAATGGCGCAAATACAAACAAACTGCGTGGTGTGTTTTTGGCGAATTTCTTTGTTTCTTGGGTTTCTTTAATTCTCCATGTTTTTTGGTTGTATTTTGATAATTATCTTGTCATTTATTTTGTTAGTTAGGTTGTTTGAATAGATTCCTAAATTACTTATCGGCATCAATTTTGACAATATCAAACTAACAATCAAACCTGGCGAAAATTCAATTGAAAGCAAAATAAATTGATAATAGGAATTCAGAAACATCAACAAACATGTTAATTAATCATAAAACAACGCATTGGAATTGATCCATGGATCCCCTAGCCCTAGAAAAGGAACTACTCACACATAACTAAAAATNGTGCTATTGGTTGTTGTTTTCCGTTTGTTTTTTCTGGTTATGTTGTTTTTATTTCTCGTTCATTACAATTGTTATGTTTATTAGACTAATGTTCATTTTTAAAACTGAGTTGGTTTTGAGGGTCGTTATATTGGTTCCAAGTTGTAATAAGTATTTGATTTGATTTTGTTTTTAAAAGTTTGTTTTGGTTTTGAAGTTGTTTCAAATAGAAATCTTCTGCTGTAGTACTTTGATAATATCCTTAGCCGTTATCACAGTGGCAGTAATACTTCGGTTTTTCTCAAATTAGAAGTAGTATTTTTATTATATGTCTTTCTTGAAATAGTTATGAATTTCCAAGGTGTTACATTTACATTTGAATTTGACCTTTAAAACCTTAAATCAAAACAAAAAGGGGGAAGTTACTTAGAGGGGGTGGCGGTTGGAAGGAACGTAACGGCGGCGAGAAGGCAGTGTGATAAAGGAATATTTAGGGGTTGGGCTGCAGATTTTCATTGAAATGGGTGGTGGTGGAAATTAGAAAATAATGGTGGACTTGATGGCTAATACAAATATTGATCACAACTTCGAAGGTTTGATTGAGGATGCAAAGAAGGGTGCACCACGAGAGAATTGATAGCTTATGGAGATTCAAGTCTAATGGGTGCATCCAAGGTTGGGATTTGCGTGTGCATGGTCACACTTACCTAGGTGGCACATAAACCAAGGGAAGAAATGGTGGAATTAGGGGAATAAGTTGGTTTTGCCTATGGGTTTTTTCCCACTGGAATTGCTAGGGTTTTTCTCATTTCAGGCATTATTGTTTTTGGGTTTTGCTGAGTCTTGTTCATCATTAAATACCTAAAATACATGGAAAATGTTTTCTTGAAGGTTTCTTAATTAAAAGATCGAATCTTGAAAGGTTTCTTGAGGAAGAGGTTTCTTGAAAAATGGCGCAAATACAAACAAACTGCGTGGTGTGTTTTTGGCGAATTTCTTTGTTTCTTGGGTTTCTTTAATTCTCCATGTTTTTTGGTTGTATTTTGATAATTATCTTGTCATTTATTTTGTTAGTTAGGTTGTTTGAATAGATTCCTAAATTACTTATCGGCATCAATTTTGACAATATCAAACTAACAATCAAACCTGGCGAAAATTCAATTGAAAGCAAAATAAATTGATAATAGGAATTCAGAAACATCAACAAACATGTTAATTAATCATAAAACAACGCATTGGAATTGATCCATGGATCCCCTAGCCCTAGAAAAGGAACTACTCACACATAACTAAAAATAAAGAAATCAAATCAACAAAAGAAAACAAAACTAGAAACATGATTAAAGACTAACAAATTAACAAAGAATAACCAAACTAATCAAAAACATAAAAGTAGGGCACAAAACAAAAAATAAAACTAAAACATAAAACATTAACTAAACATGAATTAAAAGAATAACCAAGAAAAGTTGAATGGAAACCTGAATTATATTGAATGGAATGATTCTTCCTAGAGGCTTCAAAATCACGTTCTAGCTTCCTTATAGCTTCTCGAAGTGGTCAAGACTCCTACTAACTTGCCAAGTCCTCAACATAAAGCGAAAATCGACACAAAAGTATCAATTCCTGTAATAAATGACAAACTGAAATAACAAGCACTAAAAGCAACCAGAGTAATTAGAATAGGCTCAAAAGAGCCTCGTAGAGCCAAAACCAACATAAAATCGGGGCAAATAATGAACATAAAATATACTTATCAAATTCCCCCAAGCCAAACCTTTCCTTGTCCTCAAGCAAACAACTAAACAAACAATGAATTCACCCCTTTAACTTTGTGAAACACAATTAACTTAAGCAATTCCGCGTATGTAAGTTCCTCAACCAACCCATCAAAATTCCTTGACCGCCATCCACTTAACTCAAAATCATAAAGCCAACCAAGTAAGAAATAGAAGTCGATGACTAGAGTAGCTCACTCGGTGTCACTCCACACATATGATTGAGCATAAAACAATGAAGCTCACCCTTAATCCCTAAGAAAGAATGCAAATGCAAAAAGTGTTTAAATGCAAAATTAGTGAAACCCAATCCCACATCTCATACCTCATGCAAGTGTTTAAGGGTAGTCACCCAACCTAGTGCAAAAGTTGACTCGAAATGCAAGTAATACTCACTAGCTTTGGCAATTGACTAACTTCACAAGAACTAAAAACATGTACAAGCTAGCCGACCAAAGAAGGTCTTTATTAAGCTTGTAATGTGGCTAGGGTGATTGGTTTGGGATAATGTGGTGGAATGCGGGCTATACGCATATGAAATTGAAGAAAATCATCAACAACTCCAACATTAAACTCCATCAAACCAAATCTCATGAAATTCACATCACACTATTGTAGGGGCCCCAGATTTTTGGGTCCTAAATTTTTTTTGGTCACCTTTCCCAAACCGTCCGTAGGTCGAGTTAGACCTAAAAAATTGGATTAAGGAAAGGTGAAACGAATTAATTAGTCCTTTTTTTTCAATTGAAATGGAGCGCCGGAACATGTACCACGCTACAGGCGTAGCGCTACCAGGTTTCTCACGCTGACCCTGCAACGTTACAAGTTCTGTGACGCTACAGTGTCAGTGCAGGAAGGTTTGTAATGCTACGAAGGTAGCGTAGTTAACTTCCCAGCGCTGCTCTTTTTTTCCCTTTTTTCTTTTTTCCTTCTTTTCAACAGAGATGGAGCGCTGGAACTTGTACCACGCTACAGGCGTAGCGCTACAAGATTTCCCACGCTGACCTTGCAGCGTTACAAGTTCTTTGACGCTACAGTGTCAGCGTGGGAGGTTTTGTAACTCTACAAAGGTAGCGTAGTTAGCTTTCCAGCGCTGCTCTTTTTTTTCTTTTAAACCCAATTTTAAATCATTTTACTTGGGAGAAACTTCAATACCCATACCAAACATGCTAATAAGAAGTCGCCAATGAGTTTTAGAAACTAAACTCATAAACCGTGTATTTAGATTAGATACGAATGGGACTCGAATAAGAGACGTTTGTCTAAATTGCACGGAAATCCTCTCCGATCCCATGGGGATGACTCCAAGTTGTGGTCGAGCGAACCAAAGATTGGACTCAGGGGCGAAGGTACTAACATGACGGAGTGCGTCGGGTTAGCCCATAGGCGGCCATTACTAGTTTCCTCTTAACCATACAGAAATTATATTTAGAATCACACAAAATTATCAATTTACAAGATTAACAAAAAAAAGCATTAATTTGTTAGTGATACGGGTAAAAAACAACGGGTGGCTTTGAGTCCACCAGTCCACTAATTAATAGGATTGTTTACAGTTACAATGTATAGTACTAACTAGATAGCTAGATAGTTCTAGTTTATAGCTGCTTAAGTGTCTAGCTTAAAGAATGTAAATAAAATATAAGAGTTGTGCGTACAAGTAATGGACAATAATAAAGTATTGATTTTCTTGTGATTGCCTTGTGTATGTATCTTCTTTCTCCTCCCCTATTTATTGAATAACCATAGACTTCTAGTCGTTATCTCTTCTTCAAGGTGGTTACTCTTTGGGAATGCACCTGGCTTGATTCATAGGCTAGATTCAAGCCAATTTGAAATGCGGGTCCTATTCTTTAGGCACGATCTCCTCAATACCTTTGAACCAACTTCCCCGTCCTCCCTCTTGTAGAAGCTCCTTGGAATATTCTCTTTCTAACTCCTTGATTCTCGGACCCACTATCTTGACCGTGTCTAACCTGTAGCTGCTAGCTGAGTACCTGCATAGCTGACAATCAAGCTGGATTATAGGTAGAAATTTTAGCCATAGCAATTTGCCCCTAACTTGTAAGCTAGGAGCGCCCAGCTACCGGGTTGCAAGTTACCGTTGGGAGTCGTCACAGTTTCCGAGAAGGAAACGGTTATGATCAAAAGCAATAATTAGTTTCTGAAAATAAATAAATAAATAAATGAAAGATATGAAAAGATTTGGCAGTTAAGAAAAGTAACCGTTATGCCCTTCTCCTCTTCCTATAAATACACCTCTTCCATTCTTCTTCTTCACTTTTGTTAATTTCTTTTAGGAGGAGAATAAAAAAAACTCGATTTTAGTTCTTTGTGATTTTTCGAACTTCCAAACATCTTTAGCTTATTCAGGTATTGAGATCTTTTCTTCCTCTCTTTATTTTGCTTCCTCCTTCCTTTGCTTAGTTTTAGTTTAGAGATCATGGGTAGAGCTAAGGATGACATAGTGAGTGCGATAACAGAGGAACGCCTACAACAAATTGCTATGATGGGGGTCTTCCCTGAGTCAGCTAGGCTAGTGATCCCTACCTCCAGCCAACGACCAGAGACCTGCCCCCCTAACCACGTATGTTTTTTCGAGTACCCTTTCACAATTGGGTTCTCCTTTCCTTTGGCCGGGTTGGTTAGGTCGGTTTTAGAACGCCTAGGTCTAAGTCCGGGACAGTTGTAACCTTCGTTTTGGAGGATTTGTAAGGTGATTGAGGAAAAAAGCGGGAGCTAGATTTTAATTTAGATGATTTATTAGGTGTATATTCTATTAGGAAGGTAGGCCCTAGGTATGCTACCTTGAAGGTCAGGGTAGCTGGGAACAAGTTAGTAGATGATGAGGGAGCGCCGGATAAGGGTTGGAAGAGTAGGTATTTCTTTGCGGAGAAGTCCTCTCTTGGCGAAGAGGGAAATTGTCTAGTTGGTGGCTGGAATGCTACAGATATTAGTACCGTTTCTTTGCTTAGCTTCTAGCACTTTTATTAATCTGGTTCTTACTTGCTTTCTTTTGCAGTTCACTCTCCTCCTCCCCTAATCACGGAAAGTCTAGCTATTAGGGAATTCCTAAGTCACCCTATCGAAGAAAGGACTTTTGAAGCTGCCAAAGAACCTGCAACCACCGCTCCAGCTATGTCGTCTGGCAAGAGTTCCTTCTTGCTTGCTAGCAGTTGTGTTTCTAGTGGTTGTTCAGTTTTTGTTTGGTATTAATTATAACACTGACTTGGTCATGTTCCCTATAGGTTTAAAGGAAATGTCTTTTGAGGAGGCCAAGAGGAGGGTTTCAAAGAGGAAGACCGCCAGCAGCAGCACCACTAGCTCTGCGAACACAGGTTCGAGGCCTGTGGAAGCTGCGGCTATTATGCCTCCTCCTTCTAAGTTCCCTAGGTCGTCCGATCCTGTTCCGGTGGATGACCTGGAGCTATCCTTTCCTCCTACCTTCCTGGCTAAGGAAGGTGTAGAGGAAGGGATAGGGCCTAAGGTCGAGAAGCTGTTGTTCCCAGCTGCTAGGTAGCGCCTTAGCAATCTATCGCCCGAGGCTATGCTGGGCTACGCAGCTGGCCACTCCCTCCAGGTTAGATGCTTCCCTAGTAAATTTTGTGTGTATGCTTTCTATTACTTGCTTTTCCTAACTTAGTCTCACGCAGGCTCTCCAAGACGTCCTGGCTGCTAAGAACTTAGTGAAGGGTTTTACTGCTAAGCATGACCAGGAGCTACTTAAGGTACACAAGCTGACGGCGGAGAACGAACTCCTCAAGATGCAGCAAGCAGAGTTGAAGTTCAAGCTGGAGGAAGACTTCAGGTGCATACTAGAGGAGAGGGAGAAGGAGTTGGAGGGCAAAAACGAGGAGTTGCTGAACAAGAACAAGAAGCTGGAGCAGGAGTTGGAGGACCTGAAGGAGGAGAGTAAGGATGTAGCTGCCTTTTCCCTTACGAGGGGAAGAGCAATGATAGCTTATGAAGTCTATCATAAGGGAGCTACAGCTAAAGATTGCCAAGCCGTGGTGGACGATTACTTAGAGCATTTTGGTAGCTTGGCTGACCTCCTTCCTGCTTCCTCTGAACCGGTTGATGCTGCTCCTCTTGGTGATGCTGCCAGATTGGCAGGTGAGGGGGAGGCAGCTATTGTGGGGGAGACTCCTGCCCCTGTAGCTGTCCTTCCTCCTGATGAAGGTCAAGCAGGAGGCGTTCTGGAGGCAGTTGATGAAAAAGCTTAGGATCATTTCTGCTTTTGCGTTTTAGATTGACTTTTTAATTATTATGTTTTATCAGACAATTGCCTTAGGGCCTTTTTAAATTTGTATTAATTCTGTACTTCCTTATTTGGAATGTTTATTATGATTCTGCTATTTTGCATATGGTATTGTGGTTTGAAATCGTTGTGTGCATATTCGTGTTTGTTAGCTAGCTTTGAGTTAAATTGTATGCATACCTTGTGTTGGGTAAGTGGTGAGGTTATTTCGTAGGCCGTCTGGGGGCGACTTGACTGTGTGTTCAGGTTGTTGGGGCAGCTTCCAGCTAATGTCCACTTCCCCTTTGATAGCGTTATAGCTTTGAGTGGCGTCTGGGCCTTAGTTGCTACTCTGCATGGAGTATCTGGACTCCCTGGTGGCCTATCTGGGGCCTGTCTAAGTTTAAACAATTATTAGTTGTGGTTGTTGGTACTTCCACCAACAATTTAAAGTTAATCTTTTAATGACTTTATAGCGAACAAAATCAGGGCTAGGATAGTTGTGTTAGCTTGGCTTACTTACTAGCTGGGTCGTGCTTTTGATCTGATCTAGAAGTGGTACACCTTCAGGTTGGATGCATTCCAGCTTCTAGGCACTTCTTTTCCTTGTGTTTTAGCTAACCTGTAAGCACCGTTGCCTATGACTTTGATGATTTGATACGGTCCTTCCCATTGCGCAGCTAACTTTCCAGCATTCTTTTCTCTGGTGTTGGCAAAAACATTCCTTAATACCCAATCTCCTAGCTGAAATGTCCTTGCTTTTACGTTTTTGTTGAAGCTTCTAGCTACTATATTCTGTTGAGCGGCCATTCTGATGAGTGCGTTGTCCCTTAGCTCTTCTAAGGTGTCCAGATTGCTAGCTAGTTCTACCCTGTTTTCTTCTTATGTCATTAGTCCGTATCTGGCCGTTGGTGTGGCTATCTCAGCAGGTAGCACGGCTTCACATCCATACACTAAGGAGAAGGGCGTTTGTCCTGTGGCTGCCCTAGGTGTGGTCCTATTAGCCCACAGGATCCTAGGTAGTTCTTCCGCCCATCTCCCCTTCTTAGCTTCTAATCTTCTCCTGATCCCATTGATTATTGACTTCTTGCTGGATTCGGCCTGCCCGTTTGCTTGCGGGTACCTATGGGTTGACATAGTTAGGGTGATATTCCATTCGCTGCAAAATTCTCTTGTTTTGTCACTTATAAACTTGGACCCGTTGTCACACACGATCTCGAATGGAACCCCGAACCTGCATATTATGTTGTCTAAGATAAAGGAGACTACCTCCTTGTCCCTTACCTACTGGTAGGCATCTGCTTCGATCCATTTGGAGAAGTAGTCTGTTAGTGTTAGCATGAATACCTTCTGACCTGGAGCTGGTGGTAGTTTTCCTACGATATCCATTCCCCATTTCATGAAAGGCCATGGCGTTAGTGTTGGGTGCAAAACTTCGGAGGGTTTGTGAGACATGCCAGCATGCCTTTGGCAGTTGTCGCATCTAGCTATGTATCTGTCTGCGTCTTGTCTGACGGTTGGTCAATAGTATCCGTAGCTAAGGATTCTGTTTGCTAGTGACCTTCCTGCTATGTGCGATCCACATTGGCCGTCGTGGAACTCCTTTAGCTGCTTCTGCCATTCTTCCTTTTCCAAGCATCTTTGGAGTATTCCCCTAGCTGACATCTTGAACAGTATTCCCTGGACGAGCTGGTACCTGGATGCCTTGAACCTAATCTTTCTGGCTTCTAGCTTGTCTTCCAGCAAGATGTTATGCTGCAGATAGTCGTAGAGTGATTTGGTCCATGATTGATTGTTGGTGGCCACTTCTTGGTTGGTCGTAGTGAGTACTAGCTGATTTATGTTTTTGTTTATAGCAGGGCCAGCTAGGTGAATTATGGGTATATATGTCAGGTTGCTCTTCCTCAGGGTCGATCGCAAATTAGCTAAGGCATCAGCTTAGGTGTTCTGATCTCTCGGTATTTGAGTGATTTTGAAGGGGGTAAAGTGAGCTGATGTTTGTTTGGCTAGCTCTAGGTAGCTGGTCATTTTGGAGTCTTTAGCTATGAACTCCCCTGTGACTTGGCTGACTATAAGCAAGCTGTCACTGTACACCTCCAAGCCTGTTGCCCCTAAGTCTTTAGCCATTATCATTCCTGCAATCAACGCCTCGTATTCTGCTTCATTGTTAGTTGCTTTAAAGTCGCAAGCGATGGATCGTACTATCTTGTCCCCTTATGGCGACTTTAGTACTATTCCTAGCCTTGAGCCTCTGAAGTTGGAGGAGACTTCTACAAACATCTTCCATACCTGGTTGTTTTGTACCTGGTTGACTTCCTTCATTTCCAACTGTGCAGCTTGTTCTAGGTCAGGACTAAAGTATGCCACAGAGTCTGCTAGCGCTTGGGACTTGATTGCAGTTCTTGGATGATATCGTATGTCGTAGCTGCTCAATGTGATTGCCCACTTTGCCATTCTGCCAGATAACTCCGGCCTTTTTAACACAGCCTTAATAGGATAGTTAGTCATGACTAGTATAGGATAAGAGTCGAAATAATGTCTGAGCTTCCTAGATGCTGTTACTAGAGCTAAAACAAGTTTTTTCAATGAGGAGTATCTAGTCTCGGCATCTAAGAGTGACTTGCTTACATAGTAGATGGGGAGCTGCTGGTTGTCAGCTTCCCTTGCTAGGTCCGCACTTACAGCTTTACCGCTGACGACTAGGTATAGTTGTAAGCACTCTCTAGCTTGACCTTTAGATAGTAGGGGTGGCGACATTAGGTACCGCTTTAATTCTTCTAAAGCATTTTTGTGGTCATCTGTCCATTTAAAACCTTTGTTTTTTTTAAGACGTTATAAAACAAATGACATTTGTCAGATGACCTCGAAATAAAGCGGTTTAATGCAGCTACCCTGCCAGTTAGCTTCTGAACCTCTTTTAAATTTGTAGGTGATTGTATATTTATTATAGCTCTTACTTGGTCGGGGCATGCTTCGATGCCTCTTTGGGTTACTATGTAACCTAGAAACTTACCTGCAGCTAATCTGAACGAGCATTTTGAAGGGTTGAGTCTCATGCTGTATTTTCTTAGTACCTCGAAAGTTTGCCTTAGGTGCTCTATATGATCTTCAGCTCTCTTGGACTTTACCAGCATGTCATCTATATATACCTCCATTGTATCTCCTAGCTGGTCTTTAAACATTTTGTTAACCAGCCTTTGATAAGTAGCTCCAGCGTTCTTCAATCCAAAGGGCATGACCTTATAGCAATATATTCCTTTATCCGTCATGAAGGCCGTCTTCACTTGATCTTCTGGGTGCATTAGTATTTGATTGTACCCAGAATAGGCATCTAGGAAGGTGAGCATCTCGTGTCCTGCTGTTGCGTCTACCATAGTATCTATATGTGGTAGGGGGAAGGGGTCCTTCGGGCATGCCTTATTTAAATCTGTAAAGTCGATGCAAACTCTCCATTTATCGTTCTTTTTGCTGACCACCACTACGTTAGCTAGCCAATCGGGATACCTCACTTCTCTTATCTTCCCAGCGTTACAAGTTCTGTGACGCTACAGTGTCAGCGTGGGAGGTTTTGTAACGCTACAAAGGTAGCGTAGTTAGCTTTCCGGCGCTGCTCTTTTTTTTCTTTTAAACCCAATTTTAAATCATTTTACTTGGGAGAAACTTCAATACCCATACCAAACATGCTAATAAGAAGTCGCCAATGAGTTTTAGGAACTAAACTCATAAACCGTGTATTAAGATTAGATACGAATGGGACTCGAATAAGAGACGTTTGTCTAAATTGCACGGAAATCCTCTCCGATCCCATATGGGGAGTGACGCCCAGTGTGGTCAGAGCGAACCAAAGATTGGACTCAGGGCGAAGGTACTAACATGACGGATTGCGTCGGGTTACCCATAGGCGGCCATTACTAGTTTCCTCTTTAACCATACAGTAATTTACATTAGAATCACACAAAAATATCAATTACAAAATTCACAAAAAAAAGCATTAATTGTTAGTGAATCACAAAAAAAACTAATTAATTTAACTCAAACCGTTATTAGAATCAATTTAAGGAGCCTAACATGATTAGATTTGTCCAAAAGAATTATCTTGATTAAGCGTTGCAAACAATCAATTTTAAGTCCTAACAAAATAACGAGATAAAGCAGTAAATAATAGTGAAACAACAACTTAAAAGTCCATACATGATTTTTTACGGCTCTCAGGGAACCGTCCACACTTCTCCTTTGAAGATTGTGTTCGTCGAGTATTAATTTGGGCGGAGTTTCGAATTATTGTTTCGATATTATTAAATTTGTAGCCACTTTTTAGTAAAATAATATCAAATAAAATAATAAATAATAATATAAAAAAGGGTTGTTAAAAGCAATACTCGATTATTTAGGTATGAGGAAGAAAGTGAGTTAAAAGATTGTTGAGAAACGAAGGAATGAGGGTTTTTATACAGCGTGGGAACCCTAATCGCGCTGGGCTGCTAGCGTGTACCCGTATCACGCTGGCCCAGTAGCGTAGGGAACCCTAAAACGCTGCTAGTGTAGCGCTGTTAGCTTATTCACGCTGAGCTGTCAATGTGACTAAATTAACCGCGCTACGTTTTTGAAACATTTTTTTTAAATTTTATTTATTATATTATTATTATTATTATTTTATTTATTATTTATTTAAAATAGTAAAAGAGGCATTGGATAAAAAAGTCCGTGAAATAAGAATGAGATTTATTTCTAAGCCAATATCCTCGCTTATCCATCTTCTAGGAAATGAGTTTTTTAATCATCATAGAGTCCTGCCGCGGACAGGGGACTAAATTAGGTGTCTACAGTTAGCCCCCACTTTAATTGAGTCTGAGTAAGACGACAGTCAAAGTATGCTCGAATCGTTTTTCCGAGGCTTTCATATCCAGAGCCATGAGCTCCTATTAACCAATGTTGCATAGCATATTTTAGAGAGCAAAGGCTCTCGAAACTGAAATCGAAAATAAATTCGCTTATTTACAAAACCTTAGCAAATAAATTAGTATTAGTATTTTGGAATAAGTTTTCTTATGACTGGAATAAGGTAATAAATTCGCTTATTATTACTATTTTGACTAAATTCGCTTATTTACTGAAATTATTGAAAAAATGTAATAAATTCGCTTATTCTTTCACTATTTTTGAGTAAATTCGCTTATTTAACTGAAATTATTGAAAAAATATATAAATTCGCTTATTTATTACTTTTGGAGAAAAAGTAATAAAATCTTTATTTATTACCATCTTGAGTAAATTCGCTTATTACCGAAAATAATTGAAAAAATGTAATTAATTGTTTATTTATTACTATTTGGAGTAAATTCGCTTATTTTACTGATACTATTGAAGAAATGTAATAAATTCGCTTATTTATTACTATTTTGAGTAAATTCGCTTATTTACCGATATTAATGAAAAAAATGTAATAAATTCGCTTATTTATTACTATTTTGAGTAAATTCGCTTATTTACTGAAATTATGAAAAAATGTAATAAATTCGCTTATTTATTACTATTTTGAGTAATTCGCTTATTTTACCGAAAATATAGTCAAAAGCTCACAAGGTGGTCATAGATAACCCACCTATCCCTAATGTAATCCACTTTTGTGGATATTTGGAATAAAGCATGAGAAAGGATCATCATCAAAATCAGCTCAAAGCAAAACATTACAGCAAAACTCACAACCTGCGCCGGCCGTGTAGCGTCATTGCAGCAACCACGCTGAAGAAGCAGCATTGCAATTCTTGTGGCGCTGAGCCTAATAGCGTAGCTCCTTCACCCTCCATAAGTCAGCTTTCTATCTTTGCTATGCTGTGTTGTGTTTATTGCTTGATTTACAAATGTTGATGTCGAAATTGCTGTGTAGGTAGCGAGTTTGGTTTACTAGCGCTCGGGGCGTAGCGCTGCTAGAGTCCGCACTGAGCAGTTAGCGTGTTCAACCCAAAAGTGCTGGCTGCAACGCTGGTCCCTCCAACCACGCTGTAGTTTTTTTTATTTTTTATTTTTGTAAGCTTACTTTTGAGACACTGGGATGAATTTTATGCTTCACATTAGAGGATTGATTGCTCTAATTTATTCAACTGTAGGGGCCCCGGATTTTAGGGTCCAAATTTTTTGTTCACCTTTCCCAACCGTTCATAGGTTCAAGTTAGACCTAAAAAATTGGCTTAAGGAAAGGTGAAATGGACTTTTTTAGAAGTATTTTGCAAAAAAAAAACAGGAGCGCAAGAATTTCAAGTCGCGCTAGTGTGGTAGCGTGACAGAGTTTGTCACGCTGACGTGCAGCGCTACAAAGCTTGTCACGCTGTCAGTGCGTGTGGGCAGACTTTGCAACGCTTGCGACTTAGCGTGACAAGTCTATCGCGCTAATTTTTTTTTTAAGCTTACTTTTTTGAGAACATGGGATGAATTTATGCTTACATTAGAGATTGATTGCTCTATTTATTCAATTTGTAGTCATAAGGATGTTAAGTTTGTGACAATTTATATTTGCTCTTGTTTTTATCAAACATGTATGTTTTTTTGGCAAATGATTGTTCTATGATGATTAGAATGATGTATAATGCTCCATGAATCTTTGAGAATTGTTCTTTTCTCATTACTGCATGTCATCTACTCTCATGATCATTTTGTGTTTCGTCTTACAAGAGTACTGCGGCTCCATTAAGAGGAAGTTTGAGGGCAGGCCTTTGAGTCAAAAAACGAATAAAAGAAAACCTGTGAGCATCTGTGAACTTATAAAGGGCAATGGCTCGATAAAAATTATCAAATCGCAAAGAATATCGAATTATCTTTTAAAGGAATGGCTCTAGAAAAGCTCTTGATAAATATTTATTATAATCAAGTGAAATTGCTCTTACGAAAAAAGGTATGGCGTCTTAACAAAAAGTGAAAAAGCTCTTGAAAAATTTTACTTTATTTTATAGATAGCGTGCTCTTAGTTAGTAAAGAAGCGCAATGGACTCTTAAATTAATAATCAAAAGTGAGAAAAAATGCTCTTGATTAATCATTTTATTTATAAGAGTAACGTGCTCTAATTAATAAAGGGAAACAACGGACTCTTAGTAAAAGATGCTTGCTAAGTAATAAGCTATCCTAGTTTATGGATTACAACAATGTCTTCCCTAGAAACGAGCAAGATGGAGGCGAGAGAGAGGGAAGAACGATACCCGTAAACGTCGTGCTAAAACCGTTCAAAAGTAAAACTCGAGTACCACACCCTGCATGGGAGCCCCCACTTGAGTGGGATAATCGTGTCTTGAAACTTGATCCTGACCATCGTATATCTTCTCTAGCATCAAGAGGAAATTGTAAGTAATATTTTTTTCTTTTTTTTTTCAATATTTTACGAATTTTAGATGATATATGTAAGTGAAATGTTATAGGTTGATGAATGAATTACACGATATGATTCCGGGAGATGCTTGGTAAATTTATGACACTCTCGATGCAATACCAAAGAGTTGGTCACGGTGAGCGCTTTTCAAGATTTCTTAGAATCTTATATAGAGAAGAGAGATGTAAGATGTCTGCTGGTTTGTTTAGGGGAATGATGAATGGTTTGAGAGATAACTAACACCTTTCATTTCCCATGGGGAGAGATGGCTATAACTCCTTTCGATTATGGGATGATTACTGTATTACCCTTGCATTTGGATATCTCCCTAATGAAGGAATGACGGGAAAAGAGCCAACGATAGGTGGTTTTACTTGGGCCGTCTACACTTGATTAAAGTTATATGAGAGAGTTTTCCCTTGGAGTGAATTGTCGGTGCTCTAGCCATGAAGACATTATGGCAGAAACCACTTCGCCCTTCAAAGAGCTAGGACTTCCTTTTATATTTGATTGGTAGTACCTTTTTAACAGACAAAGGGCAACGAGTGACCTTTTCTCTTATCCCATTATTGTCAGATTTGAAAGGGATCAAGATTATTGCTAGGGGAAAGCGGGTTATGTGCATTTAATATCTGAAATGCGAAGACATCCCGATCATGGATGACCCGCTAAAGAGAGAATGTTCCCGGCTTCCCTAGGGGCATTCCTCGAGTTATTGGTAACAAAATTCTTTTCAATGTGCTTATCCACTTTATTTTATTTTGCTTTTCTAACCTTTTCTTTTCAGGTGTGGTATTTTGAACACTTCCCAACACTTGCCCCAATAAATGACCGACCTGAAGAGATTCCCGGTAAGCCAGATGGGGAAGACGGCTAACATTCATCATAAGACATATGTAATAAGCCAATCGATTTATAACTTTCCTGAAAGCCAAGTAAGGACTCATTGTACATATACACCATATATATTATAACTACAATAAATGATTTTTAATTTTCCTTCTGTTGTAGTTTATCTTCGTCCATGGGACGGGTACCAGATATTAACCCTGGAGTGTCAGGTTTCACCACCTCTTGAGAAGCCAGGATCCTTTTGAAGGATGTAGGCAACTTGTTTGGTTTCTGGAGAACTGTTGTTCGGTAAACTTATTTCTCCTATTCCTTTAGCTTCCCATAGATCCACCTTTCTTCATCTTAGACTCGAGTAAGGTTCCCGTACCTCTATGGATAATTTTCTGAGAGGACTCACGCTTCGGGAGTTAGTTTTTGCTGGTGTTAATTACAAAATTGGGTTCAGTCTCGGCTACGTCCTTTTCCAACATTTGTTAGGGTATCTACTTTTCCTTTCCCTTTTTCACACATTTTCCTTTTAATATATGTTTATTTGTTTATATGTGCAAAGAATGATTGATATTGAGGTTTGCAAGTTCCTGAGCGAAATATCAAATACATTGATGGTTTCGGGAATTTGATTGATGACACTGTGCCTTTGCTTGAGGAAGAGGAAAAATGTTCCTTATATCCCTGAGAATGTTGACATGGTAAGCTCTTAGGTTTGTCCTATCTTTACTCGACTCTTACTATTATTATTACTGACATTTTTCATTGTTAATTTTAAATGACTTGTTAATTGCAGGTGCCTAGGACACTACAAACAAGGTCATCAAAGTATTGAATGCGTTTGCACTACTTATAGAAGACAAAACATGCTTTTCCGTGCCAGAGCGTCACCATGGCTAGTAGGTTTTCCTATGTGTTTGCCCTATTTCTAGTTTCATGTCTTTGTCACCTATGGGTAATTTTTGTGCATTTTTTCTTTTGTAGGACGTTTGTGCCGCGTTATACAACACACGGACATTTCGTCCTCCTCGTCCCCCTCGTCCTCCGGGTGGCCATTACAGGCCATCCACCCCCCCCCGCCCCCACACCCCAACGACCCCCTCAATCACAAAAAAAGAGCAAACCCCAAACAAAACCCACACCCACACTCCCCCCACCACACCCCCACCAGCCCCACAGCCCCCAAAAAACCAAACTAACAAAACCAACACCCTAACTCCCCCCACCCCCCAAACCCACCCCCCCACACCACCCCCACCCCCCTCAACCCCCCCCCTCCCCCCACCCCCCCCCGCCACCCCCCCCCCCCCCCCACCAACCCCGCACCCACCCTCCGCTCCCCCCACCCCCACCCATCCCACCCCACAACCCCCCCCCCCCACACCCCACCCAAACCCCACTCCCCCCCCCCCACCCCCCCCCCCGCTCCCCTAAACACCCCCCACACACCCCCACCTCCACCCCCGGCCAACCCATCCCAACCTCCCCGAGCACCCACCCCCCCCTCCACCCCCCCCCCCTTTTACGGAATGTCCGAGTAGTCCACAAATGTCGCCTCCGTCCTTGATCTGAAAATATAGCTCAAGAGGAGTCCTAATATAGACGAGGGAGGAAGTAGTCAGCAAGTCATCCGCAACAAGGATATGATCCTTATGCTGCGATTATACCATGGTCAAGGTGGCTGGGGTCCAAGCTCAAGAATGGGCTTATTATGGTGGAGGCCAAGGGGCATATCCAAGAGTTCCTTTGAGATGGGGCGATTTTCGTCGTATGACACCAATGATTAACACTCAATGCAGCAGGAGGATCGAAGACCATTCTATTGATTCTTATACTCCTCGCATTGGTGCCATGCAATGATTTCTTTGACTTATGGGCCTCCACAGTGTTTTGGTGGCATGTAATTTGCTAACATTTGGTATTCGTAGTTTAATTTCAAACTCAATTTATTATTTTGTATCATGGATTTATAACATATGTAAGCCTTGGGCGTTTATGCTAATATTGAAAACCAAGGGCATATATCTAGTTTCATTTTATTTTATTTTTATTTTATTTATTTATTATTGTTTTTTGTGAAGTGTTGGAGGTTACCGACCTACCCCGAAAGAATATCACCAAATTAGTAGTAGGAAAAGGGTGCATATCTCATTTTCCTTAATAATATGATTGAAAGTTAATTTAAAATCACCCAAAATAATTATAGAATGGAAAGAATCTCGCAAATGGGCTGATTATGGAAGTTTTATGCAGCGCAGGATGGCTTTGGAACGCGACTTTGTAGCGCTGTCAACTGTCGCTCTACGCGCTAGCGTGACTAGTGTTGCCACGCGCTGTCGTAGCGTGGTAAACTTGTCCGCTGCCACGTCAGCGCGACTAAAGACTAACGCTGCTTTATTTTCTATTATTTCCCAAAACTATTTAAGGAAGTTGCCTAGTGACCCTCTTGTTTAAATATAAGAACGAACGATATACATTCATCAACAAAATCCCCTTACCAAAGGTTTTTTTTTTTTTTCTTTGTTATATAGAAAAGAAAGGAGGTAAATAATGTCTCAAAATTTCATTCGTGAGTTAACCGTTTGGATGTCTTCTTGTCTGTAGAGGAACGCCCTTGAAATTTCATGCGTATCATCTGGCTGCTTTTGTTTTCTTTGAGGCAAGCCTCGTATCATTTGGGATTTTCCTTCATGCCGCCATTAATTTTTGGGATCCTCATTTCCATGGTTTTCCACCTTTCCACATGAATTGACCGCCCTTTCCGGAGAATTAGCGCGATTTGTTGGTTTTCCAGTGGAAGCGCTTCCGCTATAACTTAACCTTCAACAAGGGTTTGTAGGACTTTCAGAGACTACTTTGACTAACTAAGTTTCGATACCAAGGATTCCTCAATGGCCAAACTGTGATCTTTTGAAAAGTATTGCAAGATTTCCTCTCCTACAGACAACTTAACAATACAAAGGTACAAAAGACTGCTTTCTGCTTATGTTGCTATCAGGATATTTATTTTGTTTATGAGGGGTGGGGGGGGGGGGGGGGGGAAGGGAAAAAACTAATGGGAAATGCTTCACTAATTGCTATTGTTGATCAATGTCGAGGTTATCGTACTCCTATGTCCTATGGTGATTGGGTGAGACCCATTAATAGCATTGGACTCATTCAAAGCGAATCCCATCATTGGCACTTTCGGAATCCCTTTATTGCTTCATGTAATATTCCTAACCTTGGTCTATCATTTAATTAAATTCTATGAAATTTTATGATTTATGAAAGGAAGAAGATTTTTCCGTAGTTGGAATCGTAGCGTCAGTAGTTGAATTAGCGCTATCATTCACAGCGTGTCTAATTCTGTTACTTCTACGAGTGTATCCAGTAGATCTGTCGCGCTGCCTGTAGCCTGTTTGTTTTTGCGGCAGGCTAACCGTTGGCGTATTGTAGTTTCCATCGCTCCTTTTTATCTTCCCATAATGTCTATTTTTCTAATTTCAAACCATACTTATTCATGCTATGTAATAAATCTTGGATTTCATTTATTTCCTTATTTAATTACTGCGATTTGCTTTAGTGAGCGCCTTAGACCATCGCACAGACCCCTTAATGCCATGAAATACAACCTCACATCATTACTATGAGGAGGAATTTGTTCCAGGAAACTCTAGTCGTAGTGGATGTCCCTTATGTCTCTGGAGGTCTTTCATTAGATGGGTCATTCCATGGTGGCGTAGCAAGGAGATGGTTGGAAGTCATTATGTCAACACCATATGTGCGCCTTCTTGGTTGACGAAATTACTTATTTCTTTCCTACCCGTCTTTTGAGGCAGATGGTATGAAACAACGTAATTCCCGAGCCTTGACAACGGACCCCTCAACTTGCTTGGGAACTTCGGGCCCTTCCCTTACCGCATGGACAAAGTATGGGCCAATCGTCCCACTTGTGCCTTTTCCCGAGGATGGTTGTTCTACTCAACTATCACAAAGTTCCAATGATTGGATCTTGCTAAGAGTAAGTAGGGAAAGGGATAAGGCCCGGGGCCTTAAAGTTACGAGAGGTTTTTTTCCTAAAGGCGCCACAGTCTTATAGGACTCCAAAAAAACAGGATTGCAATGGGAGAGGGAAGAAGGAGACTCTTTAAGAGAAAGAATGAAGCTTGATCTGTTTTGATAGCTAGTCTAAGAAATAAGAAAAATGCTCCTTCCTTACTTGGGGTGAATTGGACAACCAAGTAATGGAAAGAACCCAAAAAACTATAGAAGTAAGGGGAAAAGAAGAGGGGTATGGACTCGTAAAGATAGCAAGCTCAAACTCTCGGAGGATTAATTTGATGTAGGTTTCTCAAGAGAAGTTAATACTGAGAGAAAGCTCAAATATGATCCTAATGGTGCTGAGGAAGATCCGGAAGTAGATGAAGACCCCAACATGCTCGTAAGGAAAGGAAGAGTATTGTTTGACTTTAGTTTTTTTATCATTTTCAATAAAGTGCATGTTTAGCTTTAAATTATCCCCTTGGTTTGATGATTTCAATTAGGCAACTCTAAAACATTATCAAGGACAAATTGTTTTTCATTTTTCATGCAAACAAAATTTAGTTATTTATCATTAGAAGTTATTGATATTCATCCATAAAAAACTAATTATGTATTTAATGGGCCGAACTTTAGAATAGTGGTGCCTACGTATCCAAAAGGAAGCAGGCCGGGCGTAGTTCTAATTATTATATACATTTTATCGAAAAGACTTGATTAGCCTTTTTTATCGAACCTTCGTGGGTCCTAAAATCATGTGAAACCTTTAAATGAGTTCGTTATAGTTCATAGTTTTAGTCAACATAGATATTCACTGAAAACTATGAAATGTAACATGCATTCAAGCGCAGTTGAAATTCTAACGTTTTGGGTTGTAGCGCTACAGAACAATAAAGCTCACGGTGCAGCGTGGGTTTACATTGCCAGGCTGACATGGCAGCGCTTAGAACTGTTCCGCTGCAAGGTCAGCCGGTTGAATTTTCAGCGCGGCCCCTTTCTTATTTTATTAACTACTTAATTATTGTATAGCTTTTGGTTTTGTAGAGACTGGTACGATGCGTTTCCTTTCTCGATTTGGCCCATTTTACATAATAATATGAGCCAAATTGGCCCATATGTTGTAGGAACTTATTGTGAGTCCATGCTTGTCGTGCAATTTTAAGCGTAAAACTTCTTTAAATTGGTCCAAATTATATAATTGGTAATTCAAGCCCCATCTATGTCCAAATTATTTTTAACCCCGCAACCCCTGATAGGATTTTGTCGAAAACAATATACGGCCCCGTCCCATGGGTCTGAATTTCCCTCTTGGATCGGTGGGTGGGGCTCGACCTCTTTAGAACTAATCTCCTTCAATTATGTTCTTGGCTTAACTCTTTTATTAAAATGTGTTGCAATCCGTCTTAATATTTGTACGTGGCAAGCTTTTAATCTTCGTTTTCAATCTAAGGGAATACGTTCTTCATACCTTGCCCGAACCCATTCAGCTTCAGGTATTTCACTTTCTAGGCTATGCGAAGAGAGGGTATTTCCAACTCAACGGGTTGAACTGCTTCATACCATACATAAGGAGTAAGGGGTGGCTCAAACTGTGGACGTTCGTATGGGAGTTCGATATCCCCATAGAGCAAAGTGAATTTATGGGCCAATCTTTATAATGTTTCGTCCATCTTTTTAGGATGACAACACCATTTTTGTTTGCAGCCTCTACTGCTCCATTCGTTTGGGTCTATAAGGGGAAGAGTGCCTATGTTGTTACTTTGTAATCGTTGTAGAGGTCAATACTTCTCTTTAAAATGAGATCCATTTATCACTAATGAGTTCAGTGGGACTCCGTAACGAAAAAGATTTTGTTCACTGAATTTGGCCACTGTCTAGCGGTTATTTTGATATATAGGCTGCCTCAACCCACTTTGTGAAGTAGTCAACTGCGACCAACTAACGTTGTCCTCCAACACCCTGGCT
>PYUH01003802.1:0-13306 GCA_016808085.1 Suaeda aralocaspica | reverse complement strand
CTATTTTAATCATTATTATTGCATAATATTATTATTATTATTTTTTTATATATGCTATCAAGCTAATGCAACGGTCAAGAGTAAATCGTTGAAGAAGGATTTAAAAACTGTTGCAACCCTTTTTTGAAGTGGTTAAGAAGCAACCGTTGCAAAAACTAGGCATTCATAATGTACAATACTCTTTTGCAACNCAATACTCTTTTGCAACGGTTAACTCTTAACCGTTGCAAAAGGCTAATATCGCTGTTGCAAGAGACTTTTTGCAACGGTTAAGAGGTAGCCGTTGCAAAAGATCATAAACAAAAGCTATATAATACTCTTTTGCAACGGTTCTCCAACAACTGTTGCAAAAGGCTAAAATAACTGTTGCAATAGAGTTTTTGCAACGGCAGAGAATGCAACGGTTGGTTAACCGTTGCAAGAGCTTTTAGCAACTGTTTTTTGACCTTTAGCAACGGTTTTATAGGGGTTCCGAATTCTCATTTATGTAGTAGTGATTCCTTATATGGTCTCTATTCAATTCCATACTACACTTTAATTTTTCTATTGTAAGATTACTTGGTTTTTAGGACTTTTTATACTTCATAAAACCTTAGCATATATTTTATGTCATTTTAGAAAAGTGGACAGCAATTTAAAATTACCAAAACTCCTTGAAAAACTTCCAAAACAACATAAATCAATCATACAATGTATTACTTAATTTAAATGATCAATTTATGCTAATGACATACTTTAAAAGCCTAATTATTCACTTTATAAAATCTGGAGAGCATGCTAAACATGATTAAAATCACTTTTAAACTTCATGAAACATACTAAAAATCATATGTAACATCATAGAATTAATATGTGATCATACTAGCATCATATGAACACTTAAAACTTATTTTAACTTTTTTTTTTAATAAAAATTTCAGATTTATTAATTAACTTTAAAGTCAAAAACTCCTAAAAACATCATAAATTCATGGCAAAGCTCTTTTACAATCAACTAATATAATTATGAAACCAATCTATGCTTTAGAATAATTTTTTATAAGCCAAAACATTATCATAATATTTATTCTATTGAATTTGATGATTACAAAATTTGGACACCAATTTATTTTATATTCAAAGCCTTTAAAAATTATTCTAAACTTCATAAAATCATCATTAATTCACACAACAACAATTCATGATCATAATATTGAAGTTTAAATCATAAAAACTCATAAAAATCAAAACTTTCATACGTTATAAACTCTAATCTAAAATTTCATGAACAACAAATTAATTCATGCTTGAAAACAAATTATCACTTCATAAAATATGATTGAAATTTTTAAAATCATGGTTAAACATAAATGTGAACATGAATTTGCAAGATTTAATCAAAAAGAAAGAAGGAGAATTTTTTTTTAAGGGTCGAAATTATATCGAAAAGGGGAGGAGGTGCGAGGTGGCCGGCGGTGGCACAAGGTGGCGCGAGGTGGCGAGGGCACGATACCCGAGGCACGACTCCCAAAAAATGATCTTCCTCTCTTTTTTTTCGGAAATTCCCTCTCTCTGTCTCTCTCTCTCTTGCCTTTCTCTCTCTAAATTTTGGAATCTTAATGACAACTATGATGAGTGAAATCAGAAAATTTGAGTTTTAAAGGGTATTTATAGGCCCTAAAGTACGATTTGGAAAAGCCCATACTCATCTTAACAAGTGGAAATTACCTTTAGGCCTTGCCTCAAAATAAATTAGGAAATTCTTGAAAATTCTATGTTTAGAAGTCTTTTAAAGTATTTTATAAAACATAAAATATTATTAATAAATAATTATTTTTAATTAAAGCTTATTTTTTATTATTATTCATTATTTTTTTTCATTTAATATTCCTATTGAACATAATTTTTCAATAAAAATATTAAAATTATACGAATAAAATACAAAAATACTTCCTTAAAATACGTGTAAATATAGGGCATTACACACCTGGCGTACATCCTCCACCTCCACGACATCATCTTCTGAACTAGACCTGTAAAATGCCAATTAGTAGAAATTTCGGCAGCATAACTGTTGTATATGGACATTTATCATATATAAACCATGAGTTATGGTTATCCAGCCACCTATAATAAACTGTGGAAGAGTCAAAGTCTCAGCAACATCCAACAAACCAATATTTTCAACAATTTCAGCCTTACTTTCCAACAAGATCATCATATCAAAATTGGAAAGAAAACGGAGCTAGCATGAGATAATATACATTTCTGTATTTGTTTAATATAGAGCATTACATGAGAAAGCATTTAGAAGGTTAAAGAAACTAATTTTGAACTAAAATTAGAAACATGAGCTTCTATGTTCGATTCATTCATATTTTTAATTATGGTTTTGTTTCAAAAAACATGTAAAACCATCATTTAACTCATGAAGATCAAAAATGGTTTAAGTTTGTCATGATTAAAGTGAATTACGTAACTTATATGACCTATGTATGCTAGCATGTCATTTTTGCGGAACTTAGCTTTAAGAATCTACAATTTGTTGCTACTTTGAGCCATTCCCAATTCGTCATCATCATTAGCATATGAGAATCAAGTTCATTCATGAAGAAGAGTAGGTTACACAAAATTCATTATTTTAGTTCACTTCAAGTTAATATGAACTATGTGAACTGCATGAGCTAAATTTTCAAAAATTTCACAAAGCATCACAAGAGCTCAATTCATGCCATTTTCAAGTCACAAATGCATACTTATCAACAATTTAACTGAGGCAAATTTCACCTATTCATTCACTCAAGGTCACACCCTTCACTACACTACCTCATAACCTAAACGAACAAGTTGAGTTTTCACTCAAATCTTACTTGTTTTGGTTCAAACCACTTACTATGTGTTCCATTACACTCACAGAACTAAGAACATGCATCAATTTCGATATTCATACACAAGAACAGGAAAACCCAAGTTTTGGAGTCATTACCTCTTCATTAACTAAGTGAAGTGAATTGCAACGATTCAAGCAAAAATGACAAACTAAGCTAAGTTTAGACCACTTACATTGTTTGGTGAGAAAATCCGCGCGAAAAATCCGTGCTCCAAGCTTTGAAGACAACAATGGAGATTTTGGGGTTTTGGTTGGGGTTTGTTTGAAAGACGAACAAGACCAAGCAAGAAGTGTTTCTGTGAGCAAGAGCACGGGCACCAACAAATACAAACAACAACAAGTTGAAATTCAGCTTACATAGACCAATGAGCAGCCAAAGGGGTCCACACAAGCGCCCAGGCGTTGGGAGTAGGAAGCCAGAGGGGCCCACATGAGCGCCCAGGCGTTGGGCCTTCCTCGTGGCGCTCAGCCAACGCCCTGGTGGCCATGTGACGATTTTAGTACCCCATGTGGGGCCCACTTTGCACTTTGGGGATTTTGTTGTTGATCTTCGAGCAAGATTTGCTTCACATACTCCGACATTCCCCACCGCCATTCTCCGACATTCCTCATCAAAGTTAAAAAAATGCCCTCGAATGGCGAATCTGGTCAAAAATTACCAAAATGCCCCTGAAAGATGAATCGGGTCAAAAATTACTAAAATAGCCCTAAAAGCCAGATCAGGTCGAACAAGTCAAAAGCTAACAAATCAAAATTCAACAAATCAATATTACGGGCGACCTTAGTCTAAGGCGGAAATGTTCAGGTCATCAGACGATCAACTTTAATCTCCAAATAATCAATCTCCGGATGGTATAGACATCTTATCTAGAACCTCCTATATGATCACACAACATCTGAAGGAGACCTTTCTTCATCCTCAAGAAACGTAGCACTTTCCGAGGATATATCATCTTGGTGCAGGTAAAACTAACACTTTTGTTTTGCAAGTACGAAGTACTTTGACGTCCGCTTTCCGACATTTCCCACCGCCATTCTCCGACATTCCTCATCAAAGTTAAAAAAATGCCCTCGAATGGCGAATCTGGTCAAAAATTACCAAAATGCCCCTGAAAGATGAATCGGGTCAAAAATTACTAAAATAGCCCTAAAAGCCAGATCAGGTCGAACAAGTCAAAAGCTAACAAATCAAAATTCAACAAATCAATATTACGGGCGACCTTAGTCTAAGGCGGAAATGTTCAGGTCATCAGACGATCAACTTTAATCTCCAAATAATCAATCTCCGGATGGTATAGACATCTTATCTAGAACCTCCTATATGATCACACAACATCTGAAGGAGACCTTTCTTCATCCTCAAGAAACGTAGCACTTTCCGAGGATATATCATCTTGGTGCAGGTAAAACTAACACTTTTGTTTTGCAAGTACGAAGTACTTTGACGTCCGCTTTACGAGACTAGTCGTCTCTACAAACTCAGTCAAAGTGGGGGCTAACTATAGACACCTATTTTATGTCCCGCCTAACGGTAAATGATTATTGTGTACCACGTCGCAAACATGTCCGACTCCCTGAAAGTCGAGTGCTTGAAAATAAATAAATAAATAAATATGTGAATAAAATTGTTGTCGAAAGGGGTTAACCAATGATGAGTTATGATGGTCGAAATATGCTTAAAATGATTTTCTTATTTTCATTTTATACTTTTCTTATTCGATTCATTCATTTCAAATTCATTTTCGAAACAAAAAACAATTAATTTAAGCGTATGAATGTGACCAGATTCAACGAACCTTCTACAAAGGTTTAGTCGGTTTCTGGAAACTCTAGGTTATGGAAGTGTACCAATAGTTTTACGGAAGTGAATTGGTGAGGGACAGTCGTATACCTATCAAAAATAACCTGCAACACTAACTAATGTAGACAGGGTAGTGGGGATCGTATCCGCATGGAAGCAAAGTAACTCTACTAACTCTTAAAAGCTATTTCGTCGTAAGGGGCCTTTGAATTAGGTTTTGACTAATGAACTAATGACTATTGGAAAGGAAATCAAACACAAGAAAATATGACAGTAGCTGAGCCTAGAACGTTGGTTCACTACAGATCAACCAATGAATTGTGTCACAATTAATTAACCAACTATTGACTTCCTGGACTAAGGCTCACTAATTCTCTCGAAAATAGTCTCCTTTAAAACTCCTCTAATGGCTCTCGCTCACTTAGGCTCCTTTTTCCTATTATCCCTGTGATCTAATTATGATAATCTAACCTCTCGGCATCTATTTCAATAATATCAAACTAACAATTAAACCTAGCAAGAATTTAACTGAAAGTAATACTAATTGATAATAGGAATTCAATAGAATCAATAATTTAATTAATCAATCATGAACAAAACATTAGAAATCATCCATAGATCCCCTAGCCCTACAAAGGAAACTACTCACTCATGACTAAAAACATAGAACTCAAATTAATAAAATAAAACAAAACAAAAGACATGATTAAAACTAACAAATTAATTAGAAAATATTACACTAATAAAGAACAACAATTAGGGCACAAAAACAAATAATAAAATCTAAATCTAAACTAAAAACTAAGGACATAAACTACAACAAGAATATAAACTAGAGACATTATTAAAGGAGTAAACAAGAAGAATTGAATAAGAACTGGAAATCTTTATTAATTGAATAATGAATGATGAACATGAAAGTATTTTCTAGAGAGAGAATTGAAAGTGAGTTTAAAAAGCCCTAATAATAATGAAAAACGTACTTAGGCTTGTAAATGAAAATTTTTATAAATACATAAGCCAAAATAAGTCGAAATCCCTCGAAAAAGGCGTAAAACTCAAATTGCCCGGGTAGCCGGGCAAATCAAGATCAAACCGAGCGAAACAAACTTCTTTCGGGCGAATCACTCAGTGGTTCCCGAGGCCTTCTCGTTCGATCGTTTACTTAAAATCTCGACTACTTCAGCTTCAATCAAGTTCCAACTCCCGTCCTAAATCTCTTTTGGCTTCTTAAAGGTAGTCAAGGCCATCTACTAACCATCAAGTGCCGAACATCGTGCAAAAATCAATACAAAAGCACCAATTCCTGCAATGATCAACAAGCCGAAACACATGGCACTAAAAGCAACCAAATTAGTAGAATAGGCTCAAAAGGGACTTGTTAGAGCCAAAAACTATACAATATAAGGGTAAATAATAAACATAAAATGCACTTATCAAATTCCCCCAAGCCCAACCTTTGCTTGTCCCTAGCAAATAAATTAAACAAACGATGACTTCACCCCTTAATCTTTATAAAACAAAACAAACTCAAGCAATTCCGAGCATGTTAGTTCCTATACCAACATATCAAAATCCCTTGATAGCCATCCACTTAGTCAAAACCATAAAGCCAATAATGTAGGAAATAGAAGTCGTTGACTAGAGTAGCTCACTTGGTGTCACTCTGCACAAATAATTGAGCCTAAAACAATGAAGCTCGCCCTTATTTCCCAATAAAGAATGCAAATGCAAAGAGTGTTTGAATGCAAAATTTTAGAACCCAAACCCACATCTCACACCTCATGCAAGTGCTTAAGGGTAGTCACTCAACCTAATACGAAAGTCGATTCGAAATGCAAGTAATAGTCACTAGCCTTGGCAATAGACTCACTTCACCAGAACTAAAAACATGTACATGCCAATTCAAAAGGTCTTTATAAGCTTGTAACGTAGCTAAGGTAATGGGTAGGATAAATTTTTGGGATAATATGGTGGAATGCGGGTTATACTCATATGAAATTCAAGAACATAATGACATCAACTCCAACATTCAACTCCATCAAACCAAATTCTTTTGAAATCACATCACAACATAAAACTTTACATTTCGACATCACCAAAATCACATGCTTTCCTTCTTCTTTTCACTTCTTTTCAATTCAAAAATTTTTCAATTTTCTCAATTTCTTTTGTTTTTCAACTTTTGAAATTTTCAAAACTTAGGCTCACGACTGTTAATGATATGTCAAAGACAAAATCATCACACATACATACATTAGTACAAAAAACATGATTTACTGTGGTTACTTTTGTTTGCTGTTGAGAAAACCGCAACAAATAAGTTACCAAAAAATAAAAAATAACTTTTTTTATTTTTCAAGCTAAAATGAAACATTAACCAATACATATACTTAATATTGATTATTATCAATCAATGTTAAGTTATATCAAATACAATTGACTTGAGAAAAATAAACTAAAGTTGTAAACATTAAAGCAACAACAAGAAGCGGCAGTTAACAACAACAAGCAGTAGCAAGAAGAAACATCAGCAACAAGTAGAACAAGCAGCATCAAGAAGAAGAAGCAGCTAACAAGCAACAGAAAGGCGAGGAGACAAGAAGCAGTAACAACTACAACGCCAGCCAACAAGTAGCAGCAGCTACAACGCCAGCCAACAAGCAGCAGAAAGACAAGGAGACAACAAGCAGGACGGAGGAGAAGTCACGATATATCATATCAAACCGTACTCAACTCTGAAACTCAAAACCAATAACAGCAACAGAATAATAACTCAATTCACTCTAACATAATTAACCAATGCTTTCAAACATAACTCTTACATTCACTCATAATTCATTCACACTCAGCCACACTCAGTGTGTCACTCTCAGTAACACTCAGCCATACTCACACTTACACTGATCCACACTCATTGATACACACATACAAACATAAACCCTAACTCAGTCCCTCCCTCACTCACACACACTTTCACTTACACACTTAGTCCCTCACTCACACTTTCACTTACACACTTAGTCCCTCACTCACACTCATAGTTACTCATTCACTTAGCTAAACACTAAAACACATTCGATGATACACATTCACTCAAACCAGCTTGATCCACTCAAACACACACTCTCCTATAATCCAGTAATTAAACCCACAATCACAACCCCAAAACCAACACCTTAAACTATATTAAATCACAAAGCTCGACAACGAAAACAAATAAAAGCAAAATCAAAACCAAATAACAACAACAAAATCAAAACCAAAAAACAATGAAAATAAAAAAAGGATTATATCAAAACTAACCTCAACGACGAAGCCACCAAAAAATCAGTTAACCACTCATTCACTCTCACACACTCAGTCACTCAATTGCTTACACATTCATTTACTCAATATCTTACACACTCACCCAGTCCATCACTCACACTCACATACTCAGTTATTCACTCACACAGTCACTCACTCTTACACACTCAGTCACATTCACACACTCAGTCACTTACTCTCACACACTCAGTCTCTAACTCACACAGTCACTCACTCTCACACACTCATTCACTCACTCTCACACGCTCATACTCAATCACACACTCAGTCTCTCACTCTCACACACTCAGTCTCTCACTCGCACGCACTCAGTCTCTCACTCGCACAGTCACTCACTCTCACACACTCAGTCACTCACTCTCACACACTCAGTCTCTCACTCACACAACACTCACTCTCACACCCTCAATCTCTCACTCACAGTCACTCACTGAGACAGTCCTTACTCACACAAAGTCACTCTCACACTTACACACTCGCTCACTCACTCATCAACCAAAACCCACACCCCTAAACACAACAACATCAGATCCAAACTCAAAACCACAAACCGCATACCGACCCCCAAACCCAAATAACCCAACAAATCCCTAAAACCTCAAATATAAGAACCGCAAACCCCAAAAGTCTCTTATCATCAAATATAAGATAAAAAAACCACCAAAATCAAAGAAAAATACAAAGGAATCATATTAAATAGAAAACTAAACTAAAATTCATTCAAAAGATCGCTAACAAGATCTTCAAATTGACATGAAAAAACAAAAAAGGAATCATATTAAACAGAAAACTAACCTCAAATTCATTAACAAGATCGCTAACAAAATATTCAAATTGTCATGAAAAAACAAAAAAAACAAATGATAATAAGCAAGTGAACCACAAACAAAAAATATGACATCTTAAAAAAAAAAACAAATTACAAATTTAGAAAAAAAGATCAAAAACAAAAATTCAGAAGAAAAATCGAAAAAAATGAAAACAAGAAACAAAAACTAACCGTGAAGGTGAATTAACCTACCTCTAGAACTAACCATGAACGTGAATCTTCATCCTCCAAACAACAAAAACACAAAATCATAAAAAAAAATGTTGTCCCTCCGTTCCTAAATGTTTGATACGTTCGGAATCTTGACACTATTCACAATATGAGAGAATCTTCTAAATTTCTATTAATATAGAAAATATAATATAGTCATATGGGATCTTATTTGATTCGTCTAAATAAGTACGCTATTTACATCCAGTTACTATAATTTTTACGCATATACAACAAAAGATATTTAAAGTCAAACAAATGCATTGGCATATGTGCAAGTAAAAACGTATCAAACAAAAGGGAACGGAGGGAGTATATTAAAAATAATTAAGGGAGAGGCTAATCTTACTTCTAATGAGGTTTTTTTAGGGTGAGGGAGAATGAGTAAGAGGCGAGATTGAGTGAATGAAGGGAGAGGTGAGATTGAGTGAGAGAAAGAAGGGAAATGAGGGAGAGAGGCGAGATTGAGTGAGAGAAAGGACACGAATGAAGGGAGAGGTGAGATTGAGTGAGAGAAAGAAGGGGAATGAGGGAGAGAGGCGAGATTGAGTGAGAGAAAGAAGGGGAATGAGGGTGAAGGGTTAGGGTTTCAGGAAAAATCAAAAGGAAAGAGGGGAGGGTATTGAGGAAGTGAGTTTAAATATGGCTTCTTATTGTTGGGCTTGGGTTGAAGCTTTTTAATTTTTGTTGGATTATTTGTTTCGGTTCAACCGCAGCAAATAGAAGAAAAAACCGCAGCTAAAACTAGCCTAGACATTGGTATGCAGAGCCTTATTGTGAAACCTATTATTAAACGTCAATCACATATTCCAACAATGAACATTTCTTTTCCATCATCCTCCAAAACCTCCAACAAATGCATAACAACAACATAACAACTCCATACTCCCCCTTGCCAAGCTTGGGCATATATTCAACAATGAAACATGGCCAAAAAGGGTTGTAATGTGGCTAAAATGCAAATGGAAGGCAAAAAGCTCAAAATAAGGATCAACGGAAAAGTTATGAAGGAGTGCCTAAACTCTTAAAGTTCCTAAAAGAAATGAATGCCTTTTACCATTCGCGACATGTAGGACACCAAACCCAACTACTAGAGTCAAAAGCCACAACACGGATCATCCAAGCATTAGGAACTAAGCACACATGAAAAGAAATACTGTATGCGTCTCAAATCCTCCCACTAACATAGTTGAAGCCTCTACTCTACACATGGCAATAATGGCATGATAAGAAACTATTTCAAGCTAAGTCCAAGTTGGCAATTCCCTAAGCATATTTCGTCACATGCCCAAGTTAATCGAGAACATTTTTTTTAAATGCAGGGCACAGGGAAGTCCCCATCCATCCAATTGAACACATTCATCATTATTCAATTAACTAAAAACTAGAGAAAGCAATAAAATCTAGTCTGTGAAAGCAGTACATTTTTTTGGTCACATGTAAACTCCTACTCCTAACGAGTAATTCAAACCATGCAACAATCCTAAGAAAGTAAGAAACACACACACGGAAAAGAAAGAAGATAAAACAAATAACAAAGCAAAGCTAATCTATGAAAGCAAAAGAAAGAAAATAAAATATACCTCCCCCAAGCTAGACTCAGCAATGCCCTTAGTGCTGAAGGGAGTAGGGACTATCATCAACTTATCGGAATCCTGGAGGAAAGTGTCACTGTCATCACTTTCCTCATCATTATCATCATCATCACCACCAGTAGCTCCAGATCCTCCAGCTTCAACATCTCCTCCCATCCTACTAGTGCCCTCTCCATGTACCCCATACCACCATGAGGGTAAGTGCACCAAGAAGGGTGTGGGCCTACTTGCTGAACAACATATGTTCAGGCAAAGTGGTCATATATGGTGTACATGGCCTATCTATGATCATGCTGGAAAGTGGCGAACTGGTCCATCATCTGCTGTTGCTGAATCTGGAACCTACTAAACTGATCCTGCAGCTGACCCTTAGCAGTCCTCCAATCGCCTTCTCTAGCATAATAAGAGCTAAGTCCAGCTCCTTGAGAAGGGTGGGAGGTGGAAGGATGAGAGGTAGATGCCTGGCCTTGCCCTCTCCTCGCATATGTTCGCTGACTAGCAGCGGTGGTGTTACTCGAAGAGAAGAACAAGAGCATGGTCCAGGAATCCTGATTAGGTGCCAACCCAATGAAGCTGGGGTTGGGCAAAATAGCAAAAAATTTCTTGTGGGAACTGACTGCGGCCGTCGATGGAGCTCATCAACTCATAAACTGTAAAATATTCTAAATCCAAGTATGTAAGACCCGGAAGAGGGGTACGCCGAGTAGCAAAATCAATCTAATATTTACAAGAAATAGAAGTTATCAAACCACCAAAAACAATGTTATTAGTAGTAGGCCGACCATGCTGATTTAATCTTGCATAAGTGTTACATTGATGTTTTAAATGCATAACAAAATGATGAGAAATAAGAATCCTATATGAGCAAGAGCTACGCAACAATTGTGGGACCATAAGCCTGATCTCCCTAGTAATAACAGTGTGTGCCTCACTCTGGCAAAATATGGTCCATCCCATAAGGCGATGTACCACATGTGCCCATGGTTGATGCATTAAGTTGGCAGAGCTATGTTGCCAACTTTCAGTGATTTAACCTATTAATCAATTCCATAAATTTACATCATTAAATTCTTTTGGAGCTTTGTTCTTACCCATACAAGCTAAATCAAATGTAAAACCAAAGTCTGCTATTGTTTCATAACGGTCCTCCCCTAAAACTCGTAACGACACTCCCATAACGGGTCGGTTTGGGTTTGGTTGGTCAATTTGAAAGCTTGAAATAAATTCATATTTAACATCTGCATAAATTGGCACATCCATAGTAAATAGTTTTTCCGTACCTATATTTTTCAAGCACTCCCTAGTTTCCTTAGCTATACCAAGTGCATGTAACAAAGTGTGATCTAAAACACAAGTGGGGATAATAGGGCATTGTTTAAGCTTAAGAAATTTATCACGTTGTTCATTAGAGGAGAAAGTTACCATAGGGAACTCGGGGTCCCTCAAAACGGATTGTTGACGTGGTTTTTTCTCTTCTTGATGCTCCACTAGATTCCCCCCTATGTCTGTTGGAAGCCATTAGTTAGGGTTTTTGGGTGGTATGAGTTTTGTGGTTTTTTATGATTATTTTTGCGAGGAGGAAAGAGGAGGAAAAATTATGAAGTTTGGTGAAATTTTAGTGTTATTTGGAGTTGAGATGAGTGAGTTATAAGGATTTGAAATTTGAATGAAAGTAGGTTAATGGAGGATTGGAGTTTTATGAGAGAGAGAATAAGAGTAAAGTTAGTAAGAGAGAGAAAAAGATAGAGATGAAGTGAGGAAAGGGGTTGGTAGAAGAAGAAATAGAGGGAAAAAGGAGGGGGGCGTGTCTGTGAATCCGCCCAGACCCTCACTGATTCGCGCGGCTCTATCATGTTTTTCCCAGCTAACCGAGGGAATTCACCTGCTTCAAAAAATTTGTCTAAGTGTCCAAATTCATGTTGCGTGCATGATGGAAAAAGGTTTCACCCGGACCCCCTATGATTCACCCAGCCACCCAAGCGAATTCATTCTTCTTGCTTTTAAGATTTTTAAAAAATTGTCCAAGTGTTTGAAATCATGTTGCACGCGCAGTAGAATTGCCATCCGCCCGGCCACCCGGGTGAATACGCTTCCTCAAATTTCTCGAGCTTTTCTTCCTTTGCTATCTCCTACAAGCTTATAAGCGCTCCTAAAGTGCAATGTTCCAGGAAACTCAATAAAATCATTAATCCATCACGCTCACTCACTAGAAAAAGTAACTTAACTAAAAGAAACTAAAGCTATTAAAAAGAAAGATATTAAACTACTCTCGGGTTGCCTCCTAAGAAGCGCTTGTTTAAGGTCATTAGCTGGAACATGTTACCTCATAGCTCATAGGCGGTGTGGGTTGTGGAAAGTGATTTCCTCAACCGAACCAACAATGTCGCCAACATAGTAGTGCTTGAGGCGATGGCCATTGACTTTAATTCGTTCGTCCTTGTCATTCTGAACCCCTACAAATCCATACTTGCTCACCATAGTAACAATGAATGGTCCACTCCAACTAGACCTTAGCTTTCCAGGAAAAAGCTTCAACCTAGAGTTAAATAGAAGTATTTTATCACCAATAATGAACTCCATCCATGCAATCCTTTTGTTGTTCCACCTTTTAGTCTTCTCTTTGTATATTTTGGCAATATCATAAGCTCCCAAACGAAACTCATCTAATTCAT